>LPNX010633596.1:184376-248955 GCA_001517045.1 Pseudotsuga menziesii
ACCAACCAAAGAAGTGTGGACCACTCAAGGTGATTGGTCTGCTCCTACACTCATATTTCGTCGTTTCATTTGAAAGGAAATTGACCCAAAATTTTGGAACAATTCTTTGTAGTTATACAATTAATGGGATCCCTATCCCGAAATGTATATCAATGTCGGGCACATCTTCCCTCTACCCTTTTAAACCTTTTACAAATTTTTGAAAACTAACCTAACGACCGCGGAAAACAAAGCATGAAGACAATTAATTAATAATTGTTCAAGTTCTATAATTAATTTAGATCCTTTCTTTCGTTGTTTGGTTAATGTCAATTACTAATCCGAGCGAGAGTCTATAGATAGAGGAAACCAATCCTGCCACTTTATTGCCAAATAGAAGGGAGACAGCGATACGATGGCAACTTACCAGCACTGTCCTTACCACTTCTTTAATATAAATGAATCTCTTTACTACTATTCATTTATCTATCTATATATACAGTGTGGTTGCATGCTTAAGGAGTAGTAAGATGCACTAAATCCTTCCAACAAAGCTAAACAGGATCTAAGTAATAAATGGATCGAGTGTCCCGAAGAAGGCTGTAATCTCCAGTGGGTAGTATAAGTAGGGAGGCTCATGTTTTTGTTGTGATTATGTGATTACTTTACACATTTGACGTGGGCATATTCCATTAATCTGTTCTTTTGAAAATAAGGTAAACAATCTTATTACAAAAGTTTTTTTTTGAATATAATCAAAATTTAAATATATTGTAAAGTACAATTTTTTTAAAGATCAAAACTGTAAGGCTTCATCTCAGAAATCTTAGAAATACTTTACTGTATCCTATATTAAATCTCACAATACTGAAAGAACAATTAAATTTGAAGTTTCTTTTTCCAATTTCTTCTGGGCCGGATTGACAAACCCTTTTAATATAGCAGCAGACTTTTCTGTCAATACCGAAAATAACTTAAATCTCTGATTCTACGAGTGAAATTTAACATGAAATCACAGAGAACTGAAAAATGAATAAATCTCGGAATCTAAGTAAATATATAGTTAAAAGTGGACAAATCACACAGGCCGAACCCCATGAGTGAGCAATTGGCCGACAACCCTAGTGATTCAAAAGTAGTAAAATTATTTCCACATAAACCTACCCTTCCCTCGGCAGCAGGTTATTTTTAATAGCTAGTTATGCCGCTGGGGCTGCTGGTCGTGTATAATAATGCTGGAAATAAGCTATTTTACTAAATCAATTTCAGAGTTCGAGAACCCAGCAGACGATAGATATTGTTATCTCATTATCCCAAATATATTATATACAATCATGGAGTTATGATATGCTTATCCTAAACAAATCTAAAGCTATAGCATACTCAATATATGATCATATAGCGGATTTCATCATAATAAACACCACTTACTTTTCATAACATAAAAGAATCTAAGCTATATCATGCTTATTCTATGGTCATAAGTAAAGCTATTATGGACAATCATAAACAAAGCTAAAACTATAGCATACTCATTATATGATTATGACTTTATTATAACAAACACCGCTTGCTTTTTATAATATAAACAAATCTAATCTATGCAACAAAATATTTATAGTTCATAAATATCATTATGAACATATGTACCTTGCACTAAAATACTCATTAGCACCCATTGGCAATATCCCAATATCTCTTATATAAAAAAAACAATACTCTTTAATATCCCAAGACAATAACCTAAGACCTCTTGGCATATTATAAAATAAGATATTATAATCCTCGGTACAGTGAAGATGAAAACGGCCCTTTAAAATAGTAGGTTGTTTTAATAAAGAACGTTTATATTCTCTTTCATTCGCAGATTCATCACATATTTTAACTCATAAAATTCATTAGCAAGTTTTGAATGACAGTTTAACGCCGATACTGAGATTATCATCCAAACCTAACTATGGTAATCACTTTATAAAATATAGATTTTGTCAGAAAATCAAAACTAGATTGGACCCGCATCCATTCACCGGGTAGTTAAATTTTTCCCAATCCAATCACGGCAGCAATACACAGATGAACCCAGGCATTCAAAAGGACGTTTGCAGGAAAATAAAATAAACAGGGTGTAATATATATAATAAGATTATTAAGAGAGATAACTACGGTCATTCAACTCTAAAATGGAGGTAGACTGGCGATTTTACTTCTCCATCTCTGCTATAAATATCAATACTTATAACCTGTATATTGCTTTGATGACATTAGATTTTGAAATGGCATTTTTAATTACGTAACCTACCCATTCCAATTGTCCCCGGTATCGGCTGGGAATTTGCACAAACCTGCATGCTGGGGATTTCTACTATTTATATCCTACCGGCATCAAAGCTTCTTATACAATATTCCGTTACAGTTACTTATGATAAATATTATTTTAATAGTTATATTTTGAGGATCATACGCAATAAGATCACAAGAAGATCATACGCAACAAACAGTGGATATACAAAACGTTCCCCATAAGCAGAAAATATTAGTAAAAGCGTAGAGCCTGTATTACCTGAGGGGCTAGAGACAGCGAGAGGGAATATTTACAGTTAACTAACACCTGATACGTAGAGGTAATACCACGGGACAAGGAGTTACGAGGAAGTTCTTTAAAAGGAAAATCCCAAGAATTAGATATTGACAGCTTGAGAGGAAATCTTAGGCCAGGCATAATTTAATAATCTCTTACTAAATCTCTCCTTATTACAAATTCGAACAGGGTGCCGTGCATCATAGGATATAATTAAATTAAAACTGAGTTACAGTAAAATAAAATAAAAATTTCCACATACATCAATTGAGATCTTGTGATTATCACAACCGACTGCTATGCAAACGTTAGAAAACCAGAGAGGCTTCTAATCAAATCCATACCAACCTAAATATGACCGTAGGTTAAAGGCTGGAATCCAAGAGAAGAACAAATAAATGTAAAATACTTACCAATTCAGCGGCAAGAACGGGAAACTATGCGAGGCCAGAAAGATCAATGGGCTGCTCCAGGTAACTGAATATTCGGCTTGCCTGTCTCAGTCCAGGCACTCTACCAAACTTAGGGTATCTTCTTCCATGTACTATGAAGAATTTTCTCCTAGATATTAGCAAGCCTCCATCCAAACTACTCGATGGTCGATCCTCCAGTCTTATTTCTTCATAGAGGTTGAGGAATTGATTTCTTCATGGAGACTGATAAATAAATTGATCTCTGAAGTCTTGAATTCAGGAAAGTAAAAAGCAAATTTGGGATGAGCGATGAAACTAATTATAATGGAGAACATTGGTCTCGAGAAAGTGAAGTACCGTGACTCCATTGCATTGAATGCAATGCAACTAAAGAAGTAATGGCAGACTCCGGTCGAAATCAGTGTATGGAATTGCATTTCCAGGCTTTAAACAATTGACTTTTAATTTAAATTAAAATATATGCAAAATTTAAAACAAAATAAAATTTAAAAAACGTAAAATTTATTATATGTTTTTATAATAAATAAATAAAAACTAAAATAATTTCAACCTTACTCATTATACCTTATTTGGTATTTACACCGTGCATGAAGGAGGCCACGCGGCTCGTGAAATCAAGGTTAAAGCGGGCATTTTTCCTTATCTCCCACGCAGCCCCATACCCACGTGACTTGAGGCTGCATGCGCCCCATCTGTCCACCAACATGCAGCAGGAGTCCTCCCATGCCCCCCTTCAAGAACTCTCTCGTTCTTACCCGCGTGTGAGGTCCTTCTCAGATTTTCAGCTTACGGAGGCCGCAGGCTAGTGAGGGAGGGCGCAACAGCAGTAAAGGACAGCGATTTGGAGACAGTTTGGGGCGTTTTTAATGTGCCAGAAGAAGAGAATATCTCTACCAGAGGTCGCTACTACCTCCTGTTAGCTCCAGCTCCTTGTAATGCTCAAGAGGAAGGGGATTCCGTGCATTTTATGGCAGCCACTTCATCTTAATCCCAGATCTGTATTATGCCAGTTGGTCAACTCTTGGAACCACTTTCTAACTGCGACTTGCTGTTATTAGGGCATTTTTGGAGGTGCATTCTTGAGGGTTTCAACTACTGGTTAGCAGTTCTTGATATATAAGACAAGGGAAAAATGATTGAGATACAAGTGCAAATGGAGAGAGCCTGTGAGTGCCGAATTACGGCAGAGTGAGAGCCGAAATAGGGTTCATCTCTCAGCAATACGTTTTCACAATTCATTCATCTCTTTCATTCGAAGATTAAATGGGTGAAGAGGGGTCAAAATGTTTTCTGGCTAACGACCCACAGTTCTGACCCGTTTGTTAGAGGCGCTGGCAATTGTGGAGGAGGTCGTGGGTTCAAGCCCGTGGACCTCTCCAAAAGCACTGGTGAAGAGTTGTTTGAACACGCTGAGGTGGCTGCTATAGATTTGTTTGGGCAGGTCAAGAGGGGCCGATAGGGTTTGATAAGCAGTCACTTTGCACTCCTTAATTTTGAGAGCTTCAGCTGCTTCCTGGACGACGGTCTTCCTATGGCTCATGATGGCAACGGCATGCTTGATATATTGGCTATCTCTTCCCCTAAACCCGTAAGTCAGGGTAATACTAAACAACCCTTTTCTGAAATTTGGAAGGATGCCTGTTAATATATTGTTTGATAGGTTCAACAGTGTACGATTGATCATAGCTGTCAAGGAACCCAGAACTTTTCTTGTCAATTATCATTGGAAAGATCTAAAATTTCTAGCATATAGAAATTTGAAAGATTATTCAGATTTCCCCATTCTAGAGAATTGCACCTGAGATTGGGTTAAATTTGCAACTTTCTGTCATTCTGATGACGCTAATTTCCAATGGATTTGTTACAGTTAGATTGTTGCCACCCAACTGGAGCTCTAACAACAGGTTAACTGTTGAATATATGTCACTAGCGTATTCTCAATTATCCTGAATCTTTTCTCGATTATCGTTAATCTTCAACTGGTTGGTATTTATGCATTTTTCTCACATTTGTACAGATTTTGGTTCATTACACTGATTATAATTCTACATATCAGAAAAGGAAGCTTTTTATATGAAGAATGAATAACAGAACACGTTGGTTTCATCCCTACGTAGGGGCGTTAAGTGATCCTGATAATCTAGGATATTAGTGAGCTCTTACAGCACCCAGAGGTTGTTTTCTTTATTTATTTATTTAATAATAATTTTTTTTTCCTCTATGTGTTAAATAGCATCTTCTTCAATTCGGCCATGTGCGGCAGTCCTATCAATGACTGGTTCCAGCTTTTATTTTGTTTTTATTTATTTCGGTTACCAGCTTAGCTTCTACAAATCATAAGTTTTAAGCATTTAATTGCTCATCCTTAGCTTAATCGATAGATTGTTCAAGGATAAATTGTTCAATTTTTGGTTCAGTTTTAAAATGAAAAAAATAAAAATAAAAATTTTACTTCCAGAATTTGAATCTCTTTTGATGATAGATAAATTCTGATTTAATATATGTTTAAACTAGTTTCTCAACGATGGCAACCTATATTACAAAAAAAAAAAAAAAATTACATAATAAAAAGAAGTAAATAGAGGCAAAGTAGTGCTGAGTTTCAACTAAAAGTGATGCATTTAAATTTGAACAGTGTTATCGATATTAATGACTTAAAATAATATATATATCAATTGCGAGCCCTCTGGTTCCAGATTTGGAACCATGGCTCTAATACCATCTGTAGTGCTCTGCCTAACGGTTAGAGCACTGTGTCCCATTTCTCTGTAATGTTCTCTATCAAAACATTTAGATTGTATTACACATTTATATCCAGGTCTGTTCTATAAATTTTGTAGACATATGTAAATACAAGTATGAACTGTAAACATATTCAAGTGAAAATTTCGAGCTGTACATGTTGAGAACTTCATGAAATTTTCATAAATTAGACCATCATAGCATGCATGAGTTTAGTATCTACATACCTGAAATTTAAATACTTGGAATTCGTGGTAGATCCAACAGTTTGATGTAAACCTGGTTCCTTCTTCTTCCAGCTTTCCGTCCGAGCCTTAATCAACAAAATGATGTGCCACCTTGCCGACAAGCTCTCATCATGTGCTGGCCCTAGGAAACCCACGGGTTTCCTAGCCCCCGAGCCCACAGACCAATAATACCGAGAGCAGCTTCCTCTCCATTCTTTATCTTCTCAGTCTCAGTCATTTACAGATACTCTCATCCTTGAGTTGTCCCCCTCCTCAAGTATTTTTCTTCTTCGTTTTCCTCATGCAGAGTCCAATTCTCTCCAAAATAAATCCAACCTCTCCCCCCGGCCTCCCCGAAATCCCCAAAATCCCCCTCCTTATACCTCCTTCCATCGCCTCTTTCTTTATTATTTTATTTTATCATGGGTAGTGCCGTTCCGATAGGTCTGACATGTGTAAATGTCTTTATCTTGACTTGTACGTGTCAAAAATGTCATACATTACCAATTTTAATGTTTTACGCAATTGTAAAGTCGGTAAAATAATTAGTTTTAATTTAATAAAAGTATTTACTAATAAACTTTAATCATTAATATAGTATAAGTTTAATTTAATAAAAGTATTTACTAATAAACTTTAATTTAACATTAATATGGTATAAGTTTAGTTTAATAAAAGTATTTACTAATAAACTTTAATTAACGTTAATATGGGGCATTATAGTATTTGATCTCAATGTGCTTTTACCTGTCATCAAAAAACAGATTCTCAGAGAACCCAATGAAACTATGATTGTCACAATGAATAATAGTAGGATTTAGTTCCTTATCAAATAAGTATACCATCAACTTGCGAAGCCACAATGCTTTGCAACTAGATTGATTGGCTTCCATGTATTCAACTTCTGTAGAACTCAAAGCAATAAACTTGTGTTTCTGACTGAACCATGACAAAACTGTCAAGCCCAAACTGAAACAACAACCATAAGTACTCTTCTGATCTTAAGCATTGCTTTCCCAATTTGAATCCATGAAACCAACCAATCCCACTCCACCTGACCTCCTATTGTCTAGACCATATTCCACAATCCTAGAAAGGTATCTCAATATGTGTTTTGTGTCTGTCCAATCCACTCTCCTAGACTCCATCGTGAACTGACCAAGATTGTTCTCCGAACAAAACTCATATCTTGTCTGGTGTTGACTAGATACATCAACGATCCAATAAGTTAATGATACAAAGTAGGATCCACCAACTCTCCCTCATAAGGATGAAGCTTCTTCCAATTGGTGATCAAGGGTGTGGGCATGGGTCTGCACTCCTCCATCCGAAATCTCTTGAGAATATCTGCAACATATTTTCCTTTCCCTAGGAAAACATGTCTATCCTCCTTACACACCTCCATGCATAAATAGTAATGCATCAACCCAAGGTCAGTCATCTGAAACTATGAAGAAATATCTTTATTGCATGCCTCAATCAGGTGCTCTCCTCTTATAATTAACAAATCATCAACATATAGCAGAAGAATGAGTGGAACACCTCCAACCACAATGAAGTATAGGTTGGGATCAACCTCGCTCTTCTGAAACCCATCGAAAGCATATATGAATCAATCCTTAACTATCAATCCTAAGGGGCTTGCTCTAAACCATACAAGGCCTTTTTCAACCTACATACATGAGACTCTCTCTCTCATGAATCTCAAATCGTTGTGACTACTATGGATATACCCCCTCTTGTAGAATACCATTGAGGAAAGTGTTCTTCACATCCATCTTATGAATCCTCCAACCCATCTCTGCAATAATGGACATCACTGCTTTGATTGAAGAAAATATAGCAACCGACGCAAAGGTCTCATCATAATCAACTCCCTCTACCTATGAGAACCACGCGCTACAGATTGATTTTTTTACTTCTCGATGCTTCCATATGTTGCATATTTTATTTTATAGAGACACTTGGAATTTACAACTAACTTCCCCTCTAGTCTCGGAACCATCTCCCACACATCATTATTCATGATGGAATTGTACTCTTCCATCATGGCATCTCTCCAAACCTGATGTGCAGATGCCTCCTCATAAGTAAAAATGTCAGACTCACTCAAGCTGGTCATCTATGCCAAATAGATGGAAAACCTCTCTAGTTCCCTGCTCTCTGTGACCTCCCTCCTGAGTGGCCCCATAGACTCATCTGCTTCCTTCACAATATCCTTAAGACAAATTGGATTTCTCTTCTTGGAAGTAGCATCATGTGGAAGCCCCTTCTCTATATCCTCATCGGATGAATGTCTCCCTGAAGAAGTACTTGTGGTATGAGATCTTGTACCTAGTGAACCTGAACTTGAACCATGTGTACCTAAATCACATGAGGGTGAAACATGTGAACCTATTATCCGTGAACATGTCCAAGTACCAGAAGTCCCTATAGACTGTGTCCCTGAAAATGGTGAACCTTTAACCTGTGACCTAGTCACCCCTGAGACATGTGACCTTGTTCCTTGACTCGCTAAAATCTGAGATGTTGTCACCTGTGGAGTAGTTATCTGATGTTGCTCTTCCTATGATTCTTGATACTTTCTAAAGGCCCTCTCCTCCTTAAATCTCACCTCTCTGTTCACCACAACTTTCCTCTGTGTAGGAAGGTATATGTCGAAATCCTTCGAAGTCTCATCATAGACAACAAAAATCCCCCTCTCACCAGTAGCCTCTAACTTTGTCCTCTTCTCAGAGGGGACATAGGAATATGTAGGGAATCCAAAAAATGCGGAAGTGGCATATCCCAGGATTCTTCCTAGTGAAGATCTCCTCAGGATTTTTACACCCCAAGGCATGGTGTGGAGTCCTGTTCTGTACAAAAACAACTATACTACATGCCTCGACCCATAGGAATAAAGGAAGACTCTAATCATGTAGCATATATCCAATTGCACCCGCTATCGCAAAGTTGTTACTTTCAGCCACTCCATTCTGTTGTGAAGTGTAGGGAACTGTCAACTGCCTCCTAATACCCTCTTTTCTACAAAACGCATCAAATGGATTGGAAGTATACTCACCCCCATTGTCTTATTTGAGCACCTTGATCTTCTTTCATGTTTGGTTCTCCACAAGAGATTTGAACTCTTGGAACTAAAGCAAGACCTCCTATGACTTCTTTCTTCTCTGAAAAATAGATCCAGGTCTTCCGTGGAAATTCATCAATGAACGTAATGTAGTACTCAAAACCTATCAATGAGATAGAATACATGGGACCACACAAGTCCAAATGAATCAAATCCAGCACTCCCTCTAACCTGATGTCACTGCTCGAAAAAGTAAGCTTGGTGTGCTTTCCCAAAGCACACCCTCTACATACACTAGTCTTCTCTATACTGAAATATGGAAAGCCTTTGGTCATATCTCTCAACATCCTCAAAGCTAAATGGTGAAGGTGGGAAAGTGGAAACAAGAAAACAACACATGTGCATCCAAGCATGAATTGATCTAAGCTAACAGTTAAGGAAGAAAGCTCTAAACATCATTAACACAACAATGTTTATGGAAAGAGATTTGTATTAATGTAAGCAAGGAGATACATAGAATTACATAAAAGAGGAATGCCATAACCTAACCTTAACGCTGCAACCTTCCATCCAACAATCCAAGCCAAATCCAAGCCTCCAAAAGGATTATAGGCATCACCCAGAAATTCCACCAGCATAATAGTACCATAGTCCTTCCTACCTTGCAAATGGAGATAAGGCTTAATTTATAAGGCTAAAGGGATAGAATAGATTGAGGATCAGGAGGAGGGGTCTAAAGGATCTTCCCTATTAGTTAGGAACTGAATTCCAACTCTCCTAGATGATAAGGATAATTCACCACCTCATACACCTTCGAGAAGGGCCTCAAAGCTCTTTTTTTTCTCTAAACACCACTATCGCACCTTTCATGAAGGGAAAGAGCACCATCAACGCACCTAGAAGTAGGAGACAGAGCACCGGCACTGAATCACCTAGCATCAAGGGAAAAAGTGCCATCAACGCACCTAGCATGAAGTTAAAGGGCGACGACCTTCCTAAAGAGGGAAAAAAGGCAAGAACAACCTCAATATCAATCAACTTTAGCAAAGAGAAATTTAGGGATTAGGAATAGGGTTAACACATGGCTCAACATGACGAGATTTTAGTGTAATAGAATGCCCCCCAAAGCATGAAGTTAGAGGAATGTGATAGGTGAATGCTTTATAAAGTGAAGAAATCGAAGGCAAGGATGTTGGCTAGAAGATGCTACAGTACAACTGACTCAAATATCATATGACTCATAACATGGCTGCTAACCAATACAATATAGATCCATGGTAGTAGAGACCAACTGAACACAATCATGGCTACTAGACACAAGCATAGATCCATGATGAGATGAGAAAATATCCATGACCAATACAAAGAGGATCTGTGTATAATAACTCAAAACAAACTCCATCGCAACTTGGGAAAAGATATCTGACAACCCAGGGTCTTCAAGCCGAACCCACAACGATACGAATCTAACCATTTGATTACAATGTCTTGACGTCGAACATGGTAGAAACCACTTGATTACCAGTCATTAATGTAAATTGTTAAAAAGTGCGAGGGAAATCTCCATTGATGTCAATGATCCCCAAGGTATCATAGTACATACCATTGAATGTGAATAAAGGAATTGGAGTCAAACACTCGATGGGATATTTCAATCAAGATTCAATGATGTAAACTCATGTTGAAAGCGAGGTAACCTGCCATTAAGGCATGCAGGACCAAGGTACTTGTCTTGGTTTCTAAGTATAATTCCTGGATGAGGTGTTGAAGTCGATAGGAATAGACTCATCGAAGGAGGGCCATGATGAATCCCCCATCATCGACACGAAACATGATCAAAGATGTTTTGGAGTAAACGGGACAACAAAGTGATGTACAAAACTGACTGAGGGATGACCAACATGATAGAAGGTAAACTGACTACAGATAGATGACCAAATTTCTCTTGAAAATGGGCATAGCATGACTTGGTAGTATTGACACGAGAATGATACCAATACCCCAATGCAACTGACGGTGAGAGTATTCTTGGACAACTCAAAGGAGTAAGAAGACTCTAGGAATTAGCAAGACTCGATGAAAAAGGGATTACCAAAGTACTAAAATGTATATGCAGATGAGTTCTATGTTCAAGAGTGACGGTGCACTGCCATAAAAAAAATACAAACTATTTCCTTAATTTCCCCATCACAAAGGATGAGTGCCTCTTTTCGTGTTTACGAGTTCAAAGAGCGTAACAAACACTCGTTGTAGCTCATCAAGCGATGAGTTCATTCTCATATGTTTTATGAACCTGAGAAAGGAGGGGTTCATTCCTAGAAAAGGGTCCTTCATCGTTTGATTTTATGAGTTCAATGAAAGAAAACTCATTCGTCGTTTCATGTTTAAAGAGTCTCACATGACTAAGAAGACTCCAGGGTGGAATTTTTCGTAAATTTAGTCCCCGAGGCCCAAAAAACTATAAAATAATGCCTAGGAGAACTCTTCTAGTCATCATTGGCTGGATTGTACATTTTTTGTATGTAGTGCCGCCTGGTCCAAAAAAGGGGTAAACTATCACTAGGAAGATGACTCTTCGGGTCCTTTTATGAACATGAAGAAGACAAGCTCACTCCACAATATTTTCACATTTTAAGAGTCTAAAAAGAGCTTAAAGAGGACTCTATTAAGGTTCTTTTTTTATAATCCAATTTTAACGAGTTTGAAAAACAATAAAAGTACACTCAATACCTCTTCACTAAGTTTTTAACGAGCACGAAAAAGGTATAAAAAGCGCTCGGAACCTTTTTCATGTTTGAATCAGAGCATGAAAAAGCAATAAAGTAAGCTCAACCCAGTTTTCATGTTTTAACCAGAGCACGAAAAATGAAAAGTAAGCTCGACACCATCTTACTGTTTTTAACGAGCTCGAAGATTAGTTGAAAGAATGCTCAGGGTATCTACTTCATTTTTTAACGAGATTGGAACAGAAAAAGAACTATGATCAAATGGTTGTTTCATGGTTTAACGAGCTCGAAACTGAAACAAAGTATGCTCAAAATGGCTCCCATTTATGGGTGATTTCCCAACATGATATCCAGTGGTTGGTACTTGCCCCTAGTATAACTGTTAAGTAGCTAAATCCCAATTTAGAGAGGTAGGGTACATGCCCCCAAAGATTCGTTTCGTCTGCTTGACAAGTAGATGAAAGGAAGGTTCAAGTATTGAGTCTTGACACAATGGAAGAATCCATTTCATTTTTTAACGAGCTTGACATGAAAAAGGAACTCTACTCAAGGTCAATTTTATTTTTTAACGAGCTTGAAACCAAGAATAAACACTACTCAAGGTAACCTGTTTCATTTTTACACAAGCTTGAAACAGAAAAATAA
Organism: Pseudotsuga menziesii; assembly: GCA_001517045.1. Lineage (NCBI taxonomy): Eukaryota > Viridiplantae > Streptophyta > Pinopsida > Pinales > Pinaceae > Pseudotsuga > Pseudotsuga menziesii. The sequence goes on from LPNX010633596.1 coordinate 196,775, forward strand.
CTATGCTTGTGGGGACCTGTTTCATTTTTACACAAGCTTGAAATAGAAAATAACTATGCTTGAGGGGACCTGTTTCATTTTTATGCAAGCTCGAAAGAGAAAATAACTATGCTTGAGGACATTTGTTTCATTTTTTAACGAGCTTGACACAGAATAGGAACTATGCTCATAGCATCCGTTTCATTTTTTAACGAGCTTGACATAGAAAAGGAACTATGCTCTAATGAAGTTCTAAGCCAACATTGTTACACTGAAATCTTGTCCTCTTGATCCATGTGTCAACCATATGCCTAATCCCTAAAGTTTCCTCTGCTAAAGTTGATTGACATTGAGGTTTTTCTTGCCTTTTTTCTCTCTTTAGGAAGGCCGATGCTTTTCCCCTTAATGCTAGGTGCACCGATGGTGCTTTTCACTTCATTCTAGGTGCGCCGGTGTTGGTGCTCTATCTCCTACTACTAGGTGCGTCGATGATGCTCTTTCCCTTCATGGAAGGTGCGTCGGTGCCATTTTGAGGGGAAAAACGGATCTTCAAGACTTTTCTCGAAGGTGGATGAAGTGGATGGCTATCCCTATTATATAGGTGAGGTGGCATTCAGTTCCTAACCTATGGGAAATATCCCTTAGACCCCTCCTCCTAATATTCAACCTACTCTATCCCTTTAGCCTTATAAATTAAACCCTCTCTCCATTGTGAAGGGAGGAAGGACTATGGTACTCTTATGCTGGTGGAATTTCTAGGTGGCTTACTATCTTTCTTTGGAGGCTTTGGCTTGGATTGTTGGATGGAATATTGTAGCATTAAGGCTAGGTTGTAATGTTATTTCCTATGTGATTCTATGTATCTCCTTGATTACATTAATACAAATATCTTTCCATAAACATTGTTGTGTTAATAATGTTTAGAGCTTTCTTCCTTAATTGTTAGCTTAGATCAATTCATGTTTCGATACACATGTACTGTTTGCTTGTTTCCACTTGCTTTACAAGGTTTTGCAGCTGAGATCTAAATATTCTGTAGCTTGGATCAACAAAGAGAGAAGAGGGTTTTCATATTACAGTTAAGTGATCTATTTGTTAACTTGCATTTCTATTTGATCTAGGAAAGTAGATTTTATTGTGTACTTGATTTGTTCTAAATCCACTTGGACTAGGTATATTTGGCTTGATTTCAATTGAGTAGATTTATCCGATAAAAAACATGATGTCTAGAGTTTGGTGGGTTTCCCCCTTACATAAGAAGCTAGCGACGTAACTCCAGTATGATGTCCAGAGGCTGGAGACATGCCCCCCATTTTACCTATGATGGGAAGAAACTAACTAGAAGGGGAAGGAACCACAAGAACATGCAGGACATTCAGGGAAGTCTGAGGACTAGGATTCATACGATGATTGGGTTTAATGAAGGAAAGCTTATCAATGGTCACAATCTTCCCATCATGGGGAAAATGCATCACTTGAAAGAGTGTGGACACTACATCTTTCATGGCGTAAAAATAATCATGCCCAAGCAGAAGATTGAAATCTAAAGGACCTTGGACTACCATAACATCGATACAAACAATTTTTCCTTCCAAAGTAATAGGAAGTATCTTATCGGTGGCTGGCACAAGTAGAGGAGAACCTATGGCTTTCCAAGTAGTAGAGGATAGAATACTAACAGAATTCCCTTCGTCAACAATAGTGCAGAGTATGCTCTTAGAAGTAACTCGCACAACCATCTAGAAAGGAACACTCAAATGAAGACGAGATTCTGTTAGGTTACTCCAGTCAAAGGAAATAACCTCACTGCTTGGAGAGGAATCTGTCGAAAGAGACAAATTTTCCTCTTCCAGAGAACAATCGGAACTAACTCCTAAAACTTCAACTAGATGGTTTTGACTCTCGATTGGAAGAGAGGGAGAAGATGAAGACTGTATCAAAATGACTACTTCAGTCTCAACACTCTCTAATGAGAGAGTGGGATCAGGTGGAGATAACATCGACTCAGCCACTTTAACTTCACTCTCCAATGGAAGAGTGGGATCGACCGCTTTGACTTCACTCTTCAATGGAAGAGTGGGATCAACCAAGGACATACTTGGATCGACCACTTGATCAAACAATGCGATGTCAAGGGATAATTTACGATAATCGGTTGGGATCCATTGTTGAGGAACAGTAAGATATTCCAACAACTTTGAAGATGCATCCATGTGAGGACAAAGGTAAGTACGGTGCATATCCTTACATAGAAAGAAAGGATATATGACCTTTCCTTTATGACTATTAAGCACAAATTCATTGGTTGACAGGGTATCATCAGCATCATGGATAGAGGCTGATGACATGGGATGTTTAGACCACACTTCTAACACAAGGGAAATACCGAGACAATCCTTGAGAAGGTGATCACCCTTACAAATTCTACAAGGGAACTTGGGTTTGCACAAGCTGGAAACAGGTACATCAATACTCCCAACATGATGATCAGTGGTTGATGGGATTCCAACATGAAGATCAAAGGTTGGAGATATGACCTTCTGCTTAGATTTCTTCTTCTTATCCTTCCTTTTCGTCTTCTTCTTACCCGCCCGTTTACTAACATTAGAGTTTTCAACAGGTGAAGAGGAAGAAAGGGAAGTCAATTCAACATTCAACAAAGAAGGATAAGGATTAACATGAGGTTGATGCTCATGTGGTAAAGGACCAGGATCTGACACACAAGGTTATTTGGTATAACATGATTGGAGAATAACCATATAGGTAATCCTATAGTCAATCCAGGAAGGTTCAAAGTGGTCGTGAAGGGAGGACCAATAGCTCCACAAGGGGGAGAAACAAAAGACATGCCCTGAAAAGGGTTCTCTTGATTGGTGGTCCCGGGAAAGTCTCCCATATCCGAACTCTCTAAGAATCTCTGAAGTACCACACAAAACAAAAACTACTCAAGTCTAAAAGCCACAAGCAAATTGTGTGAATAAGAGTGGATCAAAAGCCAGGACTCTCACAGGATTACCAAGGCTTCATAACTATTGTGATGAAAAGATGGCCAAAAGGTTAACTTAGATGGTCCCAGGAATCCTAAGAGGGTCTCCCAATATACACTAGGTACGGGAGAGCTCAAATCCATAGTGGTGTTGTCTAATGCACAACTATTCGAAAAGGGCCCTTCGATATACAATCAAGTACGTGAAGTACCTTTTGATATACCTCAAGGGTACATGAAAGCCTGTTTTTTATACCGATGGTACGTGGAGGAACCACGAAGACCCTGGATTGTAATGCATGCATGTAACGACAGCTGCCACGCTTAACGACGCCGAAACACGTCACTAACTTGCACACAGTTACTAAATGATTTTAAACCTATGCTATAAGCGTTGATTTTATCTTGAGCGGTTAAGTGGATGTATGATGTGTAGACAGGAAATGTAAAAAGAATGCAAATCCTAGCTATATGACAATGCACAATTCTCTTTTGATGAAAGCTACCTAAGGTAGGGAAAGAGTTTTTTGTTAGAGAAGACAGAAATCAAAGATCTAAGAAATCCAAGCTCTAATCAAAGGTAACTATGAAGCTTAATAGATCAACGTCAAATACAATTCTTGAAAATACCTATGAATTCATACATGAGCATAGGGGGGTTCGAGGGGGGTGGGTTGACCCCCCCCCTAGTGATGGTTTTTGGGGGTTCGGGGGCGTGAGCCCTTGAGAAAAAATTTTGGCTTGTTTTCTTCTTCTTCTTTTTAATTTGCTTCTCTTTTGATTGAGTTTTCTCTTAAAACAAACATGAATCTGAACAATGAAGAAAATGATAATTCTCTTTTCAGATCTACAAACAGAAAAAGAGAGAGTATCAACAACACTCCATTCATTCAGAAATCAAAAGGAATATGACAAGCACCCAAACAACTCCAAAACAATCAAGAATTGCTCCAAAACAACCAAAATGCAACCAAAAAACTCAATGACTGAGGGGAGGAAGAGATAATGCTGGGTCTAGGGGGTGTATGACTATCACATAAAACCTAAAAACCAAAACCCAAAAAAGAAGGAAAATCAAGCTAAAAACTGATTTTCAAAGGGCGGCGCACTTTTTAATACTGCACCAGAGCACCTATGACGGGACCAACACACATACAACACTACAAAAGAGTGTCTATGAGGGGACATGTGCACCTACAACACTGCACAAGAGCACCGATGACACACTTTCTCTAAAGGAAAATAGCGTCGATAGAGACAACACTTACAACACTGAAAAACGATACCAACAGCGCTCTATCTACATAGCCCAGGTGTGCCAGTGGAGAAACAAACCAGGTACAGCCATATTTCCTATGTGAGAAGGGAAGAAGGTCTAACAGTAATCCAAAGAGCATCCAGAGGATGCAAGACACTCTTCAAAGACAAAATATAAAGGAGGGGGGGTCTCTAGAGGCTAGCAAAAGGATTGATAAAGAGACATGAAATCAAAAACAAAAGAAATCATATCTATGCACATCCCCAGTATGGTCACCAAATTTGTTATCGGATAAATCTACTCAAGCGGACTCAAGCCAGATCTCCCTAGTCCAAGTGGATCTAGAACAAATCAAGTACACAATAAAATTTACTTTCCTAGATCAAATAGAATTACAAGTTAACAGATAGATCGCTTACGTGCAATATGCAAATCCTCTTCTCTCTTTGTTGATCCAAGCTCCAGAATCTTCATAGATTTAGCTGCAAAACCCTGTAAAGCAAGTGGAAACAAGCAAACAACACATGTGTATCCAAACATGATTTGATCTAAGCTAACAGTTAAGGAAGAAAGCTCTAAACATCATTAACATAACAATGTTTATGGAAAGAGATTTGTATTAATAAAATCAAGGAGATACATAGAATTACATAAAAGAGGAATGCCACAACCTAACCTTATTGCTGCAACTTTCCATCCAACAATCCAAGCCAAAGCCAAGCCTCCAAAAGGATGATAGGGATCACCTAGAAATTCCACCAGCATAATAGTACCATATGTTGGATACATTTACCACCAGACACACTCTTTTTGGTCAATTTGGCCTAGTTAAACCACTATCCTAAGTATTATTGACTTAATTGACATCAGAGAAGCACTAGATGACATTAGCTAGATCACACCCATGCCTACCTTCAGTCAAGGAGGCTAACTTAGCCTTCTCCTACATTCGGGGAGGCTAATTGGAGCACTCCGGGGGTGATATGAGTGTCATTAATGCCTCATATTGCTAACTGATGGTTACAATCAGTTAAACAGGGTAGTGAAGGTGCCCTCCTTCATTAAATTGATTATTTATTGATTATTTAATGAACTGGAGTCAACAAAGGTGCCTCCAACTACTTCTGATGTTTAGTTACACTTCAGTTAACCTCATCGAGGTTCATTGGAGTCATTGAAGTGCTACCACTTGTTGGTTGGCTTGCTGTGACATGTGTTTGACCTACTTTCAGTTAGACTCAGTCATTTATTACACTCTGACTTCAGTTAGGGCTCAGTTGAGTCAATTAGGGTTTTGATCAGTGGTTAACTAGAGTGTTGACTATGGCTTACATTCAGTTAAGCTAGACTCACTCATTCAATTCGAATGACCTCCTTGGGAATTTGAATTGCTTTGTCATTCATGCTTGCAGCATGATCTAGTATTGTAATTACTCATTCTTTGTGTGAATATACAGAGCGGCTACTCATTTTGTAGCCCTATTACACCATTTTCATGACTTATTGTTATTAATATTTGATGAGAATTGTGTTTAGTCCCTAGCTTACTGTGAAAAATTAATATGGTATCAGAACTCACAGTGGGATGAAGCTCAGATATCTCAAAAACAAGGTTTTTGATTGATCTTGCATGAAAATTGAGCAATAGCTCAAAAATCCAGCACTGCACCAGAAGCCAAGGCTTACCACTTAATACCCCAAGTAAAGAACTTGTTGATAAAGCTTGATTTATTGACTATGTTGGGTGTGATGAAAGCCTAAAATGTGTAGGTTGTCTGACCTTACATTGCCCCTTTTGTTGTGATTTTCAGGTTTTTTAACAAGTGAAATCATTCGCTCCAGCAGATTCAGATGGCTTCTTCCATAGATCTTTTGACTCTGCTCAATTTCCACTCATGGAAAGGAGATATGGAGATCTAGCTACGCTCCAGAGGACTTTATAGGATCACCATGGACACTAAAGAAGAGCCTGGTTCTGCAATAGACAAGTCCAGATTCTTGAACAAGAAGGATGAAGCATTCGGATTCTTGTGCCTCTCTGTTTCCCGGGATCTTCTTTTCCATATTTCGGAATTGAAGACTCCAAAAAAAATTTGGGACAAATTGGAAGCCCTATATGGAAAGCAGGATGATTTGAGAGTTTACCAGCTTGAAAATGAATTGATATCTCTCCAGCCCTCCAATTTCGAGACCTTGAATGACTTTTTCACAAATTTCAAGCACATTGTCTTACTGTTGAAGCAATGCAAAGTGGAGAAAGAGGATGATCAGCTCATCCTCACCATACTCTCCAAAATTGGAGCTGATTATTCAGTTTTTGTCTCTACATTCAGTTTGGGGAAGCTCACAACCCCTGGATGGAAGATTCCTACACTCAATGCCTTCATTGAGTCCCTAACAAGTGAACATGATAAGCTTGTCCAAATGGGGATCATCAAATCCTCCCATGATCAAGCCCTCCATGTGTCAGGGCCCAAATATTTGAAGGGTAAATGAAAGCAGTAGAAGAACCCAAAAACTAAATTTGAAGCTCCTAAGCCTAAAGTTGAAAACCAGCAGCATGATGAGTCTTCTGGCTTAAAGAAGAACAAAGGGAAAGGGCATCATGGAAAGGAAAAAGTCAAGTGTTCATACTGCAGGAAGGGCTTCCACCCTAAACATGCCTACATGAAGAAGAAGCTTGATGAAGCTACCTCTCTCCTTGAGAGAAATCACATCAATCTTCTGGAAAGATTTCGGAGGAGAGATCAGCAAGATCAGGAACCACATCATGAAAAAGGCCATGCCCTCATGGCAAGCAATTCAAATTCCAAAGCACTCTTGATTGATTTTGGAGCTTCGAACCACATGATGGCTGAAAGAGACTTCTTTTCATCCTTGGATACTAGAAAATCCATTCCCATCCACATGGGAGATGACTCCACCATCATTTCAGAAGGACAAGGTACGGTTGATCTTGATAATGGCTATTTTTCAAATTTTTTGTATGTACCGTCGTTGGCATCAAATATCCTTAGTGTCAATCAGATGACACATACAAGAGTGCCTAAGAGATTATATTTCATCCCAAATGATGTTGAGATAACGGAACTTGTATCCGGGAAACTCATTGCTAAAGGCCTTGCAAACCATCATGCAAAAGCCTATGAGTTCTCCCACTTTGTGGTAGATGCAAAGCCCACCGCTCTGCTAACTCATGGAAATGAAGTTAGTAGGCTGTGGCATGAAAGGTTTGGCCATCTAAATTTCAAATATTTGTAGCAATTATAGAAAAACTCCATGGTTGAAGGCCTCCCGGTCATCAAGGCAACCACTGGAAATTGCAAGGGCTGTGTGGTTGGAAAACACCCTGAGCACAAGTTCTATCGGGGGAAGGAAAACCGAGCTACATGCATATTGGGGCTGATCCAGTCTGATATCAGCAGTCTAATGCCTGTCACATCCATGAATGGATCAATGTATCTTTTGACTTTTATTGATGATTTTTAAAGGTACACATGGGTCTTCTTTCTCAAAAAGAAATCTGAAGTATGTGCAAAATTCTCTGAACTGAAGGCCTTGATCAAGAATGCCTCTGGGCTTAAGATAAAGATCTTGAGATATGATAATGGTGGGGAGTATGTTAGTAATTATTTTCTACACATATTCTCCCAAAGTGGTATTCAGGTCCAACATTCAATTCCCTACACTCCCCAGCAGAACGGAGTAGCGGAAAGGAAGAATCGGTCTCTCAAGGAGATGACCACCTGTATGTTGAAATCAAAGAAGTTGGCTGCAAATTTGTGGGATGAATCCATGCATGATGCAGCATAAATTCACAACAGGGTTCCACACTCATACATGAAATGTAAGACCCATTTCAAAGCATACTTCAGACACAAGTCGGATGTGTCGAACCTATGGGTGTTTGGGTCCACTGCATGGGCCCGGATTCCACTTGATAAAAGAAGGGCTTTGCAACCGCAAAGCATCGAATGTCTATTTATTGGGTATCCTGATGAATCAAAAGGTTTCAATCTACTGGATATCAAAACAAAACATATCATAATCAAAAGGAGTGTCAAGTTCGATGAGCCTCTTCAGGAGGTGGAACTAGTGAAGGAGAAAACTATTGAATTTCCTTCCTATTCTACTGAATAGTTGGATGATGAAATTGGGGGTGATGACCCTGATTTAGATCCTCTGATTTTTTATATCAGTGTACATCAAACATAAGATACTGAATCAGAACCTGAAGTACAAAATCCTCTTCCCACATGGGCTCGACAGACACTTTCCTCCGCAGGAGATAACATTGGAAATCTGGATGATCCAAGAAGAACCCGGTCTGATTTCCAAAGAGCAGGTATTACGCTCTCTTCTCTTGATAATTTGCTATATAAAACTTTCTATTTGATGATTATTTCAGACCCAAAATCCTATTACCATGCTTGGAAGGATCCGAGATGGCAACTTTCCATGGATGAAGAGATGAATTCTCTTAAGAAAACCACTACTTGGGAGCTAGTTTCTCTTCCTCCGGGAAGGAAATTGGTTCAATGCAAGTGGGTGTTTCAGACCAAGGTTTTTGTTTATGGAAGCACCTTCAAATATAAGGCAATTATGGTGGCAAAATTTTTCTCTCAGGTCCAAGGTGTGGACTACCATGAGAGCTTTGCACCGATTGCAAAAATGGACTCCATCCGCCTAGTTTTGGCAATTTCGGCATCTAAGCATTGGGAAGTGCATCATATGGATGTTAAGTTAGCCTTTCTACATGGAGATCTTCATGAGGAGATATACATGAAGCAGCCTGAGGTCTGCATCTCTGATCCATCTTTGGTTTGCAAGCTGAAGAAGTCACTATACGGGTTAAAACAGGCCCCAAGAGAGTGGTACTCCAAGATGGATGCCTTCCTTCTTTCACAAAACTTCCAAAGGTGTATATTAGATCCAAATGTGTATTTACAGCAGTCTAATGGTAATTTTATTATTATTGTTTTATATGTTGATGACTTACTGATCACAGGTAGCACAGTTGCTTCTATTTCAGCCATCAAAACTGCTCTCCACAATGTCTTTGAAATGAGTGATTTGGGGCTCCTAAAACAATTTTTGGGGATCGAAATTGAGCAAAATTCAGATGGGATAATGGTCACTCAGTCCAAATACATATCAGACCTGTTATTCAAGTTTAACATGGCTGAATGTAGGCCTACACCATTCCCTTTCCTTTCAAGGATCATCCTTGAAGAAGGAAAAAGCACACTTCCCATGGACTACACTATCTATCGATAACTGATTGGTAGCTTGTTGTACTTGACACATTCTTGGCCTGATATCTGCTATGCTGTGAATGATGTATCAATATACATGCAGCAGCCTCATTATCTTCATTAGAAGGGAGCCAAGAGGATCCTCCAGTATATTTAGGGAACCAGGACCTACGGCATTCACTATGTTGCAGACTCCAAGCTAGAGCTGGTTGGATACATAGATTCTGATTGGGTGGGTGATTCTATTGATTAGAAGTCTACTTTTGGATATGTATTCATGTTTGGTGGTGGCCCCATTTTCTAGTCTAGCAAAAAGTAGGCTGCCATAGCATTATCTTCAGTAGAGGCCGAGTATCGAGGAGCGGTGAATGCTTTCATCCAAGTAGTTTGGTTGCAAGGCATTCTTTGAGAGTTTGATCTTGTCCTCTTTTGTGACAATCAAATTGCTATTAAGATATCCACATATCCAGTTACCAGGAAGAGGACCAAGCATGCAGAGATCCGCATGCACTATATCAGGGAGCTAGTGCATGACAGGACCAGCATTCTACAATACTGCCCGACTGATGAGCAGATTACAGACATCCTCACCAAGATATTTTCAGAAAAGAAGTTCACTTACCTTCATTCACTATTGGGGGTGATTTCATCAAGGTGATTCAGACTACTTTCAGTGTTCAGCTTCAGGGGGGGGTTTCCCACTAGGTTTTCCCTCTTTTCCTCACTTAGTTTGTTTTTTGAGCATTGTTTTAGTTTCAGAATTGTACAAGGTGACCTATGGCATTGGTTTCCATGGCCATAGAATTTTTATGCATTTTATGTTTTATACTCCTCCTAAGTATAGCTTAAGGGGGGGTGTTGGAGACATTTACCACCATACACACTCTTTTTGGTCAATTTGGTCTAGTTAAACCACTGTCCTAAGTATTATTGACTTAATTGACATCAAAGGAGCACTAGATTACATCAGCTATATCACACCCACGCCTACCTTCAGTCAAGGAAGCTAACTTAGCCTTCTCCTGCATTCGGGGAGGCTAACTGGAGCACTCCGGGGGTGATCTGAGTGTCATTAATACCTCATATTGCTAACTGATGGTTACAAACAGTTAAACAGAGCAGTGAAGGCACCCTCCTTCATTAAATTGATTATTTATTGATTATTTAATGAACTGGAGTCAACAGAGGCACCTCCAACCACTTCTGATGTTCAGTTACACTTCAGTTAACCTCATCGGGGTTCATTGGAGTCATTGAAGTGCTACCACTTGTTGGTTGGCTTGCTGTGACCTGTGTCTGACCTACTTTCAGTTAGACTCAGTCGTTTATTGCACTCCAACTTTGGTTAGGGCTCAGTTGAGTCAATTAGGGTTTTTATCAGTGGTTAACTGGAGTGTTGACTATGGCTTACATTCAGTTAAGCTAGACTCACTCATTCAATTTGGAAGACCTCCTTGGGAATTCGAATTGCTTTGTCATTCATGCTTGCAACATGATCTATTATTGTAATTACTCATTCTTTGTGTGAATATACAGAGCAGCTACTCATTTTGTAGCCATATTACACCATTTTCATGACTTATTGTTATTAATCTTTGATGAGACTTGTGTTTAGTCCCTAAATTACTGTGACAGATTAATACCATAGTCCTTCCTTCCTTCCAAATGGAGAGAGGGTTTAATTTATAAAGCTAAAGGGATAGAATAGGTTGAGGATTAGGAGGAGGGGTCTAAGGGATCTTCCCTATTGGTTAGGAACCGAATTCCATCACACCTAGATGCTAGGGATAATTCACCACCTCATACACCTTCGAGAAGGGCCTAGAAGCTTTGTTTTTTTCTCTAAACACCACTGTCGCACCTTCCATGAAGGGAAAAAGCATCATCGGTGCACCTAGCAATAGGAGATAGAGCGTCGACACCGGTGCACCTAGAATCAAGGGAAAAATCACCATCGACGCACCTAGCATGAAGGGAAAGGGCATCGACATTCCTAAAGAGGGAAAAAAGGCAAGAACAACCTCAATATCAATCAACTTTAGCAGAGAGAACTTTAGGGATTAGGCATATGGTTAACACATGGCTCAATAGGACGAGATTTTGATGTAACAATCTACAAGCCAAAATTAGAGCTACATGAAAAGAAGTATGTAGTGGAATTATCAAATCAATGTAAACTGAACAAACGGATTCATGACAGAAATTTCACACAAATCAGACAAGTATTTCTCATATGATCATAACATTAATATTCATTAATTAATCAATAATACAATGGTAGTACAATAAATAGAATTCAAATATTGTGTATAGGATTCGAATATACCAACTCTAACTAATTGTTTAGCTAACTCGATGTGGAAAAATCATAGCTAGAGCTCACTAGTCTAACTCCGGATGACTAAATCAGTCTACAATCAGTTAACTAATGAGGTAGGTGGACAAAAGGCACCACACTCCCTGCATGCATGCAAATATGGCACTAGGATAACTAGTTGTGATCTAAATGATAATAACTGGAGCATAACCGAGCATGACTAATTACCTACCACATCCAACTGAAGGTGACTACTGGAGGCACTCTGAGTGGGCTCCTATAATGTAGGGATTGATCCTTGGGGCACATAAACTCATGCATGCATATGCAGTAAGTGGCTGATAACCCCTAGTTGTGTCCCCCATACTCCATATAAGTGATAATGACTTCCTAAGTTAGGAAAAATTACCAAATAGACTATGTTGGATAAAGGAGGATTAATTAACCCTAACATTGCACCCCCCCTTAATCCTAACTTTCAACAACTTGGGCCCTGACAAGTAGGTCAAAAGTCACCCATACAATATAAATGAATTGAAATACTGCTTAATAAACAAGGAAAATAGGGAAAGCCTCATGGGAAACCCTCCCCTCAAAATAAGCAAGTAATCAGGAAACAAACTTCCATACTTAAGAGAAAACTTTTCTCTTTGAGCAAAAACTTGTGAAAAAATTGTTGCAATCTGCAACTCTATGGAGCAGTAATGGAGAATCTTGGTTCTTCTGTGCACCAGCATTTTGGGAATGTGCATGTGAAATTTTCCATCTTTTTCCAATCTGATGATATATAGGAGAAGGAATATTTCCTTTGTCTCTTCTTTTTGGAGGAATAGTGACTTGATCCAATTTGTTCTTTAGTGTGTCGAATTGTGGATCAGTCCTCACCATCAAGTAGCATCTCTCAGGAAGCTTGTTGCACCTCATTGAAAGAAGTGAAACTGAATGAGATAGTGCAACATGTTCATTCTGATACTGGGACCTCATTCTTCTTCTGTCATCTAGATCCCCAGCAACATTCCCAGCTGCTTCAATGAGCTTTTGTGCCCATTTAGGCCTCTAATTTGTAATAGGAGTTGTATCTGGATCTAGATCCTCTTGAGGTTCAATCTCAATATCAAGATCATGTTGATTTTGTTCCTAATATTCTGAATCTGAAACTTTAGACAATACATCATTAACAAAAGGTGTAGATCTTAGAATGTTTTTACCTCCCCTTTCGAATGGCATTTGAGGTTCTACTAGATATGAGTATGGCAGAAAGTGTGAGAATTCATATGCCTTGGAGGCATGGTTTGAAACACCCTTCACTATAATATCCCCATTTGATATATATGTGATCTCCACTAAGTCAGGACCAAATACTACTCACTTTGGTGATCCATTATGTGTCATTTGGTATACATATAACAAATTTGCAGCTAAAGAGGGCATATAGATTACATTTATGAACACTCCATGTTTTAACTTGATAGAACCCTTTCCTTCAGCTTGAATTTGGTTATCATCACCCATGTGAATACTCAGACCATATGTAGTTTGTAATTAAGAGAATGATTCTCCGGATGCAACCATATGATTGGAGGCTCCTAAATCAATGAGGAAGGCATGTGTTTTTGAACAACTAGCCTTCAATGCATGGCATCTCTCATCATGATCTTCAGTCTATTCTCCAGAGTCAGCCTTCCTTGCACCTTCAAGGAGGGAAATATTTTGTTGCTCAAGGATTTTTTCCATTTGATCAATGGTCTTCTCCGTTCAATGACTTTCTGGAATATCACGGGGTTTTTTCTCAAGGAGTTTTTCCATTTGATCAATGGTCTTCTCAAATTTCTTGCTCTTATTCTTTTTGGAACCCGAGGATCCATTGGAAGGGATATGCTTCTATTTTGACTTCAAATCAACATTTGTATTCTCCTTTACTCTTTGTTTCCCTTTAGCTTGCTCAATCCCAGAGTATCCAGTTAAGAGGGCCTGATTCTTGGAGACATTTAGCACTCCCATTTGAATCAATTTGTATTTCTCCTGGATCAATGACTCTGCAAATGCATCTAGAGAAGGCATTTTCCAATTTGGTATGGATAATCTTTTAGAGTGGAATGTGGATACAAATACTGAGAATTCTGAGCCAAGCTTGATCAGAATTGACAACACAAGATGCAATTCCTTCCTCTCTATCCTGCATTATTTGCATTGCAAGACTATTGCTTTGTATTTTGAGAAGAACTACCGAAATATCTCAAATTTGCTGGGCTAGAGTGAAATGAGATCATTCTCCAGAATATGGCCTCTAAGCTCATATTGTTTTCCAAACAAATATTCAAGCTTGTCCCATACTTCCTTTGGATTTCTGACTCCCTCAAGGTGAAACAGAAGATCCATGTAGATGTGTATGCACATGAAGCTGAAGGCTTCATCTAGCTGATTCAAAAACTTGAATTTCTCAACATATTGTTGGGGCTCGAATTTCCTTCCCATTTTCATCCTAAACAAACCTTTGTTGTGCAAGGATATCTGCATATCTACCCCCCAATCAATGTAATTGAAGGGTGTAAGGATCCTAGGTGAAAGAGGAGTTGAATTCTCCATTTCACTATATATTGATCAACAACTCTTCAAAGGGATATACGTATGTACCTACAAAATAACTGCAAAATAAACTTCAATTCGCAAACATTTTTCCGTTCAAACCTTTCCACCTCAACATGTGCACTTTTTCAGAGTCTGTCACACCTGGATCGATTTTTCTGGACAGAATCCAGAGGGAGAAATGTTATGATTCTAGGAATCATGTGGAAACTCAGCTGCTTCTGGTGCAAGAATGGAGGTCTCATAGGTTTGTTGTTGTCTTGAACATAGGATATGATACCATGTTAAATTTCATGAACCGTAGATATACAAGACAAAACGAGAGCTATCTGAAAAGAAGTATGCAGTGGAATTTTCAAATCAATGTAAACTGAACAACAAATTCATGACACAAATTTCACACAAATCAAACAAGTATTGTTTAGGTTATCATAACATTAATATTCATTAATTAATCAGTAATAGAATGGTAGTTGTTGGAGTAGGGTCCCGCGGCTACAGGAAAAGCTATTGTTTTGGAACGAGTAAGTCAAAGGTAACAGTACCTGAGCGGCCAAGAGGAGAAAGCTCAACCACTGCACTTAAGGCAGCAGCGTAGACAGGAGGGCTTAGCTACCCTCATAAAGGAAAAGGAGCAATGAGGCCGAGGTATTGAAGACAAAGGACAGAAGAGGAAGCGGCGCCAGTACCCATGGTCAGCGCCAGGAAGCATGGAAGACTGCAGGAAGCTGTGGTGTGACGGAAAGCGACAGTTCGAGTACAGATAGACCGACTGTCACAGTTGGGGTTTTGGGTTACTGTTGGGAGAGGCCCACAGTGTTGTAATGGTGAGACCTTCGGGCCGCCTATAAAGGGAAGTATTTTG
Source organism: Pseudotsuga menziesii (assembly GCA_001517045.1). Classification (NCBI taxonomy): domain Eukaryota; kingdom Viridiplantae; phylum Streptophyta; class Pinopsida; order Pinales; family Pinaceae; genus Pseudotsuga; species Pseudotsuga menziesii. The sequence continues at coordinate 212,021 of LPNX010633596.1, forward strand.
TATTGTAAAAGGTTAGTTAGTCAGTTAGCTAATTAGCTATTCAGCTAGTCAGTCGATGATCTGTTAGCTCATAGATATTTTGTATCATAGAAGAGCCGAGCTCTGGTTCTGTTATTCAGTCTGTAGTATATTACTGTAACCAGTAGCTGACTCCTAGAGTATGTATGTAACAATCCGCAGGGATTGAGAGAGAGAGAGAGAGAGAGAGAGGAAGAGTATATTGTAAGAGAAGCAATATAAGAAGAGAAGAGATCTAAGAGAGAAGGGCTCCCGGCGATGTGCGCGGAGTTACCCAGAAGATCTCAGCTACATATGAGGTTGCAGCGGAACTGTGTTTACTCTCCCAAGTTCTAATATATAAACCAGTTTCCATGGACGTAGCTTCTACCCTGGAAGTGAACCACGTAAAATCAGTGTGTTATGTGATTGCTTCATGTGATCGTGTTTACTTAGTTGCTATCTATTATCTATTACATGAATGTCGTATATCAGTTGGTAAATGTCTATATGTTCTCATTCAGTTACAGCATTATAGAAGGTTAAAGACGAGTTTAAATGCATCAAGTGTCTGCTTATGAGTTTATCAGTGCTAGTTTCACACAGTAATAATCACTCTGTTAAGTGTTTACAGTATACTTATTCAGCAAGTTAAGTATAGTGAGGTGAGTGTGTTGAACCGTGAAGTGCGTGTAAGGTTGTTTAACACCTTGTTGGAGGTTAGCTGAGTTATTCCTCCCAGTGAGAAACCCTTTGGACCGTGAGAGTCGCATTGGACTGTACTATAGGAGATATCGCATTGACGGAAGGCGATATCGCACCGACAGAGGAGTTGCGGTGCAAGATATCGCAGATGGTGAGAAACGTGGAAGGGAGAGTTTGCGCATCGTCCTAGTCGCTGCGATGCGATAGGATTCCTCCCCCTATCAGAGTCTGCGAGGAAGAGAGAACTGCAACTCGCAGAAAGATCTCGCTGGCTAAGAAGAGCCGCGAGACACCGGGATGCTTCAGAACCTGGTTAAGGACACTTGAGTCTTTAGCCAACCCATCTAAGATCACTTCGGGTGAGACTTCAAGCCGCTCTGCAGTCTATTGCCGAAAGGGCCAGTGAGTTAGGGGTTTTGTTGGTACATTATAAGTAAACCCGGGTCTGCCCAAAGTAACCAACAAATGGTTCCGTTACCGGTTTTGAACAAACTAAAGAGCTAATGTTTTGTTGGCATCCTACTAAAGAAGAACTCAACCAGTGGGTTGGGTCTACAGAAAGAGAATTTGTTGTGACAGAAAACAAGAGTCCTACGTTGAGTACAGAGGACTGGTTACAAAAACATATCTTCACAGACTTGCATATGATATTCTTTGCGACCTATGGAAATGAGTTGTACGACTAGTTATCAAAGTTGAATGATCAGAACATATTCAAGAAGAAAAGAAACATTGTCTGGACACCAGAGCTGATTCAGACCGTGAAAAGAGTTGATAATCCCATTTCACGAGCAGTGGACTTCTGGCTTGCGAGTGTGCTAGAAGGCTTCATCACAGAGTTTGTAGTCGATCAAAGAAAGAGCTTCAGCGAAGCAGAGAGGTACTTCTTCAAAGGATATCGCGGTAAGCACCTAAGCTCTTTAAACTTGTCCATTAAGATGTTATTACATGAAAAAGGAGTACTCGATATATATTCAGATGTATAAGTTCAGTAAGTGTAATGTCACAAGAGTTTGAGAGTGATTTTGATGAACTTGAACGTACACGTAGTGGAAAGAAGTATAAAGTAGATTTCAGATCATCTGTCTTTGAAAACAGTTCAGACAATACTAGAGAACAGAGTCACAGTAATACAGAAAGAACAGAAGGGGGTATCCCTTACCACCCTTACACCCCACAGAAATCAACCAGGACTCAGAATAATCCCGTAGGAACTCCATCTAGTAGCTCACATACAGTACATACTACTGCTACATCACCTACATCTACACCACCGAGTGGTAGTCACACAGCAAATCAACATCCACCACGTAGAAATAGAATGGGGGATGATATGAAGTTACCTACCTTTAAGGGTACAGGGGCAGAAGACCCATAGCAGCATTGGTTTCTATGTGAAGCCGTGTGGACCATTAAAGGGCTCCAAGATGATAATATTAAACTTGTACAGTTGGTCACCACACTTAGGGAACGAGCCTTAACATGGTATATGAAGTATACCTCAGCAATACCTAGAACGCTCGTACAGATCAGGACCTCCATGATCAAAGAATTTAAGAAACCTAAGTCTGAGTCACAATGCATTACAGAGCTCAAAGACATTAAACAGTCACCTACAGAGTCAGTATGGGATTTTGATCAAAAATTCAAAGCTCTCATAGACCAAGTTAGCTTTGAGTTTGCGCCGGAGCAGCACAAGGAATGGTTTATTGCAGCACTGCTCCCCCATATCAGACTTCCATTGATGCAGCAGAAACTCCAGACGCAGGATGACACATTGGAGATGGAAATGAAACTAGAGGCATCACCTCTAGCTGAGACCAGTACAGGTATGACAAACCTGCAGAACCAGTTAGCTAATCTCACCTTACAGATGCATGAGATTAAGAAAGGAAAAGAGATTGCACAAGAAATATGGTGTATAAAGTGTAAAGCACAAGGCCATACTAAAGATAATTGTCCAGTATTTGTCGAATATCTAGCAAGTGGGGCTCCTAACCCCTTAGCACAGATGCAAGGGTCGTGGTGTGAACTATGCAGAACAAGAGGACATCCACCTCAGCAATGCCCTTTACTTCAGAAGTATGTACAGACCCCTAAGAACTTATACTGTAACTTCTGTAAGTCCGTAGGACATGATGAACATAATTGTAGAGCTTATGATCTCATGGTCGAGAGAAAACATGACTTATACAGAGTCCAATCAGAGACACCAGGTCCAGCAGCAGGACCACAGCATCAACCGGCTCGTGATGGCCATGGAGGAGGATTCATAGGATGAGGCTGTGGAGGAGGCTTTGGCCGTGTTCGTGGACCGATCACTTGCTACAACTGTGGAGTTGTAGGAAATTATGCTAGGGACTGTCAGATCCCTACTACCACATGTAACTATTGCAAATATTACGATCACGCTATAGAATAATGTCCTACCTTGATAGCCAAGATCAGGGAACCTAAGCCAGCAGTACACCAGAACATTCAGCTTACTGCTGCTGAGTAGCAGGAACCAGAACCAAGAGTCAACATTGTGACTCGCAGTGGTGCTTCCACCAGTGGGACATCGTCGGATACTGAAAAGAACATAGGTCCGGAGTGGGTGCGCAAAGCCACTACTAAATCAACACCACTCGACCTGCAGAAGAATAAAGAAACATTTCAGGAATCGAAGACTTTCTTTAATGACCCTACGCAATCAGGATCGCAGGTACAGCCGTCTAGGGGTGTACTACAGCAAACACCATGTGGTGTTAGCCCTGTGCAGATATTGCAGGCTACCACATCGGGAATGTGCGACGAGGATGAGTCAACAGGAAGTGTACAATCCTTCCTGCAGAGTTGCTTAAAACTCATGAGAAATGAGAAAGCTATCGGAGAGCTTCAGCGCATCATAGATCAGTGTCAGCCATCTTCTTCCGTGAGCAGTGCGCAGCGTGTTGTTCATAATATTATGGGACATACAAGAACAGGAAGAGAGATGCGACTCACAGCACAAGTTGGAGAATTTGAAATGGATGAGGTAATCCTAGATTTAGGATCAGAGGTAAATGTTCTGACTAAGCAGACATTGGAACAGATGGGTAGCCCTCAGTTAGCTAGATCACCTATCCATCTGAGACTAGACAATCAGCAGCGGGTATCGCCACTGGGTCGATTACCGCAGGTGCCAGTTGACATTGACAGAGTTCGTAGCTTTACGGACTTTGAAGTTATAGAAATCATTGGCGATAGTAGACCGTACCCAGCGCTACTAGGTATTGATTGGGCAATCGGTAACATGGCTATTATTGATTTAAAGAAAAGACAGATGACCTTCGAGGACAATCAGATTCGGGTCATTGCACCGTTGGATCCTTTTCAGGGTCCCAGATATATTGAACCTATCCGAGCAGAGGATGAGGCACGTAATATGGAGAGCCTCTATCAGATGACGGCCAATCAGAGTGACTACATCAATCCAACCGTAGAAGGGAACATTAGTTGGCGATGCGACAGCTCATGCGCATCTGACTCGGATGTTGGTCTAGAGAACTGGCAGAACAGACTTTATGAAGTCTCAGCTCGCAGATGTACATTTATGACTAAGTCATTGCAATGGATTGGCGCAGAGACTAAGGATACTCCATCATTTGATGGCTTAGCAGACATCCACGACTTTCTAGAATGGTTTGAACAGGAAATTCCTCAGGAGCAGAGGATGTCAGTCATTGACCTTGCAGTAAGAGCCACACCTGCAAGATGGTGGCATGCACATAGAGAACATATCGCATCATGGGATGAATTCAAGAGATTGATGGCGATCAGGTTTTCTAATGACAAGGAGTATCTATAGCAGAGGTACATAGGAGAAAGTGACCCCAGGTCACATATTAAAATGTGTGAACAGAATTGATCGGACATTTTGAAGGATGAATGGGTTCACCTATTCATTCACACTTTAGACCAAACTCCAAAGAACTGGTACACTGAGACCGAGTTGAACAGAGGAACCATTACATGGCCACTTATGATAGACAACTTTGAACTCACTTTCATTTTTGAATTTGAGTATCCAAGTATTGATCAGGCCCTAGACGTCATAAAGACTAAGATATTTGAGGACTATACCCTATCAGTACATACTCAACCCGAGTGGGCCATCCAGTTAGAAGATGCGCTTGAGTGTTATAACTTCGCAGCAGAACCAGAGGATGGGGATGAGGATCCTCGTAGCATCAACATTCCGGAGTCAGAAGGGGCTCGCGATGTTGATGGACCGAAGCTACAGATTCCAGCTATCACAGACCCCATCAAGATTAAAAAGATCAATATTGGCACAGACACATAACCAAAGTTTGCCTCTATTGGAGACTATTGGGATGATGAAATGGTAGCACACATTGCAGATCTGTTACATGACTATCAGGACTTATTCCCCACTAAGTTCACAGAAATGAAGGGAATAGTAGGAGATCTGGAAGTAATGAGTGATACATTTCAGGCGATCCAGACATCGCAAAACAAGCTGCAGAGTGTGATAGATAAGCAGCTTCTGGAGTTAAAATCAATCACTGAGAAGACTGCCATGATACAGGTTCCGCCAGTAAAGGCGACAGCAGGAGAAAGTTCAACACAATCAATTTCCCGCGAGGAAATCTTGGCAAAAGATCGCATCAATTCAGTGTTAATACCACTAGGGAGCATCCGATTCCCTGCGTCGATGATGGATGTGCAGATACAGATTAGACAACCTGTCGAGGTTAACCTCGCAGAGTTCCCAATTGATCAATTACAAATGATCCAGCAACAGCTAAGCGCAGAGCTCAGGGATAGGGAGCTTACGACTTATAAACAAAACACCCAGCTGAGACAGAAGAATGCAGAACTTACCGCAAGCTTTCAGACAAAGGCAGAGGAGTTAAGAACATATGAAGAAAGAGAACAGGACCTCAGTCAGGCCCTGCAAAGCATCGCATTGGAATTACCCCAGTGTAACATTGAAACTGCGATGCCTCTCACGCAGAAGGTAAGAAGAGTTGCAGAAAGAGAAAAGGCTCTGGAAGAGACAGTAACTAAAATGGAAGAAGACCACAAAGCGCAGATTACTGAGCTTGAGGCTCGAGCACCAGGCACACCCCAGGAAGACAAGGAAGCAAGGGCAGAGGCCTTTAGACTCACGGTTACACAGATGAAGAGTCGCATAGATGACGCACAGTCACTACTAGACGAGGCGACAAAGACATGGTCGGAGCTAGAAGAGCCCCCGAAAAAACTGGAATTGCAGCAGAGCATCCAGAACATAGAGAAGGACACAGCAGCAATGAAGGAAGAAGTCAAGAGCTTAGGAGCTCTTGCAAAGATGAAGAAGACGACAGAGATAAACCGTCTGCAATAGGAAGTGCAGCGGTTGCGAGCAAGAGAGATATGATTAATTAACCTGCTTCAAACCTATTAGGAACAAATTACGGAGCTAGTCGATACAGTTGAGCAGAAGGTCAAGGAGTTCACTACAAGCAGAAGTGACACTGAAGTTACAGAAGATTCAAGCATCAGTCAAGCTATGCTTGAAACGGCACAAGAGTGTGTCGAAGCTGTGGAAAAAGAAGTCGCAGGACTTCGACAGAGATTTACAAGGACTTCGCAGGAAGCCAAGGAAAAGCTACAGCAAGAGAAACCAGTTGTTAGTGGCTCAGGGGTGAGCCACAAGTAAGTGTTAGGGGACTGTTGGAGTAGGGTCCCGCAGCTACAGGAAAAGCTGTTGTTTTGGAACGAGTAAGTCAAAGGTAACAGTACTTGAGCGGCCGAGAGGAGAAAGTTCAACCACTGCACTTAAGGAAGCGGCGTAGACAGGAGGGCTCACCTACCCTCATAAAGGAAAAGGAGCAACGAGGCTGAGGTATTGAAGATGAAGAACATAAGAGGAAGGGACGCCAGTACCCACGGTCAGCGCCGGGAAGCGTGGAAGACTGCAGGAAGCTATGGTGTGATGGAAAGTGACAGTTCGAGTACAGATAGACCGACTGTCACAGTTAGCGTTTTGGGTTACTGTTGGGAGAGGCCCACAGTGTTGTAATGGTGAGACCTTCGGGCCTCCTATAAAGGGATGTATTTTGTATTGTAAAAGGTTAGTTAGTCAGTTAGCTAATTAGCTATTCCGCTAGTCAGTCGATGATCTGTTAGCTCATAGATATTTTGTATCATAGAAGAGCTGAGCTCTGGTTCTGTTATTCAGTCTGTAGTATCTTACTATAACTAGTAGTTGACTCCTAGAGTATGTATGTAACAATCCACAGTGATTGAGAGAGAGAGAGAGAGGAAGAGTATATTGTAAGAGAAGCAATATAAGAAGAGAAGAGATCTAAGAGAGAAGGGCTCCCGGCAGTGTGTGTGGAGTTACCCAGAAGATCTCAGCTGCATATGAGGTTGCAGCGGAACTGTGTTTACTCTCCTAAGTTATAATATATAAACTAGTTCCCGTGGATGTAGCTTCTACCCTGGAAGTGAACCACGTAAAATCAGTGTGTTATGTGATTGCCTCATGTGATTGTGTTTACTTAGTTGCTATCTGTTATCTGTTACATGAATTCTGTATATCAGTTGGTAAATGTCTGTATGTTCTCATTCAGTTACAGCATTATAGAAGGTTAAAGACGAGTTTAAATGCATCAAGTGTCTGCTTATGAGTTTATCAGTGCTAGTTTCACACAGTAATAATCACTCTGTTAAGTGTTTCCAGTATACTTATTCAGCAAGTTAAGTATAGTGAGGTGAGTGTGTTGAACCGTGAAGTGTGTGTAAGGTTGTTTAACACCCTGTTGGAGGTTATCCGAGTTATTCCTCCCATTGAGAAACCCTTTGGACTGTGAGAGTCGCATTGGGCCGTACTATAGGAGATATCGCATTGACGGAAGGCGATATCGCACCAACAGAGGAGCTGCGGTGCAAGATATCGCAGATGGTGAGAAACACGGAAGGGAGAGTTTGCGCATCATCCTAGTTGCTGCGATGCGATAGGAGTCCTCCCCCTATCAAAGTCCACGAGGAAGAGAGAACTGCGACTCGCAGAAATATCTCGCTGGCTAAGAAGAGCCGCAAGACACCAGGATGCTTCAGAACCTGGTTAAGGACACTTGAGTCTTTAGCCAACCCATCTAAGATCACTTCGGGTGAGACTTCAGGCCGCTCTGCGGTCTGTTGCCGAAAGGGCCAGTGAGTTAGGGGTGTTGTTGGTACATTATAAGTAAACCTGGGTCTGCCCAAAGTAACCAACAGTAGTATAATAAATAGAATTCGAATACTGTGGATCGGATTTGAATCTACCAACTCTAACTGACTGTTTAGCTAACTCAATGTGTAAATATCACAACTAGAGCTCACTAGTCTAACTCTAGATGACTAAATGTCTACAATCAGTTAACTAATCATGTAGGTGGATAAAAGGCACCACACTCTCTACATGCATAAAAACTGGCGCTAGGCTAACTGGTTGTGATCTAACTGATAGTAATTGGAGCATAATTGAGCATGACTAATTACCTACCACAACCAACTGAAGGTGACTACTGGAGGCACTCAGAGTGGGCTCCCATAATGTTGGGATTGATCCTTGGGGCGCATAAACTCATGCATGCAGATGCAGTAAGTGGTAGATAACCCCTAGGTGTGTCCCCCACACTTTAGCTAAGTGATAATGACTTCCTAAGTTAGGCAAAATGACCAAATAGAATATATTGGATAAAGGAGGATTAATTAATCCTAACACTGTGGGGGTGTTCCAACTTGAAAAAGTGTGTATTTTAAAATTCAAATATCTTTGATTCCTGAACTTGGTGATTTTTTTTTGAAATCGCATTTTTTTCTGAGAGGAATTCAAATCTCTAATTTGTTTTTGGAAATTCTGGTTGGAAATGTACACAAATTAATATAAGTTTCACTACCCTCTTTTGACAAAATCTAAGCCTTTGTGAGCCTTTGATTGCTTGGGGAATTCTTTATTCTTTTGAGACGAAGTTATTGGGACTATATCATCCTTGTGACTTGGTACACATTTGCGAAAATTTATTTAAGCCCTATTAAGAAGCATTTGGAATTGAAGGCATTGTAACAAAGTCTTTCTCTTTTCATGGTTTGTAGGCCATAAGATTATTTGATTTAGAAAGAAACATCGGTGTAGATGTCATTTTCAACTTGTTTATGCATATGGGTGATATCTTAAGTTTTTATTTGCTTTTGTGTGGTTTCTCATATTCATATTCAAGCACTTTCAAGGTTGAAACTCCCTTCACCATTCATTGAGAGTGTCATTGCAAAGGCTTATGCAAATAATTCCTTGTCTTTGTGTGGTTTTCCTTGATTAAGAATGCTTTTAGTTTTTTAGTCTCGGGTTCCCTTGAAAGGAAAAAGTTGGGTTCCTTAGTTTTTGGCGTGTTTTGTTTGCAAAATTTGTCTTCTTTTCTTTATTTTTCATTGTTTATAAATCAAGAAAACATAAAACATAAAAAAAGAACCAAAAAATCCCAAAAATAAACAAGTTTGCAATAGTTGAGATATTGGCAATGTCAATCAATTATGCATTAAAGTCATTTTGGGTGTGTATTTGCATGACATTTCTCTTGTGTGTGTGAAAGATATATCTTCCCTTTCTCTATATAGCATTCATCGAACATAAAGGAAATAGATTCATTGTTTTGCATGGTTTTTATCGAGTCAATAACACCATCAAAGTTGCACAATGTTACCCCTTAAGTAACAACAACCCATAAAAGTAACACACTTCATTAAAAATAACTAGACATGTTTCTCTTGATAGCAAACACACATTAGTGTAGGATAAGGCCTTGGGATTAGGTTGTGGAGAGTAAACTCTTCCGGGCCACAAAATTTAGACAAGAATTGTGTTAGGGAGAGAAAACACATTAGTAGCAAGACACACTTACTGAGAAAGTTATTCTCACACAAGAGTCAAGCACGAGGTCAAGCTAGGTACACTTGAGCGATTATCCCCTATCTGTGTGATTTGTGGGTTATTATGTGTATTGGGTCCTAGTCAGTTAGAAAGTCCTCAGGGAGACACCTCCTGTCCAGGATTCGGGTCTTCAAAATATGTTGCACTTTCCCTGCCCACACATCTGAACTTGAATTTTGACTATTTGCACAGTCATTTTATTATGAATTGGTAATCTTAGTGGCTTTTATTTATGGCTCATACCTAGGTGATTGAAAGGAGAAATTCCTTATGGTACCCTAGTCAGACATATAACACTCCTTCGAAGGCCTTTAGTGGGGTACCTGTACTCATTAAGGATACTTGGTCCCACTACCCGATGCTGTGAGGAATTATGGGTAACTGCTTCTCCATCCCCTAGCCATACTCACCTCAAAGCTAATGGGAATTGAGACCTCCAGTAACCAAGTTCAAAAGGAGGGTAAGTTTGCTTCTTGTTGCTTTAGCACTTTTCTAGAGAGTGCTCTTTGTTGTTTGTTGACTAGTTGGGCCATAGGTTGAGTCAATGTTTTGTTGGTAATTTTGTTGTTGTCATCATGGATGACCAACATGTATGCCGCTCACAATGATTACATGGATATTATCTTGAGTTTGAGTGTCCACCAGTCTGATGACATAGGTTTAATCCTTCAATAGAGTTACCTACCGTTACAAAATTTGAAGCCCATTTAGCTTCTACACCACACACACAGTTCCCACACTTATAGCATTTCACACTACCTAAAACTGAAATAATCCCAAAAAAGGTAAAAACTTCCATCACAGCCCACCTTTAATGGATCTTCATGATCCTGTTTTATTTCAAGTTAAGAATTTTCCTTCTTTTGCGTCAGAAGTTGAGGTTGAATCTTACCACACGATGTCAGGAATAGGTGTTCCATCTAGCCTTGGGGGGTCCACCCCAAGTGTTTCCAATTCACAGGGGGAACCTACAGTTAACACCCCTTTTACCCTTGTGTCCAATACCCCCGTGTCAACATCTCTACCTCCCATGGTTAGCAATCCATTTGTGAGTTTTCCTTCCCATATCCTTTCGTTATTTTTGTCCTTAGCTCCACCCACTTCTATGCCTATGCATCATACCACATTGCCAAATCCATCCTTTATGTTTTGACACACTACTTCTCCCAATGTTCAGACTAACATACCATCAAGATTCATCCCAAGTTCTATTAACCCCATAGTGAGTTTTCCTTCGAGTTGGTGCTTACCTACCGACACCAGTATTCTTGCTAGTGTTGGCATATGGGTGGGACACGTTACATCTCAGCCTCTTGTTGCTTCTTCGACCTTCCCCAATGTAGGTTTTCCTACTGGGTGGAATTTTTCTTTGATTGATGTCCCATCTACCAACGTAGGTCTATTACCAGGAGGAAATGCACCTGGAGTTTATCCATCCACTCCTAATGCTACTGTTTTTCATTCCATACACCAATGGGGATTCCAAAACTATCCATTACATTCCCATAATTCCTTTGCCAATACGAGATTTCCATTTTTGGAAACTTTGAGCTTTATTGATCTCTCTAGGTTAACGAATGATCATGTTTGTCATCAAATCCATTGGCCATCCATACCCATCAAGCTCCCATCATATATCCCTAAGTTTGATGGTAAACCTGGATAGGATCCACAAAATCATGTCATGACATTCCATTTATGGTGCTCATCGAATTTGCTTATTGGTGACATTGTTCATTTGAGGTTATTTCAACACACTTAGACTAGCATGGAAACCAAATGGTACATTGAATTCCTTAGTGCATCTTACCATGACTTTAGTTCTTTGGCCATGGATTTCCTTACACATTTACAATTACCCATCCACTATGATATTGGGACCGAACTCTTGACATCCCTATTTCAGAGTACCTCCATCCACATCTTCGATCATATCCATGAATGGAGAACGAGGCAACACTTGATTTGCGCTGAGATATACGATTAGTTCTTAGCTAATTGGTTTGTGAAGTCCTTGTCATCGCCTATTGCCAAAGATGATTCCACGTCAAGTGCAATTGCTGAGGATATAGTCATTCTAAAAGCACAATAGATAGATTTAATCTACTCTCAATCTAGCATGTTGTATGACATCATACCTCATGCTCCTCATCCCTCTATGGATCCTCAATGACCTCCTCCTGGTCCCCATGTTTATGGAGTGATCAAGGTTGTCTCTACTCCTTCGGTGAGCTACCTAGCCAATAAAGTGAACAAGATGTTAATCACTTCCCCTTCGCTTGTTTCCTAGCCTATGGCCTCCACACCACATGTCCCTACCCAAACCTCCCAATTCAATGTTGTGCAACCACCCCAATGTTGCAACACCAACCAACAAGGGGTAAAAACAAGAAACAACCGTTGAATGGAGAACAATTCTAAACCAAGGGCGGAGCCTCCACCCACCAATAACACTCCTACGAAAGAAGAAGGGGGTAAGAAAAAGAACCAGTATCCATGCTTTGTTTGCAAAAGTGACCATCCCCCTCATGTATGTCCTCTCATGGAGGATGTGCACAAATACCTTGTTTAGCGTTGAAATACATCTCCACCTATTGTTCTAACTCACCCCTTTCCTCAAAACTAGAAACAATTGGTCACTACGCCTCCCACACCCTCACAAGGCGGCAATCAAAATCAACAACATTTTGGAGGGTATTCATCCAATGCATATGTGTTATTGCAAGACATAAGTTTACAAACACGCTCTAAGAAATATGATGCCTCAGGAAAATGTATGTCCATCCAATGAAACCGTGCTCTTACAAGACATCAGTTTACAAACATGCTCTAAGAACTATGATGCCTCGGGACAACATCTGGCCACTGATGCAAGCATCACTTCACAACCTGATGATTCTCTTAACATTGAGAAGCCTACTCATGATCCATTCCCTATCCTTCCTAAGGGATTGGTTAAGAATTCTAACCTTCTTTCGAGATATTCCCAACACTACAACATTGTTGAAGACTTGGCGCAACCCCCTTTTGCAATGTCGACTCTAGAAGTGCTCCAAAGTTGTCTTGGGTAGTAAAAGGCATTGTTGAATGTCATCGGTGGCATAGACTTGTTTGAAACCAATTCCATTGCTTCCAACTTAGACCAAGCTACACTAAGGATTCCCCCTCAAGTGGCATTCCAAATCCAAGTCAAGTCACAAGGGGTCACCTTCTATTGCATTGCCGTGGATGAGGGAGCCTCTACTTGTGTCATGTATGCATCTTGTTAGAAACAGTTGGGTTCCCCCACTTTGGCCACTTGCTCTACCAATTTGCAAGCCTTTGATGGTCATACATTCCAACCAAAAGGGATTTGATGAATATGGTTGTCTATGATTGTCAATGATGACAACAGTAATGACAAAGGTCAAATTGATGATGGCAAGCATGGAAAGCAAGTATGAAGGACAACAAAGGTGTGAATGGAAAAAGTGATAGAGACAAACATGGATGAGCAAGCATTGATTGATGACAAGAGTTGACAAAGCACAAGGACTTTGGATGTGGGCATTAGGACACCTAATGAGCCAAATGACCCATATTGTGGTCATTTGAAGATAACATGACAAGAAAGTATGATGACATGGCATTGGAGGGCTTAATGACAAGGTTGAAGACAAGCAAGATTGAGTATTTGATGAGGAAAACACAAAAATTAAGCTGATGACAAATTCGGCCTCCTAAAATTAAATTTGAAATGAACCTGGTAAAGTCAGCTCCTAATAAAAAATAATAAAATTATCCAATGACAGGTCGGCTCCAAACTATCATGGAAAATCAATATTAATACCCTATCAAAATTCATTTTAATTAGTTAAATTTGTGGGAGCTCTAAGGCATCTTGAATGACGTTTGTGACTGTGTTCCTGTGGAAAAATCGTGGGTAGAAGACTGTGGAAAAATGCAGAAAAACATAGCTATGATTTTTGTGGATGTCTATGGTAAAAATTCGGTGGTAGCAGCAAGTTGTGAGTGGAGGTTCCATTTCTGATTTTTGGGCATCCATATGAATTATTCCTCTCTGAATTGCAGGTATCATTGAGGCAGCCACAAGAGCATCTTTTACTACAAATATTAAATATTATAACTTTGATTTTTTGTGGATGATCAAGCTCTGAATTTGGCAACAACTAGTTTTTTTGAAGTTCATATATGCTCAGAATTTTGGTAACAGTCATATAAGGCTGCCTCTTGAAATTATCTTATTGTTGCATAACACTTTTGGATATTGATCTATCCCACCAATGACAATATGAAGGAGCTCCCTGGCAGCAGTAAGGACATAACACAGCTTAGCTAGGGCTTACCCTAGCACTTAACTGTCCTTCTAGGACTTACTTTAGGCCATCCTAATTTCAATGGAAAGGTCTTTCACAGCATACAACATAGTCTGAGGTTTGAAAGGTGAGGTGAACTCTGCTAATGTATACACAGTATTCTTGTGCACAGTGAATCTCTAAAGTATTTATGAGATAGGGTTTGTTAGGAACAATCAAAGTTATGAACAAACCTTGATGACAAAACAAACCTGTGATGAATTGATTTGATGATTGGCTTGACAAATTGACATGATAGTGATGACAACCACAACATGATGAGCAACAGTTGGTTGTTTGATGAAATGGGTGATAGGAAGTTCTCTTGGTATGAATTTCCTATGAAAGTTGATGATAGTGATTTGTACAGTGATTGATTGACTTGGATAGAGGCATTAGTGATAGACACAGCAAAAGCAACTAAACGGTGACTTGATTGAAATGACAGAAATATGATGTGGACAATATTGATGACATGCTTGTGAAAGAGTTGACAAGTTGGATAGAAGGATGATGTAAACAGATCTATGATGAAATAATTATGGGCAGAATGAGGGTGATGTGATTGTGATGTTTTTGATGATGTAATGTGACAAATATGTACTTATGATACAAGCTGGGTCTTGTAATTATTTTTCTTAGTAGGACCTAATAAAAGACCAAGCTGAGTCTTGGAATAGAAGTAGGTGTTGATTTAGCCCACAGTTGCAGCCATTTGAAATACAAAAAGATTACAAACATTATATCGTGTGTCTCTTATGCAATGGGTTGATGATTATGTGTTTTATTTGAAGAATGAATTGATTATTGAGGCATAGTCTATTGATGAATATGATGTTGAATTAAATGTGAAATGATGACTTAAGTTTTAGAGTTTGAAGATGTTAAATTGAAGTAAGTTCAAGCTCGTTGATTCACCCCCCCCCCCTCTCAATGCGTCATTGTGTCTAACAATTGGTATCAGAGCGGGGCCTTCAATATAAGCCTAACAATCTTGAAGGGATTTGAGGACACAACCATGGAAGGATTAGAAAAGCTCATTGACTATGAAGTTCCAATTTTGGAGAAGTTAGATTACTTTGGTTGGAGAAATAAAATGAAAGACTATTTGAAAAAATTCGGTGTTTGGGAAATAGTGGTTAACCCACCTAACCATCCCAACAAGAAGACAAAGACAACTATTGAGAAATACAACAAGATTGACTTGAAATTTTTTATGGTTGGACTATCAATCTCTATTCAAGAAAGTGTAAAAGATTACACCTCTGCCAAGGATATTTGGTTCAAGATGGAAGAAGAATACCAAAACAAGAATCAAGACAAAGAAAAGGAAGCAAAAGTCAAGGATGAAAAGCAAGAAAAAAATCAAGTACAAGCTTCAGATACAAGTGAAGGTAAGTAGTCTTCAATGGATGATAATTCTGAATGTAATGATGATGAAGTTGTTCTTACAGAAGATGAAGAAGAAGTTTTGTTGAAAGAAAATAATGCATTTACAAGCACTTTGTTAGATATTGATCTTAGATCCAATCCAAGACTCAAGAATAAAATGTCGAGGTCATTTGAAAAATACAAAGAGGAGACAAAAGATTTGCTAATGAAGTTAAAAGTCATGAACAAAGACTTGCAATATAAGCTGCAAGATCAAAATGATGAAATCAAGGAATTAAAGATTGGATTAGAAAAAGAGAAAGAAGAGATTGGTGTAGATCCTAAAGAACTTGAAGAAGCGAGATGGGCTAATACTGATCTTAAAGATCTAGTTGGAGGAAGCTAAAAGAATAGAAAATGTTATGAAGCTTCAGCTGGAAGAAAAAGAAAAAGAAAATCAGAGGCTTGAAATGGAAATTGTTGGGCTTAAAAAGAAAATTGAGAAGTCAAATATCATGTGAAGTTCAATGAAAGTCCAGTCATCCTAGATGAAATTATAAAGTGTTAAAGGCTTTCCACTAACAAGTCTGGCCTTGGGTTCAAAAAGGAAAAAGACAAATTGAAAGAAGTCATGCTGTCCCCCAGAACTCCTGAAGCTGTATCCAACAAGGATGTTCATGCATCTGCGCATGCCATCAAAGAAGTTGAAAATTCAAAAGTACCTCATGAAGCTACTCCCACTCATCAAATCCATTCATTTGAAAGAAGAAGGACAACTCCAAGATGGAGCTAAACATCAAGGTATGAAAATAGATTTAATGGTGATTGTTTTTCTTGCTCTAATTTCGGTCATAAGGCTATGTAATCTAGATCCTATGGAATAAGAAGTGTTAGAAGCTCTAATGACAAAGTTAGGTGTTGGACATGTAATCATCATGGCCATATTGCTGCTAACTGTCATACAATGAGGTGCTACTCATGTAGTGGTTTTGGTCACAATGCTCAAGAATGCCCAAGTCAAAGGAGTCAACTTAGTAGGAGCCCATCATATCTATCACCAAGAAAAGTATATGAATCTTGGAAGAAGAATGACACAAGCAGTTTTGAAGGTTAAAGGAGAAATGATCTCAGCCAAGGATGCTCTAAGGTATGGGTAAGGAAAAATATTATGCTAGATCTAAATGAAGTGGATGAGAAGCGCAAAAAAGGTGAAGGTGGCTGCCATATGGAAATCCATACTTAAAGTCTTCCAAAGACTTTGAGTACACCATGAGTCCATGGAGTTGGAGGATGGACTCAAAGGTATATGTTGGTCACTCCAAATAGGTCATAGGATCTGATTGCAAACATTGACAACTGGTATGAAGGATTATCTCCTAATTCTTAGTGGTCCAATTTCAAGCTTCAAATCATGTATGGGGATGATGTCTTGCACGCCATGATGCCTACACCTTTTTGCTTGTGATATAGATTGAAATATGTATATGATGCATGCTTTAGAAGATGGTATATATACAGAACTAAATTCAGACCGCATGATGATGTACATACACAGTGAAGTATACAAGTATCTTGGTATATATAGAAGTGATGATGCCTTTACACACATAGTCAGTAGAAGTTGGTTGATGGCATACTTGTGTACTACGATAATGAACTTGATGGTGATTTTGGTATCATGCTCAGTATGACAGACCTTTTGATGATGACCAGGGCATAGAGAAGCATGAAAAATAATTGAACATGATGATCTACACCACGTTTGATAGTAAATCAACATTTGGTCAGTAAAGTGATTGGTTACTAGTGTGAACTAATGTACAAATGAGCGGCCTAATTTTTAAACAGTAAAGAGTACATTTAGTGGCAATGTGAGATTAGCTTTGTGAACATTGATTTTTGGCAAATCAGTGTCAGTTTGACTATATACAATCTAACTTGTGACATAACAAGATAGTTTGAATTCACAGCAGTAATCAGATTGTTTGGATAGAAGTTGATACGTTAATGATTGATTGAGTTGACTTGACTGGAAAACAGTCAAAGACAAGTACAGTATATTGATTATTTGTGATGTAGCAATAATGTCTTTCGTGTGGAAGATTTGACAATGATTTAGTGAATGCTGAAATAAAGACTGATTTTGGTGGCTTCTTCAAACAAGATCGTGACTTGTTTTATCTTTAGTATCCAAATTGATTACGAATACATGGTCAAATTAAATATTACACAGCTCTAAGTGATCAGCCTGCTATAACAAAATCGGAGAAGGTCATGTCAGTTTTGGTGAGGTTAAAGTGGACAAGCTTTGGCTTGTTACTCTTGGAAAAATGAAGCTGGAGAGTGTTGAAGAGAATATATTCCAGCCTATTTTTGACAAGAAATTTGACTAAGATGTTGATGCATGCTAACCTTTTATGATTTTACTAGACAGAGTCTTGTTGAAGTTTGAAGAGACATGTTTCTAGGGGGAGCCTAACTTAACAAATTGGAATCATGGTGATCATGATAGTAGGCAAATTTTACATAAGAAAACTCAACAGCCTATTTGAAAGGGGGAGCACATATGAAGATGACAAGTGATGATCAAACATTGAAGATAAAATTGAACATATGATTTCATGAAGTTTTCAAAGCTAAAATTTTTGGGTATTGTGAAGCCTGAAATGGCTAATTGGCCCTTTGTCATTAATGTCAAAGGGGGAGAGAAATCAGGTTGCCATCAATGACAAAGGGGGAGATTGATGAATATGGTTGTCTATGATTGTCATTGATGACAACATTAATGACAAAGGTCAAATTAATGATGGCAAGCAAGTATGAAGGACAAGCAAGTCAATATGATGACAACAAAAGTGTGAATGGAAAAAGTGACATATACAAGCAATGATTGATGACAAGGGATGACAAAGCACAAGGACTTTGGATGTGGGCATTAGGACACCTAATGAGCAAAATGACCCATACTATGGTCATTTGAAGATAACATGATGAGCAAGTATGATGACATGGCATTTGAGGGATTAATGACAAGGTTGAAGACAAACAAGCTTGAGTATTTGATGAGGACAAGACAAAAATTAAGCTAATGACAAAGTCAGCCTCCTAAAATTAAATTTCAAATGAACATGGTAAAGTCGGCCCCTAATAAAAAATAATAAAATTATCCAGTGATAGGTCGGGTCCAAACTATCATGGAAAATTAGTATTAATACCCTATCAAAATTCATTTTGATTAGTGAAATTCATGGGAGCTCTGATGCAGCTTGACTGAAGTTCGTGACTGTGTTTCTATGGAAAATTCGTGGGTAGCAGACTATGGAAAAACACAGAAAAACATAACTCTGATTTTCGTGGACGTTTATGGTAAAAATTCAGTGGTAGCAGCAGGTTGTGAGTGGAGGTTCCATTTCTGATTTTTGGGCAGCCATATGAAGTATTCCTCTTTGAATTTCAGGTATCATTGAGGCAGACATGGAGCATATTTTACTACAATTATTGATTATTATAACTCTGGTTTTTTGTGGATGATCAAGCTCTGACTGTGGAAGCAGGTATTTTTTTTTAAGTTTATATAGGCTCATAATTTTGGTAACAGTCATATAAGGCTACCTCTTGAAATTCTCTTGTTGTTGCATAACAATTTTGGATATTGATCTATCCCACCAATGACAATATGAAGGATCTCGCTGGCAGCAATAAGGACATAAAACAACTCAGCTAGGGCTTACCCTAGCACTTAATAGTCCTTCTAGGACTTACTTCAGGCCATCCAAATTTCAGAAGGAAAGGTATTTCACAACATACAACACAGTCTGAGGTTTGAAAGGTGAGGTGAACTCTACTAATGTATACACAGTATTATTGTGCACAATGAATCTCTGAAGTATTTATGAGATAGGGTTTGTTAGGAACAATCAAAGTTATGAACAGACCTTGATGACAAAACAAACATATGATGAATTGATTTGATGATTGGCTTGATAAATTGACATGACAGTGATGACAGTCACAACATGATGAGCAACAGTTGGTTGTTTAATGAAATGTGTGATAGGCAGTTCTCTTGGTATGCATTTCCTGTGAAAGTTGATGATAGTGATTTGTACAGTGATTGATTGACTTTGACAGTGGCATCAGTGATAGACACAACAGAAGCAACTAGACAGTGACTTGATTGAAATGACAGAAAGATGATGTGGACAAGATTGATGACATGCTTGTGACAGAGTTGACAAGTTGGGCAGAAGGATGATGTGAACATATCTATGATGAAATAATTATGGGCAGAACGAGGGTGATGTGATTTTGATGTTTTTGATGATGTAATGTGACAAATATGTACTTATGATACAAGTTGGGTCTTGTAATTATTTTTCTTAGTAGGACCCAAGAAAAGAAAAAGCTGAGTCTTGGAATAGAAGTAGGTGCTACTGTATCAGTAGGTGTTGATTTAGCTCACAGTTGCAGCCATTTGAAATACAAAAAGATTACAAACATTATATCTTGTGTCTCTTGTGCAGTGGGTTGATGATTATGTGTTTTATTTGACGAATGAATTGATTATTGAAGCATAGTCTATTGATGAATATGATGTTGAATTGAATGTGAAATGATGACTTAAGTTTTAGAGTTTGAAGAAGTTAAAATTGAAGTAAGTCCAAGCTCACTGATTCACTCTCCCCCCCCTCTTGGTGAGCCATTATGTCTAACAGGATCATCTTGGGTTTTCTAGTTGAACTAGGTGGAAAGGCAATCAATGTACATGTGGATATTGTTGATTCACCATTGGATTAAAATCTCTTACTAGGACAAAGTTGGTCATATGCCATGCATGCAATGGTTTATGTTGTGTTTCGAGTGATTTTTTTCCCCATGAAGGTAAAGTAGTCACTATTGATCGGTTAGAATTTTGCACCACTATCCAAGGGTCTCCAATGGTCAAAATATACCCCTTGTAACTGCTTCCAACTTGACCATGACAAGTGTGGGTCCTGGGATGTTTAAATATTCCATGCTAATATGCAAATTCAACCTACCCCCTCCACTTTACTATGTGTCCTCATCCTCAATCTCTACAGGATCATTGATACCTATGGTATCATTGTCCATGGAACATACAAATGCTTATATTCCTCCTTCCTAATCCACCCATGATGAGCTTCCACATTTTGATATTCCTGTACCATCTCATGGCGACCTTGTTCCCATTACGACACATGATGTGCTTATGATAGGGATCTTGGGAAACATCTCTAGGACCAAGAAGAGGTGTAGGCGTAGGCATAAGAAATCAAAACGAGGGATATAATGCTTAACCTCTACTAATCTTGGTGGGGGCACACTGTTAGCCTCTATTAGTCCTAGTGGGGGGAAATAATTATCCTCTACTAATCCTAGTGGGGGGAATCTATTATCCTCTAGTAATATTGTTGGGGGCAAGCCACTAGCCTCTGTGAGTCATGCTGGGGGCTTCTCAACAACCTCTGAGAATAATGGTGGGAAGGAAAAGCTGGCCATTTCTAATTATGTTGAAAGTGACATTAATTGTGGGAATCCCAGGCAAGTGGGGCATGGGTTTTCTCACAAATACTCTTACACATAGGCCACACTTCCACGTGGTGATTTGTACATTATGTACCATATATTGGTGTGGTATGCATTTTCCCTTTTCATGTGTGGCATGTCTTGATCAATCCCAAAATACATAAATGTAAAAAATTTCAAAAACAATATATAAGACTAAAAACCCAAAAACATTAAAAAATGTTAAAAATATAAAAACATCGCATAGGTGCATTTGTTTTCAGTTTGTTTATCTTATTGGAAATTTTTATGAGTGTTTTGGACCTTGTTTTAGACAAAATTTCAGGTTTTGACAATCAAGACATGGGTTTTTTGTGGCATCCTTCTTCATTGAGATATGATTTCGACCTGGAATACATGGTTGGGGTCCTTACACTCATTTGATGTATTCCATGACCTTTTTCTATCTTAATTCCATGCCTTAGGTTACCATCCATCAAGTTGTGATGTTATCCCTCCTTTGCATTACACATCGTAACTTTTGCGGTAGAGCTTCCCTCCCATGGGTGTCTTAGAGTAGCACCTCCTTGCCATTTGGAATCCATGTCATTGTTTTCCATAGGTGCGAGAAATCTCTTTAGACCCTTCAATGTATTGAATATTGAGCCTCATTGTCTCTCTCTTTTTCTACTGTTGGCCTTACCTAGTGGGGGTTCCCATGAGTATACTTTTATCCTTTTTTCGAGTTCATTAAAACTAAACTACAAAGGCACTCCATAGAGCATTTTTCTCTCTCATCTTTGAGATCCTTCAACCATAAATATGGACATGATATGGCTTGTCTAGGCTCATTAAAAATTTGTGGATAATATACTTATCATAGAGTCATCTTTAAGCTCTTTTTTTACTCCCTCCTTGAGAAAATTGTCGAGCAAGCTTGATTCCTTTCATGCTCATTAAAGGATTTCAAAGGTCATTCATTCTTGTATAGGTTTATACCTTTTTTGGGTGGAGTGGAATAATTATGAAAAGGCATATTCTAGTCCCTTTTGGCTAGAAGAGTCTTCCCTTGGTTATCTTATGCTTTTTCGGCCTTGGGGGACTAAATTCACGAAAAAGACCCACATTTCGAGCATTCTTCTCTCTTTTCTTCAAGCTCGTTAAAAAATGAAGATGGACTTGAGTTTACTTTTCGGATTTGTTAAACCTCCACAAATAAGATTCCATCGAGCACACTTTTATCCCTTCTTCAAGCTTGTTAAAACATGAAGAATCTCCTTGTAAAAAGAGAAAAGGGGGGGAACCATCATTTATATCTTTTCCACAAAATGGAAGCAGTCAGTTGTGTCACCCTTGAACATGGCAACTGCTTAAGTCAATCTCTCATAGTTGGGTATTAGCTTTCCTAAGAGCCTTTTGAGTAGCCTTTCTCCTTTGGTTGGTTACTCTTCTAGTCATCATGGAGAGCATTTCAGTGCCTCCTATCTTGTTACTCTATACTAGTGCTCTTGTGTCAAAACCGCCAAGTCATGTTTCGTGTCATACCATATGTTCAAGGGAAGTTCAACCTGTGTTGGCCATCTATAGTTTAGTTGATCTTATTACCCAGTTGTGTTGGCTATCCTTGAGTTAGTTGTCTTTGGTGACTTGATCCATTCAAACCATCTCTTAGAGTTTGTTTCATGTCATATGATGGGGATACATGAAGGCCCTCCTCTAACGTGTTGATGTATATGCCAAAACAGGGTAGAGGATAGGGGACAACCTTGCTTGACTAATATTTTACGATCAATTTCTTTCGTCTAGCCCTCATTGTTCCTAACCTTGGCAATTACATTCTCGTACAACCTTACTACAACAAATCTCAACTCAAAAGAAACTTTTACATCTTCTAATCTATTTGAAAGGTCTATCATGATCATTGTGTATGGCTTGGTCCTTATCTTTTTTTTCATAGATTTCTATCCATACATTGATTTTTTTATAGAATAATTTCATATAATTTAGTTGAAAAATAATAAAACATAAAATCTTAATTAAATAATTTTATTTTCATTTTAAAAATAAAAAACAATACAACTTTACAAAATACTAAATTAGTGAATAAAACCTTTTTATTTAAAAAAAAAAAAAACACTAACTTCTATTGTTTTTCATTTTAATTTATAAATGTTACATATCTTATGTCATTCAAACGTAATGTACATTTAGCTTTTATCCTTTTTTTTCTTGTACAAAAACATATAATAATAATTTAAAAAATACTTTATTTTAATGACATAATAAAGTGTTAAAAAACTATTTAAAACTTGATTCTAACGAAAAGTACAAGCGCTTATATTGTATTTTAAAGTATATTAATAATACTATCCTTATTAGGAATCAATTAAGCTTGATTGATACAAAAAGTACATGAACTTCTGGTGCATTTTAAAGTATATAATTAATACTACCCCAATTAATCGATTCAACTTTCACCTAAGCTATGTGGACATGTCAGAGAAAAAAACTATAGAATCATCCAATCATGAATCATGTGCCACAATGTTGCCCACCTTCAATAGATTTGGCAACATCCACGGGATTTTGTGACGATAAAGAGTAAAGTTGAAGGTACCCCGTAAAGACATGACATGGATATCTTTATCATCAACAATATAATTCTTCACTTAATATATTTTTTAATTTATATTCTTATTTTTTTGAGTTATCTTTAACGATATTTATTAATATAGATCTATTTGGTTTACCAAATGTTGATAAGAATTATATCTTTTTACATGTAAACTAGCTTTTAAAGATTTGATCCATCGAAAGTTAAGATGAATCATAAATTTATGCTAATGCTAATATAACACAAAATTTTAAAATAAATTTTGCTAATTTGTAAGCATTACAATAAATTAATTCAATATAAATAACTAAAATAAAAATTTGAAATAATTAAAATTTACCATTTAAAAAAAAATATGTATTATATTTTGTATTTTTTAAATTTATAAAACTATATTATCTGATATTTTATTTATAAACAGAACATATTTTAAATATTTTAAAATTTAATTATTTAAATCTAACATTTAAAATTTACTATATTTATATAAAAATATTTATTTATTTATTTATTTATTTTGAATCTATTTTAAATTCATTAAAAATTACATTTAACTAACATCTTAAAATAATGATCTATCCACCTTTAAAACACGAAGTTATGAATCCTATATATACCATCCATGCCCAAGTGAAATGGATCCGAACTTGATCACACATGAGATAATAGAAAAACATAACTTTTTATATTAATAAAAAAAACTATATTTATAACTTAAATATATAAAATTAACATTAAAATTATTTTGTCATAAGATAAATGTAGATAAATAAAATATAACTTTAAGATAAATCTAAAAGAGGTCCCATAAATGAGAGTGTCTATTTATTTGTAATAGACATTGGTTGCATTGATAAACTCGGATGAGGACACAGGTCCCCTTGACTAGTGTATTGATTAGTTGTTTTCCAAAGTTATCAAATACCATCATCAAGGAGAATGCCATGTTTAGATAGATGATGGATAACATCATTGCTTTCACGGTAAATAGGCTGAAATGTGATAATTTGGAACATTCTGCAAACTATAGTTATAACTTTAATCTTTCTTATATATAGTTAATAATATACATCAAAGACTTGCAAATTATGAATCATGTTGTCTCTAGCTAGCTGCAGCAGTAGCAATTTTTTAAAACTTGTTATCTTCTATTTAAGTGTTTGGATTTGAAGGTGTAAAATTCTAAAGCCTGTGATTTGGTTGAACTCTTTAATAAGAGAATTGGTGAAAAAAACATTATGTAAATGAGATGGTTTTTCAATATATAATATCGGAGTATTAGGACGTTAAAAAATTGAGTTCCATAATAAGTGTTTTATGCTTTTATAAGTTACCAAATATAAAAATAAAAATTAAAAAAGTTACCAAAAATAAAAATTAAAATTAAAAAAACTTATGTTAATTTATAAGTTTGATTTCACCTTTTATAACTTGTGAGACTAGTATTTGGTCTAAGAAACTACAACCCAGGTGCATCTAAGTCGTCAAAATCACCCGCACTTGGCTTGGGTCACACCAACCTTTGCCGTGGCTCGATTTTAAGTATCTCCTCCTAGCTACCTTGCAAGGTTGAACTTGGGTCACCATGCAAAACAAGGCCCATCAAATCAAATCCAACCATGATAGCAAGATTAGACTTCTTAACTTATAAAATACAAAAATAAAATCACATCTACTCATAAAATAAAAAAATTAAAATCAACATAAATGTATCTTAAACCTAAATTTATCAAACACCACTCCAAAAAAAATTAAATTTCTTAATATATAATATTTATTTAACATATAAAATATACCAAAAAAAAATTGAATCTTTCTCGACACTTATCCAAATACCTTATTAAATTAAAATAAAATAATCAGTAAAACAACAAATAGAAATCGGGGACATCAAAAGTAGTCAACATCTTCTTTTTCTTTTTTTCAGGAAGAAAAAAGCCTATCCTTGATATTCTTTATTAAGAATCAAAGGGCAGTGTTAACACTCACCCAAAAAGAGTTACAATAACATAATAAACCAGTCAAAAAAAGGAACACCTCCAGTTGCGGCCAGGAGGAATGGCAAACAAAAGTAACGTGTCCCATCAGATATCAGTCTCATCATATAAGTGATCTCATATAATCATCCAAATCTATCATGAACCAAGAGGATTCAAAGCTGCTGTCCAGAAGCATCCACTCATAATTCATCAAGCATATATCCAAGAGAGTATAAAACTCTTCAATTCCAAGACTCAAAAGAGCTGAAAGGTGTCACTAGTGACCAAAAGGTCATCATAAAATTCTAAATAACAACCAATACCCGGGGCAAGTGAGAGTGTTGTTTTTGAAAGACTGTCTGCAATCCGGTTGTGTTCACGATAGATGTGACTGAGAGTGGGACCCGGATAGCTAGATAGTAGCTATTGAGTTTCCCTGCACCAGTGATGAAGTTCTGGTGGGGTGAGAGCAGAAAGTCCCTTTGCCCAATTAATGACGACCTATGAGTCACCATATATGTGGGACAACGGGACACCCATCATTTGGGATGTGAACAAAAGGGCCCAGAGACCCAAAAGTTCAGCTTTTGTGTTGGAACCATATCCTACCCCCAGCGCGCAGTCCAGATGGTGATTTTTATTAAAAAAACACACAAAAACCAATACCAGCAGCTGATGTGATAGAGGCACCATCAAAGAATCCACAAGGGAAAATCATATCTGGTTTATTCCCAATCTGCCTATCTGATTTTGTCTTCCTGCCAGTCAACACAAGCCTGGATAGAATCTGTAGTGCTGAGTATATAATCTGATGAAAAACTCCACTGACAGTCGAATTCTGCCCATCAAAGATAGTCTTATTCCGAGCTTTCCAAACAGCCCAGATGGTATGATGGGGCAAATAGAAATGGGGCGAGCTGCGAGGAAAAGAATTAACCCAGTAATCCATATACTTCACAATAGTATCATACTCAGGTGGAATAAAATAATGAAATTGTTCACTTAAAAGATCCTGCAGTAGCTTCCAAAATCTACAGCGAGAAAATAAGTGAAGAACTGTCTCCTCGCCAGCATGACAAAGAGGACAAATACCCGGGCCAATTTTGCCTCTTTTTTGAAGATTATCCCACGTGAGAACCTTGTTCTTCAGCACCAGCCAGGAAAAACAGCCAATTTTCCTCGGCAGAGATAAAGACCATAGGGATGTATACAAAAAATTGCCAGGAGCTGGTGAATGGGATTTTACTATACATTCATATGCTTTTGCTGCAGTAATTTTTCCATCTTTTTTATTAAAATCCCAAAGGAGAGAATCCGAATTATTTGATAATCTGGTGCCTGATAGAATCAGGTGTCTGACAAACCTGTTCCATATAATTTTCCAGTCCCCCGCTAGAAGCAATTCATCAGCTGTATACCAGTACTGACAGGCATCCGGGATTATATTGTGTGCATGTGCAAGTGAGATAATATTTAAATCCTCCAAATAGGATCGCAGACCATCAGGAAAGTGAAATGAATTCGAGGAACCAAAGACTGGATCAATACCAAGCAATATGTCATTTCCATTGCCCACCTGCCATGCTAAATGTCTCCCCATCCAAGGAATGGTTTGTATGAAACCTCTCCAAATGACTGATACTCCCCGAGAATTGAAATTTTTTCCCCGAATCCACGATACCACAGATGAATGTTTCAAATACTTAGCTAAAAGCACCTGATGCCATAGACTGTCACAAAAAAGGACCTCCCAAAAAATTTTCAGCCGAAGAGCAATATTAGTCCAGAAGAGATTCTTGATGCCCCATCCTTCGAATTTTTTTGGCCATGATAAATCAGACTAGCTAGCTAAATGATATCGACGAGTATTGCCATTTGAACCCCAAAGAAAAGCAAAGGTGATACTCCTGAGCTTATTCAGGATCGCTGCCGGAATAGGGGCCAGACCCATCCAATAAATAGGAATGCTACAGAGGACAGATTGAACCAGTACCAGCCTGCCACCCAAGGAGAGCATCTTGTGGGTCCAGAGACTGATTTTCTTCTCAAATCTTTGTACCAGCTGGTAACAGTCCCTATTTTTATAACTGAGGGGTTTTATGAAGAAGCCCAGATAGGAAAGGCCTTGAGTAATGGGTGACAATTTATAGGGGATAGTACTAGTGAGACTCAGAAGTTCTGAATCAGGAATATTATGGTGCAAGAGGGCAGACTTGTCCAAACTGATGGACATACCAGAGGCTGAACAAAAAGAATCCAAAATAACTTCAAAAGCAGCCCACTCCCGGAGAGATCCATGACCCATGACAATAACATCATCCACAAAGAGCAGATGCGTTAAAGCAAGTGTAGGCGAGATCTGAATGCCTCTGATAAGACCATTATTACGAGCATCTGCAATAAGGAGACTAAGTCCTTCTATGACCAGGATGAAGAGAAGTGGGGAAAGGGGACAGCCTTGGCGAATACCACGAGAAGCAGGGAAAAAATCCGATGGGAGCCCATTAATAAGCACAGCAAAGGTAGCTGATGTCAGACAACCCATGATCCAATTAACAGTTTGAAGGGGAACACCAATTTGTAACAGGATAAGGCGTATAAAAGACCAATTAACTCTATCAAATGCCTTAATCAGATCAATTTTGAGAAGGAAAGCACAGAGATTTTTTGTTTTGATAGAGTGGAGAGACTCCTGAACAATCCCAATCGGATCAATAATCTGACGATTTTTAAGAAAGCCATACTGCTGACGAGAGATGCCAGAATCCAGGAAGGGTTTCAATCTGACCACAATAACTTTGGAAATGAGTTTATACAGAAGATTGCATAATGATATGGGTCTAAAGTCAGCAAATGTCTGTGGATTGTCTTTCTTTGGGATAAGGGCAATAAAAGTGGAATTCAGAGAAGCTGGAATGATCCCTGTAACTCTGGTAAAGTCAACTGCAGAAAGAAGTTCATCTTTTAGGATATCAAAAAAGAACAAGTAGAACTCGACTGGCCAGCCATCCGGGCCTGGGCTGCGATCTTTTTTAAAGGATTTGAGAGCATGTTCAACTTCCCCAAAGGTAACAGGACAGGAAAGATCAGAGGCATTCACTTCAGGTACCAATTAAGGATAGAGCTGGATAACCTTGAGTTGCTGAAGAATATTGGTGCCCCCATCATCCTTAAAAATATGTGCAAAATGTTTCATGCCTAGGGATTTGAGAGCATCTTCATCCTCATAGGAGGTACCATAATCATCTGATAGAGACCATATCAAGTTCTGGTTCCTACGCCCCGATGCTAACATGTGAAAATATTTAGTATTGGAATCCCCCTCAAGATACCATTTAGTCCTACTTTTCAATTGCCAAGTGAGCAGAGTGTGAGCCAAAATCTTGTGTCTAGCAGATCTTAGGAATGTGAGATGGTCCAATTCCGAAGAGGTAAGAATACCATGGTGGGAGTTTGTTAAAAGCGAGGTGATATCCAGTTCAATAGAGGTAAGATCCTGATCAATCTGAGCCTGCTTGGACTTGATCCACCCCTTAGTATTCGCTTTAAGGGATCTGACCTTCCAGAGGAGAGAATCAAGGTCCGATACGGAGTCCATTCGACCTTGGAGGGTCCAAGAAGAATGGAACCAGGGGGAAAAATCAGGGCCAGCGAGCTATGATCGATTGAACTTAAAAGGATAGGTGAAAGAGGTACAGGATTTATTCCATTCCAGGACAATGGGAGAGTGATCAGAAATATCAGAGACATGAGTCCATGCACGATGGATACCCAAGAGAGGGATAAGAGTCCTGGAGATCAAAAACCTGTCAATTCTTTTACTGATACCCTCATCTCCCGCTCGACCATTACGCCACGTAGGACCCGAACACGGAGGAGCAATGTCCATAAGACCAAGTGAATCGAAAAGGGTGGAGAAGTGGTGAATGAGGGGATCAGGAAAGGCCTTTTTACCCCAAATTTCAGAGGTATTTAGGGTGAGGTTGAGATCACCCCCCAATATCAGGTTCTGTAATCCCAGGAGCCCACCCCTAAGAGCTCTGTGCCAGAAAGATTCCCTGTCTCTGTAGGGTCCATAAACATTGAGGATAGATATAGGAAAAGAGAGACCCCTGAAGGATGCAAGGAGGAGAAGACCCGCACAGGTATGAAAGGCTTTGCATATAACCTTAAGTGGATTCCAAGCAGATAGAAGGCCACCTGAGAGACCAAAGGCCCCGATAGCACAAAACTCCTAGGAGGGGAAAAGTTTGGAGAAGGCCAACAAAGCAGAAAAAGAACAACACATAGTTTCCTGGAGAAGGATCATATCAGGGCAAAGAGTTCGAAGGAGATTATGGAGGCAATGAAGTTTAGACTTATCCCCAAGGCCTCTTACATTAAGGGACAAAATGATCATGGATCACTCGGAAGGGGTGACAGTGCTCTAAGTCCCCGAGGAGGTGTGATGCAGTCTGCTTCAGATAAGTGAGCTGAAAGAGGGATGTAAGGGGTAGACTCTGGTGAAAGTTCCCTCTTCTGGATACCCTTTTTTTTCTCTTTTTTCTTCCTAATAGTGACATTTGCAAACCTAACAGAGTTAATGTGAAGTGTGGAGGGGGAGGTTGGGGTAGTTGCTGTAAAGATAGAGAGGGAGTGTTTGAGGGTAGGATCAGAGAAAGAAGGGGTTCCAGTGGGGCTGATAGGTTGAGTGGGGGGGTGGAGGGGACTTGCCACCAGCTGATAAAGGCGGGAATTCCAAAAGCGAGGACAGTAAAGGGACAACTGGAGACAGAGTGGTAGACTCGTGTACCTCATGGGAAGTCGGAGAAGCTGCAAGAGTAAGAGGATCCGGAGAGGCTGAATCCGAGTGGAGGGTGAAAACAGGTAGAGATGAGGAAGGAGTATCCGAGATAGGGGATGGGACCACCGGCGGATATGACTCTTTTTTGTGTGAAAGGATCAAACCATCAACATCATGTAAAAAATCTTCAGTAACTAGAACTGCGGGGAAAGGAAGAGCAGTGTCCTTACCTGGAGAGTGGCCAGATAAACCAAAGGATTGTAAAGTACTCCCCTCCTGGAGACCCTCATTACCCGAGGACATAGCATGTGAGCTGAGAGATGGACAGTGACGACGCAAGTGCCCGGTTGCATGACAGATGCTGCATCTGAAAGGCACTCTATGATAATCCAGTTTCTGAATGAAGAGGCGATCCCCACACAAAATTTCCACTTCAGCTGATAAGCCCAAAGACACATCCACCTCAACCAAAACTCGTGCGACTCTTTTGTCGAAGGCCAGTAGGAAATCTGCCTCCACAGCAACAAAGCGGTCAATGGAGTTTGCGAAAAAGTAGTCAACATCTAATCTCTCTATGGACTTCCGAAGGAGTAGTCAATATCTAATCTTTATAAAACTTAGGTTCCTATTAAAGTACAAGTTCAATGGAGTGTATTGCCCACAAGTTCAATCAAACATGCTTCTCACTTTTCTTTTTACATTTTTTTTGGAGACCACTTTTCCTAATTTTATTATTATTATAAATTTTTATTCAATTATTTAAATTTTTTTAAAGATTTTTTTGTTTTTAATTTTTTCATTAAATTTTGATTTATTTATTTCTCTTTTTAAAGTGTTTAAGTGTTATTTTCTTCAATTTTTCTTTTTTTCTAATTTTCATATCATTCAAGTTATTGATTTCACAAAGATATATTTTGTTCATGTTTATGTTTTTGGAATGTTGATGTATAATAATTATTATTTATCAAAATTTAAGGTGTTTAAGTGTTCTCTTCTTCTATTTTTCCTTTTTTCTAATTTTCATATTATTCAAGTTGATTTTACAAGGATATATTTTATTCATGTTTTTGAAATTTTAGATGCATAATAATTATTATTTATCAAAATTTCACACTACTTAAACACAATCCATTCTCATAGATTTATTCTTTAAGGGTTGGTAAACTATGCTTAAGACTCGGAAATAAAGTAATGAAAATAAGTAATGTAAACTAATGAGTAAATGATGATAGGAATTCATTTTTCATTTCTTTACCTAAGTTATATTGTTTTTAGTTCATATTTTCTATTGCATTTCTCTATTTCTATCACTTTTCTAATGCATCTTTTAGTAGAGTGCTCAACCATGACCATTGCACCATGGTATTTTCAATATAACATCATCATCCACTTATGAATGTGAATATGTATGATATTCCTATTGTGCTTTTTTGTTAAAAATTTACATTATTTGGTATGTTTATTTGAAATATGTCTTTTTATGTGAGAATATGATAAAGTGAATTGTTTGATGTTAATTTTTGTTCATTTGACAAGATGTTTCCTTTTATCATTATGTAACAACTATATTTTTTATTAATTTTGAAAACATTACATTATTAATTTTGAAAACATTACATTGTAATGTAGTTAGCTTCCAACACTTTATAACAATTTGCCTTTACCAAAAACATCTGTCTATTATGTGAAAACTATTTAGGACATGTATATTTGTCATAATAGTTTAAAAAGGTTTACTTTCATTGGTACGGCTATTCACGAGGGAGGAAACATTTTTCCATATTAATTTAATTTTTAGTTAATTTATAAATTGTGTTTAATATTCCAATGATTGACGCCCCCATAACAAATCTTAAACTAATTGCTGCTTCAAATTAAAAACCTATACATATTTCAAATTATATAGTTGTCATTGAACACTCAGATAAAACACTCCACTTGACCATCTAACCATCCACCTTACTCTATGCGTTGTTTTAAACCCCCATGACAAAGTGGAAAGTCTATGCGTGCACGGGAGATAGAGACTCGCCCTCTACTCACATGATGGCGAGGGGCGACTCCACCATCCAAGCTTGCAAATTTCGTCCCCTTTCGAGAAGGTTCGTTGAACGCAGAAATCCCGTCCACATGGTGGCTTCGACTAGAGGCTTCAGTGGGCCCTACGTAAAAAACGAGGTGGCAAAAAGTGCAAAAGCGACCAAGAACAACGCGTGGAATTTCGACCACAACCCATGGATAAAACAAGGTTAGAGATACCAAATATTTATTGTTCCTCGTCCACGCTACCCTTAAAACCCACCTTTTATCGGTCCTCCCTTAGCCGGAAGACTTGTGCGGTCCAGAGCAGAAGGAAATTAGAATTTCGGGCATTTAAAAATTCTAGCCATAAGATGTTCAACACGTGTGCGGCCGGCGCGAGGTTTCCAGCCACAATTTATCTATTTTCAAAAATGGGCTAATTGAAAATTCCCGAATTTCTGAAATTCGCAGAAAAAACTCATGGCCACACTTTGCCCAGGCAGAGAACACAAGGCTGGGCTTTTCGCCTTACATTCTCTCTCCAGATTGAACGCAAAAGAAGAGAGAAGAAATGAGCTGTCCATCAAGAAATGGGCGCCTTTGTGAGAGCTAGAAAGTGGAGCCTGGCCGTCGCGATGGAGGTCCTCTGTTATTGTTCTTCTTCTTTGGCTTTCAGAGACTTCTGAGTTCGAAAGTTGCCTGAAGACCAAGGATTCGTCCTCCGAGACCCAGTTCAGGAGCTTCGGGATCGTTCGAGGAGGACGATGATCGTTTTCACGGTCCGATTTGGAGAAGTTTGGGTTGCATTTCGTCAAGCTTCCTGTTCTGCGGATTTGTTTTAGGCCGCCGAACGGTTTTGGTTGGTCTCTGCGAAGGAAGTTAACATTCTTGAGACAAATATCATTTCTTTTTTTCTTTCTGGAATTCGGACCAGTGTTGGACGAAACTTTGCCTTCTGAAATCTTGTCTGAGCGATCAGCAATGGTTTGAGCCGTTTCTCCGTTCGATTTGGACAAGTTTCAGCTAAAAATTTACTGTATGTCATTCGGATTTGCTTCAGATAGAACCGCAGGCTTTGCAAGTTCTATGAGGACCAGATCGGGGTGTTTGAAGAGATTTGCTGGACAGACGAACCGTTTGTAATCTGCCTCTTGTGTTTTGAAGCTTATTTGATGTGTTTAGCTACTGTGGAAACCATGCTTTTCAGCGTCATGTTTTCGGAACATCCATTTCTCTGACATCTTAGGAAAGTCCTGGCGGATTTAGCAGAAGCTACCGATATTTTGCTGAAAAATTACTCGTCTTTGAAAAGTCTGCAATTATTTTTTCTTCAGCGAGCTCTAAGCTAATATGTAACCGGCAAAACTTCCAGTTTGGAGCAATTTTACTGTTGTCAGGAAGTTTAGTGGTGTTATTTGCTGATGAAGGCATGGCTTTTCGGTCTTTCCAAGTTTCGGTGCCTTGATTTTGGTCGTTTGTAACAGGCGGCCTGCGGAACCCCTCCTGCAACTGTTTATTATTTAGAAATCTTAATGAATAACCTTCTGTCGCCCTGTCTATCCTGCTCCGGCTTTCTATGAGCCGTTTACAAGAAACAATAGGTGGACGTTAGTATTAATTCAACTGTTCAAGTTAGCGGGATCTTATTAGCTTTGCCTGCATTTTGGAGAGCAGAGCTCAGTGGTTTTACTTTGTTGTGCATCTCATGGCTTCTTTTCCTGCCGTAGCGGTTCCTCAGGTATTTCAGCACAGTTTTTCTATTTACACAGTATTTTTTTTCTTTTCCGTTTTCCTTCTCAAACGAGGTTTTCACGAAGCTTTTCCCGTTCAAAGCAATATTCTGGAATTTTTTTTTATACGAAAGATTTTTTGTCTTTTTCCTTTTCAAATGCACAACTGTTTGCTTAAATAATTTCCTCTGCGGACTGTCTGGAGTAATGGATTTCAGATAATTTTTCGATTGAATCAACAAAAAAATCTTTTAAATGTACAAAATCTGCCTCGACATACAGTTTCCATTAATGTTTTAGCAATTTTCACCTTCAAAATGTAATTTTGTTCTGTTTTTCACATTTAAATGCACAATTTCTGGTTGAATCTGAATTTCTGCAGGTCTCTCTGATTTAAAATATTTTTTCTTCGTTCTTTTGTAAATCGCGTTTTCTGGGCGAACGAATTGTTCCTGATGTTGTACCTTTCCAAGAATATTGCATTTTCATAGACTTTTTCGGGTTACAGACCTGTTTATACTGCCGAATTTTAATAGTGAATTCTTTTATCCTTTGTACAGGGGGAAATAACTGAAGCTCCCGCAGGCCGGCAAGGTATTCAAAGCAATGATGTACATCATTCCGAACCAAGCAAGTCCCAGACCCCGTGTATCCGATTTCCGAGTGACGAGGTCTCATCGTCAGGAGACGAATTCACCACAAAGGTAAGATTTTGCCATTCTACTTATGATTCAAGATGGAAATCTTTAGGCTCGTTTAAATTCATCATTGTTAGATTACCTATCTGAACTTCCTTATATGGCTTGATATAAACAATATCAAGCTTTCGGGTTGTAGCCCTAAATTATTCTTCATGAACTAGTGCACTTCTTTTCCCATGAACTCATGAACTCATCCACTTCCTACTGTTATGTTTCGAATTAAAGGTATGATTGCAAAGGAAAAGCACTCCACTCTACTTCTAGAATGGGTTTGTTTCAATTGAAAAGCCATGCATTTGAGTTAAACGCTTTAATCAATTCTATTTAGTTTTGTTGCCTTGAAACTAAATTCATTCAAATTGATGCTGGTCAGGAAATATTGCTTAAATTTTAACTTTCAATGTGAATGCAGAGACATGAATGATGAATTTTATGTGATGTTAATGTCGCTTGCAATCAGAACTTATTCGGGAACTATTTATTATCTCTTAAGGGGCAAGGCATGGGAAACTCTATAGAAGTGGGTTGTAAGCTAAACTAAAGTTGCATGCGATCTGATGTTTCTTTGAGAGTCTAATAATGCCTCAATAGGTAAGGTGTTGACTTTATTTTAGAAGTATTTTTGGTTGTTGGCCTGTGTGTGAGTTTTTGTAACATTCATCTTAATAGGTATTAGGGATGGATTTCAGTCTCAGACTAGATCCACTAGGTTTGGCGCTCCTTTGAAGATACTTACCAAGATTGTTGCACAAAGATAAAAATGATGAGGGTTGACACGATTGATATTGATTTAGTTGGTGTGACATTCTTAAATTATTATATTTAGACAAGCCAAAATCCTGTCAATTTCATCCTTGTCATCATGTATCTAGTTCGAAAACTGGAAACTTTCTTTTGGTTTCATTGTGTTCTTTTGCAGCTTTATTTTCTTGAAGAAGCTTGTTTGTCACAGAATATATTAGAAGTTTAAAAAACTAATCTGTATTCTGTACTTTTGTTTGGTTTCCTAGTAGTTGCTCAAAAAGCCATATAGCTACTCTGAGATAAAGCATTAAGTACAGGCAGGCATGCCAGTATTTATTGCAGGAAAATTTAATTTTTTGAATTTTTATGAAGTTCATTTTCATGCCTGACCTCAAGTTTAACTTGTCGATGCTTTTTTCACAAGCTTTTCAGATTTCACATTTTTTCTCACATGTATGTGGATGTATATTTCTTGGGTACTTTCCTTACCTCTTTAGAATACCATATTTTTGCTGTATCTTGCAGTGCATGTAACTTTTTTATAAACATATTTTGCGACTATGTTCTAGAGCAAAGACTTCAGGATTGTTTGCTGACAATTTTTGACTGAAACTCATTTAGTAATGTCAACCATGTCTATTGATTACATCACTATGTTCTGACAAAGGATAAGTTATCTTCTTGATTGATAGGTTAGAAAACCCTATACTATCACAAAGCAACGGGAAAGATGGACAGAAGAAGAACATCATAAGTTTCTGGAGGCATTGAAGATGCATGGCCGAGCATGGCGACGGATTGAAGGTAAAACAAATTTTTTTTACACTTAAATTATTACATTTTTATATATGTTGAAGTAGGATGTCTGGCATGTGCGCATGGCCCCCCCCTGTGATTTGCACTCTTGTATTTTGATGCTGATTCTTTTGTACAACTTGTAATAAAGTTTTCAATTTTCGTTTTATCAATTACGGGTCCTAAATTCTAATACTTTGCTTCCTATGTATCGCCCATTTGCTGTGCTTCACTTGCAGAGCATATTGGTACCAAGACTGCTGTCCAGATTCGAAGCCATGCACAAAAGTTTTTCTCTAAGGTCCCCTGCCTTCTCCTATCATTAATTATCCATAATGCTTTGTATTTGTCATCTCAATGAATTGTTTAACTTGTACAACAAGGAGTTACATAACGTATTACATAAATTGAATCAATTAGTGAAGGCAAAGGAATTCTACAGAAAAAATCATAGCCTTTTGCTCTATGATGGATAATGTGGGTGATAAATTTGAAATACCTCTCCTAGTCTTGCTTTCAAAGTTCTTCTTCCTTTATATGTTCTACCTTTGTGTTGCGTGAGTGTGGCTTGGGGATAGAGGGACCATGTATTCTTTGATTGGTGGCGTTTTTGTCGCAACCCCTAATTGATGCAGGGTTGGAAATAGATTAAGAAAATGATCTTCCATTGAA
>LPNX010633596.1:250512-295279 GCA_001517045.1 Pseudotsuga menziesii
ATTTTTGCTGGAAATAATGTATTTGATCACCTGATTTACCCTTGCTCCCTTTTTAATTTTTATTTTTGCTGGAAACAATGTATTTGATCACCTGATTTACCCTTGCTCCTAATTTGTTTACAATGGGTCACCCATTGTGGAAAAATGTTTTGTTTCATGCTTCCTGTTCTTGTCATAGTTAGTTTCTCATAGCATCTGACATATGATTGTTGATTTTTGGTATTGTCTCCAAATACTGTTCTTGATCCTTTTTCTTATCGATCAATTTATCAATTTTCATTTCATGCTTAATATATTCCCTTGAATGCTTTGAATTGCATGGTAATTTATCATTTGACAGCAAGCTCACATCGCAAACATGTAAATGTTGTTAGTCTGGACCTGAAGAATATAATAAACACAATAAGCAAAACAAACACAATAAATGGTGTAAAAATTGCTTCTAACCAAAAAGTTAAAACTTTATATAGAAAAAAATCAATTCACTACACTGATAAAATATCGACATCGTCATAACAAAGTTACCAACTCAATAAAAACACACAATGTGAGTGCTTGACATCTCACAATCCAAATATATAAATATTAAAATTTAATGTTAATTACAAGGAAATGTTCAAAATAAGATGAAGCTTGATGACATATGTCTGACCATTTACTAGTTTAGGCAATTCATCTAGTTGACTATCTAGATATTCTTCATCATATAGCTCGGCGTTTAATTTTTCCAAGTTTTTGGAATTGTCATGTTCTTCCTTATTCCTCCAATAGTAACCAAGAAAGGCATATTATTCTTCTGAGAAATGACACATCTTGTGTTCTTGTATAGCAGTAAGCTAAAATTGGTGGACTACTTTTATTTTTTGTTGTATGCTGAACAGTTTAAGCAAAAGATTAATCTGTTGCTTCTTGAGGAGGTCAATAACCAATTTATTTGCCCTGTTGAGGCATTTTTTGTATCCAATCAATTAGGAGAATGATGGAAAAGAGATCAAGCATAAAATGAAAAGTTAGCAAGAAACAATTACAATAACTTTCCAAATAGGTTTTATGGTAAATTCCCCTGGTCGGAAGTTTCCGATGCTATTGATCTTTTGTAGTGTTTTTTCAATGCTTGTTGACCAACAGAAAGATCAACACAGAAGGAAAATTTGCTTGTAGCAAAAAAAGAGTAGTGAAGAAGTCATTAATATGGAAGCGAAGAAAAAGAAGAGAAAGAGTGGTAAAAATGTCTCCAGTATTGAAAAGAAAATAGCAAACCTCTCAGATATATCATAGGATGCTTTCTATTATGTCGTTCAATACCATGATATTATTAAGTAGAATGATAGATGCAAATTACAGGATCATTTTCCAGTCATGGATTATTTACTACAACTTGAGGAGCAGTGGTTGGTCAATATAGGACAACTGAGTTAAACTCTGTCCTGTACCTAAATATCGATAGATAAAAGTTAGCAATTGTAAAAGTAGATATTGCCTTACTTAGCCTCTATAGCTAAGGATTGTCCTTTTAATTAAGCATACCCATTGTTGGGTCTTGAGTCTTGACTCTTGATACATTTAATTTAGTTGAATAGTAATCCTCTCCTAGGCTATACAAAAATCTATTCTTACATTATTTGAGACATTCCACTGACATATAATAAAAATTCCATTAAGGTAATATGAGGAAGGTTTTATCCATGTGAAATTGGCGTTTTTCAAACCTAAAGGTGTTTTAAATTTGAGATCATAATCGTTGGGATCTTATGGTGTTGGAGCCTAATGAGCACTAGGACTAGGAACTTTGTCCATTGCCATGCCCTGGCTGCTTATGTGGCCATGATGGCCTCCACTTTTTCAGGGCCTAAACATGTCACACTCTTGGGGTTAATTGAACCCTGGCTGGGGGGATATCACCACCCCGGCTTGATCAACTGTCAAGCTTCTGGTGACCTTTCAGGTCCTTTGGTATTAGTTTCTAGATCTCAACACTGATTTGAATTTTGTACATGCTTCTAATGGATGAGTGGACAGTAAAAGGATTCTGTTAAAAAACATGATATAATAGAATGGCTCTACTTTAATTGCGCCTTGGTATTGTCAAACTTCAAAGTATTGAATGAATTAAAATAAAGAAGCTGAAACAGATAACCAGAAAATTGTTTTACAAGTACATTTTAGAATTTAGAATTTATTGTTTTCTTTGTGAATTCCCAAGTATGATTGGTTGAGTTACATTGTTGGGTCTTGACTCTTGATTCATTTAATTTAGTTGAATAGTAATGCTCTCCTAGGCTATACTAAATATATTCTTACATTATTTGAGACATTCCACTGAAATATAATAAAAATTCCATTAAGGTAATATGAGGAAGGTGTTATCCATGTGAAATTGGTGTTTTTCAAACTTAAAGGTGTTTTGTATTTGAGATCATAATGGTTGGGACTTATGGTGTTGGAGCCTAATGAGCACTAGGGCTAGGAACTTCGTCCATTACCATGCCCTGCCTGCTTATGTGGGCATGATGGCCTCCACATTTTCAGGGGTCTAAACATGTCACACTCTTGGGGTTAATTGAACCCTGGCGGGGGGATATCACCACCCCGGCTTGATCAAGATTCAACTATCAAGCTCCTGGTGACCTTTCAGGTCCTTTGGTATTAGTTTCTAGATCTCAAATCACTGATTTGAATTTTATACATGCTTCTGATGGACGACTGGACAGTAAAAGGCTTCTGTTAAAAACATGATATAATAGAATGGATCTACTTTAATAGCCTTGGTATTGTCAAGCTTTAAAGTATTGAATGAATTAAAATTAAGAAGCTGAAACAGATAACCAGAAAATTGTTTTACAAATACATTTTAGAATTTAGAATTTTTTGTTTTCTTTGTGAATTCCCAAGTATGATTGGTTGAGTTACATTGTCACTGCAGGCATGTTAAAAATAGATTTAGTTTTATGCCATGAGTGTCCTGATAGAATTCAAATTTAAAGTCTTGCAGTGAACTGGATATCTGAGAGAATACAGAGTTTGTTTCAAGGACTCCTGTATTCTTCATGTTAACTTTAAATAAAAAGCAAAACTTTCTCTTACTTTCCAGGTCACTTACAGGAATAGAACCTGGGTGGGGAGGATAACATTCCATCCCACAAACACTAAGGCTAGACCCAATTTACATATCGTGCTACTGTATATCTTATAA
This sequence comes from Pseudotsuga menziesii, assembly GCA_001517045.1. Taxonomy (NCBI): domain Eukaryota; kingdom Viridiplantae; phylum Streptophyta; class Pinopsida; order Pinales; family Pinaceae; genus Pseudotsuga; species Pseudotsuga menziesii. The sequence goes on from LPNX010633596.1 coordinate 253,706, forward strand.
GCCTTTTGTGGATAGGGAAGCTTAATGGATTTTTGATTGTAGATTTATACACATTAGATTTCATTTAAAATCAGCTATCTGGCACTCAGGGAAGACCTTGTTATTTAGCAATAGTGCAAAACACGAAGCAATCTGTGATCTATTTCTATGACTAAACTAACTAGGACATTTTTCCATATTGTTCTGGTGCTAGTTGGGCACACAGTCTAAGATGGGAAATAAGAATTTATGCAAGTAAAATTCCAGTGTAGCTAGGCTACAGCTGATCCATATAGTTTACCATCTTAGTTTTTGTTACCTAGCACAAATTAGAAAGCTGTTATCTAGAAGTACCTGCATTCAAAAGCTGTTTTAAAGACAGCTGATGCCTAGAGGGCCATCTTAAGCAGAATATAAAATATAATAATTTAAGCAAGTTCTCATGCTGCTTTTAATAGTTCTGGCTGTTATGACTGCCATGGTAGCTTTTTCACCTACGATAAAGTAAGGCTCTCATAGAGATATTTGTTTGGGTCCGTCATTCAGGTGTATCCTAGCTACACCTGATCCATTTAGTTAACCATCTTAGTATTTTGTTACCTAGCACAAACTAGAAAGTTTTCTAGGACTACCTGGTTTCAATAACTGTTTTAAAAGATGGCTTATGTGCAAAGGGGGCCATCTTATGCAGAAAATAAAATACAGTAATTTAAGCAAGCTCTCATTCTGCTTTTAATGGTTCTGGCTGTTATTACTGACATGGTAACTTGTTCACCTACGATAAAGCAAAGCTCTCAAACAGACATTTGTCTGGGTCTTCTTTTTTTGTTCTTTCTAATAAGGTTTTTTTTGTTATGCCCTCTTTGAAGATTATAACTGAAAGGATATTATCTCATGTTTGAAATTAGTTGCTATTTTTTTCATCCACTCATATTCTTTTCATTTTTCAATGGCTATCTAGATTTAACATTGGGGAATATAGCTTAAGAAAATTGCATTACTTGGATTGAGAACACATGAGGTTTTTATTACTACAGATGGTTCTTTGCTGCTTTGAGAATTCAGGGAAGTTGATTCTAGAAAATTTTCCCATGTTTTGCAGTTGGAACGGGAAGCTTCAGCTGGAGGTATATCTGTGGGCAAAGCACAAGATATCAGCATTCCTCCACCACGACCTAAACGGAAGCCGAGCCATCCTTATCCTCGAAAGGCAGGCACTGCTATTCAGATTGGTCCATCTACAAATGAAGAGGAGAACAGGTCACCATCGGCACTTTCCTCTGTGCCTGACAGATTGTGTGCAGGGCTTGATCTAGGTGGTGAAACTCACAAGGTGCTTTCAAGGACCTGCTTAAAAATATATAATTTGGACTTGTTTCTGATATTTTGGTTGTAGCAACGCATTGGCTATATACAATGTACTTCTTTAGACTCTATCTGCTTTTCAAATTTGTCATCAATAGCTATTGGTAGGATGGGCAAACTGTAGGCATGGATGTGCTTCACTTCCCTCTTAGTTCTTGAGTTTTTCTCTCGTGTCTCTTTTGATTTGCAATTTTGTCAATGCAAAGAGATTGATAAGCCCTGTGTTCTCTTTACTGATATGACAGAATGCAGCATTTTCTCCATACAATGCAAGACCAAGACCACTTCAAACAAGTGATAACATCAACTTGCAGGAAACAAATATGGAATCGTCCAGCACAAGTATTTCACCATCAAGTCTCAAGCTCTTTGGCCAGACAGTTCTAGTTCCAACTAATGAGTCAGCCTCAGTTGTTGATGTGAAAGTGGCTTTCCGAGAGTTTACATCTCATAAGGAGACACACCCATTAGACGATCAAAATCATGAGGGTCCAAAGTTGGAAAATGTGAAAGGATCTTTGCATAGCCTTGGTCTGAAGCCTAAAATGAAAATAGTTAAATCTGAGAACGCCTCAGGGGTGACATCCAATATTCTACCCTCAGAATCAGGGACCAGTATGCTTGAAGGTACTGGTGAGTCAAATGCCAATCTTCCCTGCAGGGAATTCCATACAGTGCAGCAGGATTCAGATGAGCAGTTATCTGAACTGGATAACAACATGAATTATCTTTCTAGAGAGGATCAAGCCTCTGTTCCTATCTCCATTTATCCGAGACATATTCCAGTACAGCACGTTGAAGGACAGGTACATGAATTTGCAGCAGTTACTACGCTAAATGGTAATGGGTCATCATCTGATGCAACTGGGAAGATGAAGGCAGATGTTCAAACTTTGCAGCATAACGTTTTGCTGCCATTTCCTGGCATGCCAGGTTCTTTCAATCCAGCATACAGCAGTTTAGAAAGTTTTGGCTGTATTCCAGGATTCATTGCTCCTGGCACTGCTCCAAATGGTTCACTCCTGCCATGGCATCTTCCCCCATCGGCAGCCCTGCATCATCCATCATATGCTGCAGCAACATTAGCGGCAGCTGCATTCTGGCCTGGGTTGGTCTCAGGAGCCTCTCCAGGTGCAACAGGAGATCCACAGCTACCAAGAGAAGGGAACAATGGACATTCAATTGGTGAAGAGACAAGTGCAATGGCAGCAGTTACAGCAGCCACAGTTGCTGCTGCATCGGCTTGGTGGACCTTGCATGGTGCCATTCCACCAACTTTTCTCCATCCAGGTATTTATGGTCCTGTTGTTGCGGCAATGGCTGCAGAAGCTGCAGCTGTTGCAGCTGCAGCAGCAGCTTCTGGAAATTCTTCACCTTTATGCAAGACAGAACCTGTAAGGTATGCAAGAAAGCATGAGCAAATGATTACAACTGAAGAGGATGGTGAAATATTAGATGATTTGCCAGCCAGTCTTATTGCTAATACTAAAGGAAGACTAACCATGGAGCAATTGGATGATGGTATACCAGTCTTGCCGTGCCCCATGTCTGGACCTTCTGATTGCTTGCCACGAGTTTTACAATCAGGTTCAGATCTCAACATAACTAGTTGTATGGAAGAGTCTTGTGATGCAGAAATGCAGATAGAGAAATTGAATTGTCAAGTGGAAGAGCAGGATGAAAATGCACTTTGTATTAACTTGCCTGATGGCAAAAATACAAATAGGAGAAAGGTTATAAAAGAAAAGTCATCAAGTGGTTCAAATACACCTTCAAGCGCTGACCCTGAAATAGATCCCTGTTTGGGGACAAACACTCAAGAGAAAGGAAACAGTCAAAGAGATTTTGAGTTCAACTGGGTGGGTAGTGGAAGTTCTGAAGCAGGAGGAGAAGATATATTGACGAAGCACGATGGTAAAATGGATTATAGTGGAAATCATGTTAATAAAGATAGATACCAGAGTTATGGAGGAGATGCAGCAGGCCATCGATCTAAGTCAGGAGGGCACCTCAACGAAACTTGGAGGGAAGTTTCTCAAGAGGTTGGTGCATGCTAGTTGACCATCAATATTATTCCCATTGAAGATTTTTTGTAGGAAAGCTTTCACAAATTCCTAATCATATTCCTAATGGAAGTCTTGCAATGATTCATATTGCATTCTAATATCACATTAAGTAAGTAGGCGCTGCTATTCTGTTGCTTTGTTCTTTCCTGACTATTAAGTGCCTTCTTTGTATTGGCTTTTCAGGGTAGAATTGCATTCCAAGCATTGTTTAACCGAGAAGTTTTACCTCAGAGCTTTTCCCCTTGTCAAAATCTTAGGGATCAAGACAAAGATCCAAAAGTTAGCAGGAAGTCTTTTTGCAATGAAGCAAGGCAAAAACCGAACAAAGCTTGTATAGATGAAATGCAGGATGATGCCCAAAATATGATAGTAAACCAGAACCAAGCATGCAATGGTGATGCACACTCAGAAGATTGTGCTTGTGGCTGTGAAATACCTAAAGCAGCTGGTTCATCTGCTCAAGTAAAAGAGATACAGGATTCAGAAGCTACAGTCAACAATCAGTCATTAGAAAACTATGGAGATTGTGAAACAAGTTTACTGCTAAATAAGAGTGTAGCAATAGACTTTAAAACATCTAAATCCTCACTTATTTCAAGCTTTGGAAATTTCAGGTCTGGACTGGGCTTTGTACCATACCAGCGATGCTCTATAGAAGCAAAAAAAAATAGGTTGCATACAAGACCAACACAAAATTGTCAAGATGATGAAAGAGAAGAAAAAAGGGTGCGCTTAAAACAAGAAGTGGAACACTAATTTCTATTTGATTCCCTTTTGTGGCTTGCTTTTATTTATCTAAAGCAGGTTTATTCTTCTTAATCAAAAGGTGCTGCTCAATCTTACTGTATTTTTCCAGACTGCACAGACAAAGTGGCTCGATATCAAGTGGTATGCCTGTACCTTATTGTTGTCACAAATCAGTATCTCTTGAAGATAACTACTTGTCAGTATCTGATTGAATCCTCATCTCCTCACACTGACATTTTTAGCAACTTGATGTTTCGGCCCTTGTCACCTCAGATCTGATAGCAATTCAGATTTCGACTTCTTTCGAAACTCTTCTATGTTTCACCCCCATCCCATCTGAGGCACTGCTGCTGGACTGTTGGCAATCTCATTTTCATATATGTTTCAGAGGGGCCAGCTCGCAGACAACCAGATTGTGCATATAGGTTGAGACCTGGGAGACTCATTGCACATTTCATTGCATGGAATGCCATGGGCCAATGATGCAACAAATCAAGCCCTGAGGACACAAGTGTTATGTATGAATTGTGAAGAGTGTTGTGCATAACAGATATGTTAATTCTCACACAGAATTCAAGATCTGTGTTAAGAGCAGCAGGACAAACAACCTGCATAAAAGGTATAATGTCACGGGAGACCTTATCCTTGACCAAATTTGGGATTGTTGTATTCTATAAATGTACAAGTAAAATATTCGAAAATAATGCAATTTGTTCTCCTACACTAATTAGTAATTAGTAATGTGATTTTATTAGTTATTTCTACTTTAGCAAAAGAGGGCATTCACATATCTGATAACCAAGGATCTCAATTTGTTAAGCAATACAAGAAATTCAGGCAGACTGAATTTTACATTTGCATTTGGTGTCAAACCTAAATATCAGCTTTAGCCTCAATATTTCTCTAGAGTCGCTGAATGAAGAAGATCAGATTGTTAAATTTAGCAACAGTAGGCACAACTCATACCCAATTTGGTGTATTCTTACAGTTATGTGTAGGAATGAGCCTCTTCAAGCAACTCATTTGCATGGACATATACATTATTAGAAAGTAATTGCTAGCATTGTTTTTTGTCATTTTGCTGTGATCCCAAATAACAAGTGATTGTTTTCCATCTTTGAAAGTCACATTACAAAACTCGGATTTGGTGAAAATTCACGAAATATTTTGAGCTTCCCTACTTCCGAAAGGGTCCTCTGAGTGTTTTGATGGGCTCGTCAGACTTGTTGACCCACCAAACACTTGGTGAGTACGCGTGGGTTAGAGTTTGACTTGCTGTTGGACTAAATCAGACGCATTTTTTGGCTGAGCCGAGTTTGACCTGTGAGTCTCGGACAAGTCCGACAAGTTTCGTAAAAGTTGATTACGTTAGCAAAACTCGAACAAGGTTGTTAATGTTGTCAAATTTCTTTACATCAGTCAGAACCAGGGTTAATTACATGTCTTTGTATGTTGGATCTACTAATCTAGTTGACCTGAGCAATTGTAATTACATGTCTGCTAAGCAATTCCGAAATACACATAATTGTAAAGACATTACTAAGCCTTGTATCAACATAATATTTATACTATTTAATTAAAACACATATTTATAGTGTTTAACTATATTAACATATATGTATTTTTTGTAAGCTGCATAATTCTATTAAAATACAAAGGCAAAATTTACAAGAGTCATCATGGCCAAAACTGAGGGCTGTCTATAGAGACTAAGACAGAGGCATCCTTACAAACATTGAGTTCAAATTCAAAGCAACCATAGACATTGACAGTCCTAGACATAGTTTTCAGACATAGACATAGATAAAAGACATAGGTATAGAGTTCAAAATTTAAGAAAGCCATGGTTAGGCTTGATAGAAACCAATGGAACAAAAAACCCGTGGAACGAGAGGAAAAAAAACCAAGGACAAAGAGTCCATTCTGCTGTCGGGGATCACAAACTTTAGGCCTGAGGAACTTCTTCAATGATGGGGCAAGCCCATCGTTCTTTCTGCGACTTAGTTGGCGAGTTGGTGGCAGCTTCATGAACCGGTGGAGCTAGGCGTTGTTGCTGGTCAGGCACATGGCTGGACATTTCCTTCAGACGTTTGAAGAGAGGCTAAATCGTTGAAGGGATGGGGAAGGGCGGTGCAGGAGGAGCTGTTGTTGTGCACCCGGTCGCGCTTCCACTGTCGCCACCTCCACGACTGGCAAGAACCAAGCCCCTGGTCGCACTTCCATTGCCACCACCACCCCAATCACGGCCACCACCGCCATGCCCTGAAATTCCTGGAGTGCCCTTCCAGGCAAACGAATTATCCATGGCGGTGCGCTGAGCGTCCATCTCAACGATTCTGGATTTCACAACAAGGACAGAGTCTCGGGCGTCGGGCTAGTTGGTGAGCATATCTTCCACCAAATTGCATAGCATGTTTTCCATGAGCCAATAATGGTTTATCTGGCTGCCATCCTGACCGGTTGCTAACTTCTGGTTCAAAACATGATTTTCCCAGGCTTCCACCAGGATGTGAATGCGAGAAGAGATCTGGGGTTCGTAGTCGGCCGCTACTTGGAGGCTGCAGCCATGCTGGGCTTTGCCTCTGCCTGAGCTAGCCCTTCTCGACGTACCTCTTTGGCGTGACATGGCGACCCGACTGCACCTCTTCTTACGAAACTTGACAGACTGAGTGATACTGAAGAAAATGAACCAATCGCACAGAGCGCTCGACGAATTGCAGAATTGAGTAGAGACCACATCGAATGCCAAATTGAAAAGCCATGGCGTTCATAACCACCTTCCCCCTGCAATGGTACTAGCGCGCAATGAATTCTGCTGCAGAGCCATGAAAGCTAAGCTGAAAACAGGTCTTCGCCACCCCACGTCGTAGGTGCCGAAGAGACAGGCCGGGCTTCTCCCACGCGCAGTGGATGTCAAATGTTCTGGAGGCTGGTAGAGTCAGGGTTGATGGATGGGCCGGGAGCTTGATAAACGCCACACGTCCGAGGTAGATGTTGAGGCGATATGTGTCGCCGATCTTCGGATTGATCACCCGCATCCGGGAGATATTAACTATATGTTAATATATATCAACATAATAGTTAATGTCTCATATTAACTATATGAGATATTCATAGTGTATATATACTAAAGAAGCACAAACATTATTAGTGTTTTCCATGCCACTTTTAGGGTCTAACAGTTACTGATATGGTAGTCTCCATTCATAACTCTATAAATGATAGACTTTGTTTACATTTTATGCAAGACCTTAATTATCACTGTGCTTTTGTTGTGTCGTGATGTGTTAGTGTCATTGAAATACTTAATACAAACCTTGCAAAACTTTTAAGTAATTACCAATCACAATCTCCTTGAGGACTTTTGTGCAAGAATTTTTTATTTAATTTTTTTTATCACCTACTTTCTTATAGGTGACATATCATTGTCAATGATTAATATGAAGTTGGAAAGTCGAAGATTTGTAGATTGTGTAGGGTAGGTGGGATTAACTATAAACTGAATATCTGTTTTGTTAAAAATTTTAACATAAAAAATGCAATCTCTTTCTTGGTATAAGTTAAACATAAAATCATCCATTTTTACATACATGGATAGTCTAGATGTCGAAGTATGATGAGGTGTTGATCATACGGTTGTTTACGCATTTTTTTTATAGAGGTAGGAGATGTTGAACATTGTGGATTGTTAGTTTTTTTTTCAAATTTCAGAAGTAACAACACATTATACAACTTGAACATTGTGGATTGTTAGTTTTTTTTTCAAATTCCAGAAGTAACAACACATTATACAACTTGACAAGAATTCTAATAGTTCTTGTTTTTTATAAGTTGTATTTAATGGTTATTTTTATCTAAGAATCGAAAAGTGATGCTACGAGTAATATCTTTTTTTTTTTTTGATGCTAAGATTACAAGTTTTTGAAAATCTCCACTAGTGTAAGTGCAATCAAAACCTTAAATGAACATTTGAATAAAAAATGGTTCGTTCGCAAGAAGCACCATTGTGTTTATTTGGGTTACCATTACACCATGTTTGAAGCTGTGGCCTTCACAACAAGTGTCGTTGTAATGAAAATGTCAAAATCAACCCCCTAGATTGAAAACGGGTGCTGCCAGTGGCACCCCTTTCTTCCATCAAATTTTTAGTTCTATGAATTTTGAAAACCATAAATGACCTTTTAAAAATATTTTATTTTTTTAATTACTTCAAAAACAAAACAAAAAAAATCAAGTTTAATTTAAAAAATATAATTTAAGAAATGCTATGTGAAATATATTGAAGTGGGAGAGGGCTCGATCTTGAACATTGAGCTACCGCCCACAAGTCACCATTTTGGAGTGGCGCCACTTCCAAAAGTACTTAGGATGTGAAATATGTTGAAGTGGGAGGGGGGGTCAATGTTGAGCATTGAACCATCGTCCATAAGCTGTTGAAATATTGAAACTTCGAAGAATATTCTATATGTATCTTTTGTGGTCTTCGATGGTCCTACCAGGAGAACCACTTGTATTATCTTGTACCCCGATGCTTCTAATCGGAAGAACTAATAAGAATCATGAGGTTGTCCCCTCTAATTATAAAGGTGGGTCATTAGCACCCCAGTGTGGTTACTTGAGCCTACATGTGTAACTCGAGCCTACATGATTAACTCGAGCCTACATGTCGGATGAGTTAATTGAAGTGAACAGATGAATATAAATAGAGGTGTAGCTCTCCTCATTTGAGCACACACTCTCACTTGTGTAGCGCATTAGTGGAGAAGAGAAGTTGCTGGAGAAAGAGGAGGATCAGGCTTTGATCTCCTTGTTGGTTTTATCTTTTATCTTTTTGGGGCATCTATATTGAGGAAGCTTTTGCTAGGTTTTTCTCTTTAGGGTTTTCCCAGGATAAACTTTTGTGTTCCTTTTGTATGGTTGTGCTTGTCTATCTTTCAGTGATCCTGTTTATATGCTTTTGTTATGAAAATGTAATGAAATACTGATGTCTTAGCTAAGCATATGAAAAATTTAACATGGTATTAGAGCCACCCTGAAAGAAGGCATTGTGCAGCTACAGAATCTAGGGCTTCTTACTTTTTGGTTCTCTCTCCACAATCGATCAGCGAAAGAAGGCTAGGCTGACTCTCCATTGAAGGGCGCATCTTTCTGTCGAAGCGGAATTCGATTTCGAGCATTTTCAGTTTTTGGTGTGGGAAATTAGGTCTTCTTGCAGAAGAAGAATTTTTGAGTGAGCCCAGCATATGATTTCTCTCCTCATCAAAATCGAAGTTTAGAGACCTGGATCAAGATTTTTGGTTGGGTAAAACTTCGGGAAAGTCAAACCTTAGTTTGACCCCGAGCTAGAAAAACCCTAAATACTAAAACTGCTAAGTTTTGGTACATTCGCTATATCCTGAGATTGGCGAAGGTTCAGGAGATGAAAATTGCAGCGACCGAAGATAAAATCTTTATGTACACTGTGTCCAAAATTCAGCCTCAGATTCGCTATATTCTGGGATATATGATCCCTCCAAGTTAGGGTTCCAGTTTCTTCCAGAATTCATCCCTAAACAGGACACATGGGGAGAATTGCAATATCTTGGGCTACAGAGGTCCAAATGGAATTCCTGAAGATGTTCCAAAAATGGCACGGACTGTACTTCTCGTGGTCCGCACTGCAGACTTAGAATATGAAACAGTGACACGTGGCAATCCGTACAACTTCGCTGTTCGGAACAGTCTTGTAACAAGGCACCTTGGGAAAATGATCATAAATCCCAATTTGTGAAATCAATTCTAATGAAACCTATGGTGTTGGATCAGGGACATGCGAGGTTACCTCAGTGCAAAATTTCAGACACAGAGGAGCAGTGATTTCGGAGATATCATAGAAACAGTGACAGACATTTCTGTAGAAGAAATTGGAAAACTAGAGCTTCCTGTTTCGGGAGCTTCCCTCCACTGTTTTTAGAAAAGGAATACTTTGGACAGCTCCATTTGAAGAGATCTATATTTCTATCCAATCAGATCTGAAATATTCTAAGTTTTGAAAATTAGGGTTCTGTGGCAAACCCTAGATCAGCCAGCTCCGGAACCAGGACGGACACCTCAAATCGGTAAGATCTAATCCTTTGTTATTTGCATTTGAGGTTCTCATTTCAAAGTGATATATCACATCAGCTTGATGATAAGCTTGGTGAAGTTGACAACTTCCAAGCATGGAAGCATTTGATCTCTCTGAAGAAAATGAATTGGACACCTTCATGAGTAGAGAGGTTCCAGTTCCAGAAGGAGATGAGGCTCAAAACCTTACACAAGAAGAACTTGATCAAGGCCAAGAAGATCATTGTTGATTCAATCACGGATCAACTTGTACCACAAGTGTCTTCCCTAAAGACACCGAAGATGTTTGATTCCTTGATCAAGATATTTGAAGATAAGAACATTAATCAGAAGATGGATTTGAGAAAATAGTTGAAGAATGTGAAGATCCAGAATGCAGAACATCTTGAAGTGGTAGAAGAAGAATTGGAGAATGCAAAAGTGGTGATAGCCACCTTGAATGGTCTCCCAGGATCATAGAATTCATTCATTCAAGGAATGTGTTCCAGAAGGAAGTAATTACTTTCAACAGACTCTGGGAAGAAGAAGAATCTCGACTCATAAGAAGAGAAGAAGAAGGTGGGAGCAATCGAAGATCAAGCTCTCACCATTCAAAGAAGATCCCTCAAGCGATGAGGAATATGAAAAACTCAATTCTTGAAGAACCTCTTATTCATCTTATCATTTGGATAAGAAATGATGATTTCATGAATGAAGAAGATGATAAAGTAGAATGATCAAGATGGAGTCTATTCAATTGCCATTTCATGATATTGTTTTGTTATACATTTGATTGTATTCAGTTGATGTGTTATGCATGATAGATTGTTTACATTAATACTACTAATATGCATGTGATGGGTAAGTAGATCATGGCGTTATACAACTCTCTAGTGCTACTTATCAAACCTCTTCGCTGACATATTGGATTAGTGCACAATCTCAATGATGTCATGGTAGAGATGGAAGGCATCTAGAAAGTTTCTGTGAGATATGGATGAATGTTGTATTGGCTAAATAGTTGCATGATGCACAAGAATTTGTCGTTATGCATATGTTTTATGAAATAGTTCTAACCATGCAACTGGTGCATTTGAATTGTAGAAAAGGTCCTGTACAACCTCCTACAAGAAAAGAAGGACGAGACTTGTTCTGAAGAACAAGTGATGACAATTCAATAAACATGAATCTGAAGCTCCCAGGGTTAGAGGCACCATGACGGAAGAAAGAGCTTCAGAGAGCGATAGATCCACCTCAAAGGATGAAGACCACCATGGGTATGAGATATAACTCAAGATGAAAAAAAGAATGCTATAAAAGAAACTATGATCAAATAATAACGGTTGATCATGGGGAATGATGTATACAATATCATTTCGAGACATAAAGGGAAGTACATAGTATCATCCATATGGATCTACAAGAACAAGTGTACAAAGAAAGGTTCGTGATTTGCCTCAGAAAGAATAGACTATGACATGACATACTCTATTGACTAGTATATATCAAACATAGAACCACCTGTACAGAATGAAGAAGGAAGATAATACTCCACTTCAGGGGGAGTGAATACAGAAGATATCTGAGTTCGACATGGTACGACATGATGGACAACTTCTTCATGGATCGAGACTTTACCAAGAGTAAAGTGGGTTCCAACCTTCAAAGTTGAATGCAGAAGACTAGGATATGTTGATGATCTGACAAGACGAACTCATGGAAGATGTTATGATGAAAGAATACTAGAATGATGTATGGGATATAGTTCCCAAACCAGAAGGAAAGAGTATTGTATCCTCCAAATGAATATACAAAATAGAGCATGCAGCTGACGGAAGTATCGAGAAGTATAAAGCAAGATTTGTGGCCAGAGGTTTCTTTCAGAAAAAGGGAATTAATTCTGAAGAGACACTTACTCCAGGAAGTAAGGTACACTTCCTTCAGAACTATCATGGTAGTTTCTTCCATGGTGAAGTAAAGACGAGCCTTCCTTAATGGTATGATTGAGAAATAGTTTTACATCGAATAGTCACGAGGATTTGAAGTTGAAGCCAGATGGAATCACGTATGCAAGTTGAAGAAGGCCCTCTATGGCCTGAAGCAAGCTCCCAGATCTTGGTATGGAAGAATAGATAGTTTCTTGTCGAGCATGGGATTTACCAAGAGTAAAGCTGATCCTAACCTTTATCTCAAGGTTGTAGAAGATGAACTTGTCATCTTTTTATTATATGTGGATGACTTATCATTGACAGGAAATGAGAAACAGATCATGGAAAGCAAGAAGAAACTAGCAGAAGAATTTGAGATGAAAGACCTTGGGTTAATGCATTATTTCCTAGGTCTGGAAGTATGACAAAGTTCAGAAGAAATCTTTCTCAACCAGGAAAGTATGCGATAGAGATATTGAAGAGATTCAATATGTTGGAATGTAAAGTCATGGCCACACCCATGGACTCCAACCTGAAGCTGTTAGTTGATGACTCATCAGAGTTAGTGGATATGACTCATTACAGACAGATCATTGGGTCATTGATGTACTTAACAAATACCAGACCATACATTTGTTTTGCTGTGAACACCTTAAGTCAATATCTTGTTCAACCAAGACGGGTTCACCTAGTAACTGCAAAACATGTGATGAGATATCTGAAAGGGACTATAGACTTTGGTTTATATTATGATGGTAGCCATGAGTATAGATTGTATGGCTACACAGATGCAGATTGGGCTGGAAGTATCTCAGACAGGGAAAGCACATTAGGTAGATGCTTTTGTTTGGGGTCTACTATGAGTTCATGGTTTAGCAGGAAACAGTCCAGTGTTTCTCGTAGCATGGCTGAAGCAGAATACATAGCAGATTGCTCTACTAAGTTGTGAAGCCATATGGCTTCAAAAGCTGATATCAGGTCTCTTTGAACTGAAGATGGATACTACATTGATTTTATGTGATAACGAGAGTTGTGATAACAGAGAACCCTGTGTTCCGTCGTAACACATAAATTCGGTATTTCTACATTCGAGATGATGATGATTTCAGTATTCCCATACTGAAGATATGGATGATGTTTCAATATTTACATACTGTAGATGCAGATGATGGCGACCTGATGATGCTTTCAGTACTCACATATTGGAGATACAGATGGTGATAGTTCAGTGTTCACATACTAAAGATGTAGATGAAGATGGTTTAGATGATGATGTGCTGACAAAGCCTCTGTCTCGGGTATAGTTCAAACACTTTCGAGACAAGATTGGTGTGGTTCAGAAGAACCTTCCTCGAAAGGGGGAGTAGTGATGTTGCAGTGGGATTGTATCATCCCTGGGCATCTGCCCTAAAGTTATCCTGTGACCTCGATCCTCGAGAATGAAGAGGGATTGTATCATCTTGGGACATCTGTCCAAAATAGATCCGGTGACTTCGGTCTTCGTGAATGTGGTGGGATTGCATCATCCCTGAACTTCGGTTCAAAATGTATCTGGAGGTCTCGGCCCCCGTGAAAGTGGTGGATTGCATCATCTCTAAACCTCGGTTCAAAATGTATCCGAAGGTCTCGCCCCCCGTGAAAGTGGTAGGATTGCATCATCCCTGAACTTCGGTTCAAAATGTATCCGGAGGTCTCGGCCCCCATGAAAGTGGTGGATTGCATTATCCCTGAACCTCGGTTCAAAATGTATCCGGAGGTCTCGACCCCCGTGAAAGTGGTGGATTGCATCATCCCTGAACCTCGGTTCAAAATGTATCCGGAGATCTCGGTCCCCGTGAATGTGGTAGGATTGTATCATCCTTGAACTTCGGTTCAGAACGGATCCGGTGACTTCGGTACTCGAGAACGTGTGTTGATCCCGTAATTCCAATAGGAAGGATTGTCTGAGTTCCACAGATGTGTTGATCCCGTAATTCCGAAAGGAAGGATCGTTAGTAACTTCGTAAAGACCTAAATCTCGTAATTCCAAAAGGAAGGATCGTTGGTAGCTCTGCAAAGACTTGATCCCATAATTCCAATAGGAAGGATTGTCTGAGTTCCACAGATGTGTTGATCCCGTAATTCCAATAGGAAGGATTGTTTGAGTTCCACAAACGTGTTGAGCCCGTAATTCCGAAAGGAAGGATCGTTAGCAACTCCATAAAGACCTAAATCCCGTAATTCCGAAAGGAAGGATCATTAGTAGCTTCGTAAAGACTTGATCTCGTAATTCCGAAAAGAAGGATCATCTGAGCTCCATAGATGTGTTGATCCCATAATTCCGAAAGGAAGGATCGTTAGTAACTCCGTAAAGACCTAAATCCCGTAATTCCGACAGGAAGGATCATCTAAGTACCACAGACATGTTGATCTCGTAATTCCGGAAGGAAGGATCATGTTGATGTTTTGATGATGATGATGTTGATGTTTTGATGATGTTGATGATGATATTTTCATGATGATGTTTTTGATCAAAAGATCAGAGTATGATGAAGATGATGTTGCTGATCGAAAGGTCAAAGTGCTGAAGATGATGTTGCTGATCGAAAGGTCAAAGCGCTGAAGATGATGTTGTTGATCGAAAGGTCAAAGCGCTGAAGATGATGTTGCTGATCGAAAGGTCAAAGCGCCGAAGATGATGTTGCCGATCGAAAGGTCAAACCGTTGAAGATGATGTTGCTGATCGAAAGGTCAAAGTGCTGAAGATGTTGTTGATCGAAGCAGTCAAAGTATTAATGATGACGAAGACTGAAGATTGAAGATGAATACTACATAATGTTGAAAAGCTTCCAATGATTTATAGATGTATTACCCTGATGATGTTGATGATGTCCTCTATCTCTCTCCTACTATTGTTGTTGTTGATGTTGTTGTAGAATACCCTTCTCGTTAAGGGGGAGTGTTGAAATATTGTAACTTAGAAGAATATTCTATATGTATCTTTTGTGGTCCTCGATGGTCCTACCAGGAGAACCACTCGTATTATCTTGTACCCCGGTGCTTCTAATCGGAAGAACTAATAAGAGTCATGAGGTTGTCCCCTATAATTGTAAAGGTGGGTCATTAGCACCCCAGTGTGGTTACTTGAGCCTACATGTGTAACTCGAGCCTACATGTCGGATGAGTTAATTGAAGTGAACGGATGAATATAAATAGAGGTGTAGCTCTCCTCATTTGAGCACACACTCTCACTTGTGTAGCGCATTAGTGGAGAAGAGAAGTAGCTGGAGGAGGAGGAGGATCAGGCTTTGATTTCCTTGCTGGTTTTATCTTTTATCTTTTTGGGGCATCTATATTGAGGAAGCTTTTGCTAGGTTTTTCCCTTTAGGGTTTTCGTAGGATAAATCTTTGTGTTCCTTTTGTATGGTTGTGCTTGTCTATCTTTTAGTGATCCTGTTTATATGCTTTTGTTATGAAAATGCAATGAAATACTGATGTCTTCGCTAAGCATATGAAAAATTTAACATAAGCCACCACTTTGAAGTTGAGTCACTTCAAAGTGGTGGCTTGTGGGCAGTGGTTCGATGTTCAACATCAAGCACCCCTCTGACTTCAACATATTTCACATCCTAAGTACTTTTGGTCTACATAATCTATGTAGTACAACCTTTCTTTCACCTTGGCATATGCTTTGTCATAGTCTTTAGGCGCCCAAAAGCCACCACTTTGAAGTGGAGCCACTTTCTCCACTTCAAAGTGGTGGCTCAATGCTCAACATTGATCTCTCCTTCGACTTCAACATATTTCACATTGTAAGTACTTTTGGTCTACATAATCTATGCAATACAACCTTCCTTCTACCTTGGCATATGCTTTGTCATAGTCTTTAAGCCTTTATTCGCATTCTCCCACAAGCTTGGAGCCTCACTTTACACCCTCAAAGGGTCTCGTCTCTCATGCCATACTGTCTTAGTTTACATGATGTGTATGTCTTGTATTTTTATATTTTTAAATATTTTTCTCATTTATATTTTTAATTTTTTTAATATTTTATATGGATAAAATTTTATTTCTTCTAATTTTTTATATAGATTTTTTAAATTATTTTAGTTTTTAAAATTCTTTTTCATATTTTGTGTTTTTCTTTTCTTTTTTATAAACAAAATATTTTTTTTAGCTTTTTTTTCTTTCTAAATTTCATTTTTTAATTAAATTATGTATTTGTTTTTGTGTTTACAATAATTAAAAAAAGTTCTTAGTTCATAAATTGTTTTGAAATACTCGCAGTTATAACTGGATGGCCAAAAGAGGTGTTATTGGTAGCACCTCTTTTCGATTAAGACATTGATTTTTGCATTTTCATTACAATTGTACTGGTTGTGAAGACCACAGTGTTAGACATGATGAAATTTTAAGCTTGAATAAAAACGAGGATGATTTTGGAGAACTACTTTTTCAATTCGTTGGTTGATTTAGGGTTTTGATTGCACCAACACTGGCTGAATTGTTTTGAAAAGTTGTGATTTTAGTCCCGAAAAAAAGGGTTGCTACATGTATCACCACTTTTTAATTTGAGGGTTATTTTTGGTGTTTTTAATGCAAAAATATAAGTTTTTATAATTAGAGTTCTTGTTTTGAGTTTATAGTTCTCGTCAAGTTGTACAATGTGTTTTACACGTTCAATTATTTTTATCCCCAAAATCATAAACAATTGAAATAATAATTGTAAACACACTGAAATTCTAACATGCAACGGAAATATACAAATAAAATTATCAAATTTGACACAAGTAATTACCCTAGAAAACCCCAATTTTTTTGTAAGTAAGCAACAGTGCCTTCTATTATTGATATATATTAAGGATAATTACAATGAAAATTTTTGAGTTTCTTGAGGCATACAACCTAACCATAGCTTGGTCCATCCTAGGGAGCATGATCATGGAAGTTCTACCCAAGATGATGCATGAAAAATAAAGCCAAACTTTGGCATGATGGCCCTTAAACTGACAAGTTTCCTGTGACTATGTCTGCAAAAAAGCTGAATATGATAACAAAAAACTACATCCATCAAAATGCAAAAAGAAGTCACAGTTTTGACTACCTGTGACTACAGACCCCCTTTGGCTCGGCTTATGGAGCTAGCGGCTCGCTGGTCGGCCTAGCAGCGCCCCATTAGAGGAAATTTCAATTTAAAATGGGCCTTCTAAAAATAATACAAATTCCATGTCATCATGTATTATCCAATCAAAATGCTTTAAAATTAAAAAAGGGAGCACCTCTTAAACAAAATTTTAATATAAATTTGGGGATAGGTATCATAAAACAAACTACTTTTTTTGTTCATATTTTCGACATATGTCATCATCACGTTTTTTCAGGTATTTCTTGTTTTTGGGGTAGCGGAACCCATCCAAAGTATGCTGAGTGGGTACTCGTTGGATGCAGAATTTAATTCTGCATCCAACAAGCTCTCCCAATTGAAATTTGAGTAAAAACACAGGGAGATATGTCCAAAATACGAATAAAAAAATAGTTTTTTCTTTTCTTCCTCCAAAATTAATAAATATTATTTTATTATTTTAACTATTATTTTATTAATTTTCCTTTGGAGGCCCATTTTGAGTTGAACTTTCCTCTAATGCTCCCCCATATTCTCAGTTGCTTGGGTGAGATATCTCGCCAGTGCATCATCCACCGAGCGCGCTCCCTCCAAGCTAGTCTGTTGGTCATGCTTGATCTTCGCAATGGCCATCTTTGATTTCCTTCACCATCTGGTCGTGAGCTTGAAGTTCTTTGGCCATAGATTCTTACTGCCCAGAACGGATTAGCAACAATCATTCGTCCTCGGTGGGACTCTAGTTCACTTAGGTGGGAAACTTCCATAAGTGCTATTTGAGCCTCAGTGGTAGCCGGGGTCTTCGCGAGATATTGGGATCCCCAGTTAAAGTCCATAGGGGATATCTTTCATCACCCTCGTCCCTTGCTCCGAAGTCCTTTCCTCCCCTAAGCGAACCCTCTTGCCAGAACTGCGTCGAGAGCCTCTCGTGCTTTTCATGCGCCATCCGGGGGTCATTATGCATAGAACAAGAGTGCCCTAGGTGAAAGAAATACTGCCGACTAGCTGAAGCCAACAATTCTGGTAATGCATAAAAAACCACATGACAACCAGTCAAGGAGGACGAGCACTTATACAATTTTTAGTCGGCAATGGATGTCTGAATGCCATTAATTTTAAATGACCGAACCCTTGCTCCAGACTCTCCATGGTACACACACTCATTCCTTCATACTCACTGATCTTACTCAGATCATCCCTTATCCACGTACCACATGCTTCAATTCCGCGAAGATCCAGGAGCTACTTTGACTTCATCCTTTCCCATATTTTGTATCCTGCATGTACATCATTTCTTTCGTTAATGCTTCCATCCTTCCTCATTCGGGCATTAATTCCTTGTGCTCGAATGAGCCTTGACGAGACTATTGTGCCATCACTTAAGGTATACGGGGCGCTTGAACTCTGAACCCAACTCCTTGCCTCGTGTCGCAACATCCGTCCCATCCTCCCCGCCTCCATTTGTTGCAATGATTCTCCCTAGATGTAAGTTGGTGAGGGATGACGAGTCAAGTGTGGAAGGAGCCTTTTTCCCACTTCGATGTCTCGTGGCCGTCGTACCGATTGGCCTTTCCCCTCCTCCAGTCGGGTCTCTTTCCAGATGGACTATGTCAACTGCAGCAAGTGCCATACATCATTGTCGCATTATCTAGTCACAGGTGTCTGCCAAGGGGCATGCATGGAAGGGGACCTGTGCTCCCACCCCTTTGTTTTTCAGCACATCTGCCACCTTATTCCCTTGTCTTTGAATGTGTATGAACTGGATGACCGAGGTGGTGGCCAACAAATGTTGAAGCTCAATCAACCTTCTCTCCCACTTCCAATTATGAGAGACTTTGGAAATGGCTGATCCCCGTTGTATACGCCTTGTCATGGTGATAATGAGAATGGAGTCCCCCTCCACCAACAGTGGTGTCCATGATTGCTGCAGTGCCCACCTCAAGCCGCTAACTAGGCCTTCCAATTTTGCAACGTTATTCGTGGTTTTTCCAAGGTCTCCCTAGAAGACACTGAGCACACTGCCTTCAATATTGCAAATGACCTTGCCATATCCAGCCGGGCCAGGATTCCCTTTCGTCACCCCATCAAAGTTGAGTTTGAAGGTATCCATCGTTGGGCAATGCCAGGAGTAGGGAATTGTGGGGGGACGACCAGAGTGCACGAACTAACAATGTTCACAGGTAAACTGAAAGTACCCTAGTCATTCAATATTTTTCTTTCTACATTATTCGCTTTGATTGCTTCGGATTGCCATTGCGTGAGAGTGAGTGTTTCCTTCAAGTGAAGTTCAATTAGCTACCAAATTGCCTTCGTTGTCCTGTTCTTTTCCTCAAAAATTTGTTTGTTCCTCTCCTTCCATACTTCTCACACCACAAACCCTGGGAATAATTCCCACATTTTGTTGAGAAGCTTGTTTTTAAAGACCTGCGATGGCCACATAGCCAAGGTAAGATTTGGGCGTCCCCTAACCTTGGCGCTTCTTCTGAACTTCTCTTCCCTATCCCAGAGGGAGGATACCATTGTGCATCTGTCCAGTTGGTGGTCAATGGTTTCAACCTCCTTATAACAAAGACAACATCGAGAGGGACCGGTCATACCTCTTTTCAGAATATTTTCCCAGGTTAGGAGACACCGACGTAGTAACAACCAACTGAACATTGCAATTTTGGGCCAAAGGTTCACCTTCCATACCTTTCTCCATTTTCCCTCCTTCAGCATTCTATGTGTTTGCGTAAGCAGACCCACCGCTTCTGCGATACTAAAATCACTGGTATTGGAATACTCCCAGCGGAATTTTTTCGGTCCATCCACCTTGGGAATCCTGGGAGCACAGAGTTCCTTGTAAAAATTGTCCAGGTTCTCTTTGGGGGCACATGATTGCCACCAGGTCTTGGGCTTCCATTCCCGGAATCGCCTGTCTTCCTGCATTGGCTCCCAAAAGTCTTGCACCTGTTCCAGAGGATTTCTCTGAATGTGTAAATTTAGGTCTTGTATATCTTCTCTATCAACAAGGCAGGGCAATTGTTTCCATGCATCCCTCAAAAGGAGAATGACTCGCCATCCTATCTCCCAGAAACTGTTCCTTTGAACTAAACCTCTGTTCAATTGCGCCGCTTTCCAAATATGAGATCCTAGAATGTCTTCCATAAACCTAATAAGATTCTGCTTCGGCCAATGTGGGGCATACTTGTGGTGCCACAACACTACATAAGGCTCCCTGGTGTGGGTGATCCACCGCCACCAGATTTTGGCCCCCATGACCTCGTTGACACTTACTGGGTCACGCAGTCCTAAACGCTCTGCTTCCTTTGGCGTACACATGGTATCCCAATCAACCAGGGCCCATTTATGGTGCCCTTGAGATCCTCCCCACATAAAGTTCCTCAGTATGTTTCGGATTTGCTTAAGTACCGATTTTGGAGCAGACATAACAGAGAAGAGGTAGAGGGGCATTACTTGTAGCACCGACTTTACTAGAATGAGATGACTTGGGAAATTGAGGGCTCTGAATGTCCATTGCTTGAGCTTGCTTTTGATTTTGTTGAGATCCTTCCATGAGATTTGGTGAATAGATGATTCAACCAAAGGAGCACCTAGATACTTGGATGGGAGGTGACCTCCCATGAATTCCAGAATACAAAGAATATTCCTGCTAGTGACTTTCGATGTATTGAAAAAATAGACCTGATAGTTTTCTTTGTTGATCTCAAACCCACTAGCTTCCAGAAAGGTGTCTAACCCATTTTTGATACCTTTGGCTTCCTGGACCGAGGAGGGGCCCATTAACATATTATCATCGATGAATTACTGATGGGTTTGAGGATCCATCCCATTACTGAGGGTAAGACCCCGAATATGGTTGCTACGTTGCATAGCTTTGAGCATTCGACCAAATTTTTCAGAGATAATAATGAACATGAAGGGCGATAAGGGGTCCCCCTTCCAAATCCCCCTTGAGGACGAGAATGGTTGTGACAGAGTTCCATTAACCAAGATCGATAAGAAGGTTGAAGAGACAAGGCTCATTACCCATTCAATCCATTGCTCATTAAAACCAAAGGTCCTTAGTATTGCAACTAAGAAGGTCCAATTGAGTTTGTCGTATGCTTTAGAAAAGTCCAGTTTAAGGAGCATACTTGGAATCTTTTCCGTCCTCAGGGAATGAATCATTTCGTGAACCAAAATGATGCCATCTAGAATTTGTCGTCCTTCTACAAATCCTGCTTGCTCATGGGATATTAGTATAGGTAGGAGGGGTCTCAACCGATTTTCTATTACCTTGGTTATGATTTTGTAGATGACATTGCAAAGGGAAATCGGTATGAATTTTCTAGGATCTTTCATGCTTGTTTATTTTGGAATTAGCGTAAGGAAGGTAGCATTGAAGGCTTTTAGAATTCTCCTTGTTTTCCTTGAGTCCTCAACTAACTCCAACACTTCATCAGCCAATCCCAGCAAGAGTGGAAGAAATTTGTAGTAAACCTGTCCAGTCCCAGGGCTTTATCCACTCCCATTTGCTTAACTGCTGCCTACAATTCATCCATGTCGATTGGTTTCATTAACATAATGTTGTGATCAACCATAATTACCTTAGGTATGTGGTTCAACACCTTTTCCTCCGCCTCTTGATGATTGATATCAGGTTCCTCCAGGAGGTCGACATAGAACCCATTCAAGGTCTGCTCCAGTTCTATTTGAGTGTCAGGATAGGTACCATCTGTTCTCTTTAGACACACCATCCGATTCTCTTGTCGGCTCTGAATGACTGCTTTGTGGAAGAATTTCGTGTTGCGCTCCCCTTCCTTTAGCCAACGATTTCTAGATTTCTGTTTCCAAAGAAGATCTTCTTGCTGCTCCTTGAGCTTGATTTCTTTTAGAAGATGTTGTTCTTGTGCCCTCATCTCCTTGGAGAAACCCTGAGTCATAACAACTTGTTGGACTTCTTTCATCTTATGTTCCAACTGTTTTTTCTCTTGGAAAATGTTCCCAAAGGATTCCAAATTCCAATGCTTAATTTTTCCTTTTAGGAACTTAAGTTTATGATGAAATTGATACATGAGTGTTTATGTTATGGGTGTCAATTCCTACCACCATTGTCGAAGTTTCTTCGGGAAGTCCAGATCAAGGAACCAAAATTGCTCAAAATGGAAGGGTCTCCAAAGGTTCACCCCTATTCTTTGGCATTCCAAGCTTATCAGCCAATGGTCAGATCCATCTGAGGGGAGTACAACAACTGACAATTCTCCCCCTCCCATCACTACTGACTCTGAGACTAAGAAACAATCTAAACTACAAGCTATACTTCTGTTCCCTGCCCGCTTGTTATTCCAGGTAAAGATGATGTTGGATGTTCTGACATCGAACAAATCAAGGGCCTCTAAACTTCATTGAACTGTTCGCTGTAGGGTTTTAATTTTCGGATACCCCCTTTTTTCTCTTCCAGGCTGGGAATCATATTGAAGTCCCCTCCCAGGATCCAAGGATAAGGTCCAACCGCCACCCTTAGGTTAAACAATCAAAATATAGGAAGGAGTTTTTTTGATTGGTTGTTGAGGGCCCATATACATTGGAGAGAACCACGAATTCTCGTACCTACCACGTGAAAAAAGGATAAAAGAGTAAAATGAATGGCCATGAAGCCCGAGAGGTAAACCTCCCTGGGATTCGAGAGTATACCTACCCCCCCAGCTTCTCCCTTTTCATCACTTGCTATGAGCTCACAGGTTATCCAAACTTTCTTGCCTATGATTTTGAGCTCCTATTTCGAGCATTTAGTTTCTTGAAGTAGTAGAATGGTTGGTTTTTCAATCTCAATTTTCCTTCTTAGAAGACGTATCTTCAATGGGATGTTACAACCTCGGATATTCCAAGATGTTATCTACATCTTATAACTTGTTGAGGGAGGAGGCGAGCGCTGCATCTATCGTAGGGTATTGGGTTGAGGCTACCAACTTTGCGCCAACTACTTGAATTCTCTAAACATTATTGTGTCTTCCACGTTTCTCACCTCTTCCTTTCTTTTTCCCTTCAATCTCCTTATGGGACCCCGAGGCTATGCCCAGGTATTTCACACCTTTAGTCTTGATGATAGATTTTTCCAAAAGGGAGACCTGTTGCAGTGGAATAGAATCCGATACTTTTTCTAAACAAGTCACCTCCAGACCCTCCAAGTCAAGTTCGCCCAATTCCATCTCCTTGCCTTCCTCCCCGGATATGGGGACGTCCTCCAACACCACAACTTGTTCTACATCCTGTGTTGCTTCCCCAGGGATAAGGGTTTGCTCGCCGTGTAAATCCTCCTTGTGCACTGTTTTGCACCTTTCACAACATCTTTGACCTTGCGCAACATCCGTGATGTTGCCCAGCTAACTTACCCAAAACTTCCTACCAACAAATGGTTCCATTGCCAGGACATGAAGTTTGAAGAGGGAGGAGGACCTGGTGTGGCATCCGATGAGATCGAAAATCCAAGATTTGTTTGACCAGAAAGCACGGGAGTTTGCTGAGAAAGAGAATCAAAACCCTGGACTGATGACGGATCAGTGGCTATAAGAGTATATGCATAACGGTCCACACGAGTACTTTTTCTCTGAATTTTCGATCATCTTGTACGAGTGGTTGGCGCGATTGATATATCGGAAGAAAAATTTCCAAGCAGGTGAACCGACTGGCTGGACCACAGAATTGACCCAACAGTTGCAAGAGGTAGGAAAAAAAGCATCAAGGGCTGTTGAAGTTTGGATTGACAGTATCTTGGAGGGCTATATCACTAAGTTCGTGGTCGACACAGTTAAATCTTACAATGATGCAGAAAGGGTGTTTTTCGACGGACCAAGAGGTAGGTTTTTGTTATCTTTGCAATTTTCTATTAAGATGCTAATCTGTGAAAATGGCATATTGAAGATGAACTCCGATGAGTAGAAACCCGGTGTGCGGAGGCTATGGGTATCGCAGAGACTAAGGTTGGATGGAATGATACGGGGTAGACGGATGGAAGTTATGACGGGATTGTGAGGGAAGTTGAGGAAGGAAGTGGTCTTATGAGAGAAGGACCAAGGTTTCGACAAGAGAAGAGGTAGAGGACGAGAGAGAGTCATGTTGTGACCGAAACACAAGACCATGAGAGAATACCACACGGGATGAAGCGACCCTACAACGACGAAGGAGATGACTAGGCTACGCCCAAACCCAAGGAAAGACCGACCCTGAGAAACAATGTACCCACACCTCCGTGCACTGTGCCACAATCGGGAATAAATACTAGCTCGACATGGACTTTTCCAATGTGTCAACAACACTCTAATAATAGAAAATCAACAACTATCGGAATAAGGCTCACGATGGCAGGTGATGATGCGAAGTTACCCCGATTTCATGGGAACGAGACTGAGGATCCCGAGCAATAATGGTTCTTGTGTGAAGCAGTGTGGATTGTTAAACAAATTCTGGATGATGATATTAATAAGGGTCAACTGGAAAAGACCCTTCGCGTTCGTGCACTAGATTGGTTCATGAAGTTTGTACAAGTTCTTACGGGAACTCCAGCGAAGACTCTAGCAGAAATCAGAGAAGGATTGATTGAAGAATTCAAAAAACTTGAATCTGAGGCACATTACATTACTGAGCCGAAGTAGATAAAGCAATATCCAAATGAAATAGTTTGGGATTTTGATCAATGATTCAAGACACTAATGGCAAGATTTAGTTTTGAGATGAGTGATGTTTAACATATGGAATGGTTCATCGCAGCGTTGGTACTGCACATCAGAATGCCGTTGATGTAGCCGAAGATTGTGACACAGAGCGAGGCTCTGGAGATTGCGATGAATTTGGAAGCTTCACCTGTTGGCAATAATGCGGTCGGTATAAATCAGATCCAGACAAAGCTGGCGAACTTGACGCTCCAGTTGCAAGATATCAAGAAAGGAAAAGAGCATCGCGAGGAAGTTTGATGTACTCGATGTCGTGCAGAGGGACATCACAAGGAGCAATGCCTGGATTTCCGAAACTACTTACTATCGAGAGTGCCAAACCAATTAAGTTATGGCAACATGCCATTGTGCCGTATCTGCCAAGTTATGGGCATCGACATGAAGATTGTGGATATATGCAGAAGATGGTCATGAAGCCAATGAATTTGTACTGCAAATTTTTCCAATCTGTTGGGCATGAAGATCAAGATTGTCACGCATATGATCCACTCCAGGATAGAATGATGGACATGTACTACGTGAAGGGAGAGGACCATAGAACGGTGCAGCAACTGCAGCAACAACCACAGGTGGTACAACCACCACCAAAACCGTAGATGTAGTTTGTTTCGCAAGCGCAACCAGAGCCACAGTTTGTATAGCAGTTGCAACCACAGATGTAGTTTGTGCAACAACATCAGTTTGTTCCACCACCTACGCAGTACCATTAGATGCAGATGGATCCACAACAACTGAAATATGCTCAACCGTAGTATGCGCAACTACAACAGAATCCCCACAGCAGCAACAATTCAATCAATCGAAGTATTAGCAGCAAGGAGGATTCCACAAAGGATTATGAGGAGGACGAGCTGGAGGTTTCGGTCGAGGTCGCGGAATCATACAATGTTATAATTGCAGAGTGTTGGGACATTATCAGAGAGATTGCCCGCAATTGCAAGCACAATGTACCTTTTGTATCGCTGTTGACCACACTGTTGAGAATTATCCGCAGCTCATCACGACGTGGAAGGAAAGAAACATTCCTCAGTTTCAGAACTAGTTGCAAAACTCGAATCAGAATCCATTGTAGAACCAGAATCAACTTCAGAATCAGAACCAGAACGCAAATCAGAATGAGAATCAACCTGTGAATACACTGTTGAACTAGAATAAGGGACCAACTGTTGCAAAGATCTTGACAGAACCAAGAACGAAGGATGATGATGTTGCTATCATTACTCGTGGAGGTGCGATGACGGGGGATGATAGCCCGTTCCCCCAAATTCAACTATTTGGATAGAAGAAGGTGCAGTTTGATGTGGACGCTGAAAGAGACACATTATTTTAAGCACATGATGTGATAGGAAGAAATCCTGCTAAGTTTCCTGTCTATGAGATGCCGATTGCTTTTGATTCCACTTCGGTAGCAGGACCATTGTGACAGCATGGTACCTTGCAACATTTCTTTGAAATTTGTTTATCATTAGCGAGAGATCTCGATGCCCTCATTGAGATTGAGGATTTGTTGCATCGATCGACCAACAGACGGAAGGAGTCCACGGTGAAATCCTTACACAAGAAAAAGACGGGAAAAAAGATGCAGATGAATATTCAGATTGGGGAATATGAGGTAGATTCATTCATCTTGGATCTAGGATCATATGTCAACATTCTAACAAAGCAGACCTGGGAAAATACGGGGAGCCCAAAGTTGGTTTGGTTCCCTGTGTAGCTGCGACTGGCTAACCAGGCTAGAGTAACACCAATTGGGCAAGTTCCATGTCTTATGGAGGAAGTAGAGGGGATGAATACTTATGACGATTTTAATGTGATTGAAGTTGTTGATGGTGTAGGTTCATATCCCGCATTGCTAGTGATTGGATGGGCCAATGACAGTTTGTCAATGACAAATTTTAAGAAACATGTCATGACTTTTGAAGATCACGATATCAGGGTCATCGCTACGATGGATTCGACTGAACGACGACAATATGTGGAACCAGTTAAAGAGGAAGCTGTAAGAGGATGGGATCACACATATAACATCTCATAGGATTACATCCATCCGATTGTCGATGGTGAGCTGGGTTGGCGTAACTCCAACTCAACATCCTCGAATTTTGATGATGCTTTGTAAAATAAGAAGAACCGAATGCATGAGGTATCGCTTCAGAAGTGTGGCTTGATTACACAATCATTGTGTCAAGTCGCAACAATAATGATTGAGTTACTAGTATATGAAGGACTGTCTGAGTTTTCTGAGTTTCTAGTTGAATTTGAGGATAAGGTGTCAGAACTACAAAGGTTTCTAGCTTTGGATGAAGCATTAGAGGCTATTCCAGCATGTTGGTGGGTGGTACATAAGAATTCGATCATTGGATGGTCACAATGTCAAAGATTTATGACAGCTTTCTTTGGCGACACAGAAGAGTACCATGCCAGAAGGTATGATGGGCAAAGTAACCCTGGTAATCACATGATCGAGTGTTAGACCTTGTGGGCATCGTGACCAAAGGATGAGAGGGTCCATGCTTTTTTCCACACGTTGGATGAAATTCTGCAGTCATGGTATGTATCAATGGAGTTGCGCAGAGAGATCACTACTTGGGATAAGTTGACGATTTGCCTCAATCACACCTTCAGTTTCACGGATAACAATCCAACTATTCATAATGCACTGCAACACATCCGCGACATTGTTCTGAAGGTAGTTCTAGTTGCATATCCAGTGGATATGCATGTGAGATGTCCAATGCAGCGGGTGATGGAGTGCTACAATATGACAGGAGGCCCAATTGATAATGAGGATCCACCGAACATCAATATTCCAGAGACACAAGGGAGTTGGGATGTCACCGCACCTGATGTACCAACGGATCCGATGAATCAACTGTTACAAATTTGGAAGGTCAACACTGGGACAGAGGAGAACCCAAAGTTTGCAAATGTTGGGGACTACTAGGATGAAGAAACCATGGAAAAGATAACGGATCTGCTGCATGAATTTTGATATTTGTTTCCTACAAATTTTTTCTGAGATGAAGGGAATACTGAGATATTTAGGAGAGATGAAGATCCCGTTGAAACCGGATGCAAAGCCTGTGAAGCAATAGCCATATCATTTGAATCTGCGATACAAGGAGAGGGTCAAAGATGAGATGGACATAATGCTGGATGCTGGGATAATAGAACTGACCGAGGAATCATAATGGATTAGCGCCATGGTTGTGCAAGACAAGAAGACATGCGAGGTTCGAATTTGTGTCGACCTTAGAAAATTGAATGATGCATGTATGCATGATCCATTTGTAACACCATTCATTGATGAGGTGCTAGGAGTAAAGTTTTGGGGTAAGTTAGCTGCGTAGCATCTCGGATGTTGGGAAAGGTAACTTATTAGAGATAATTTGAGGTAAAAAATGGGCCTCTTAAGAGATGTACTACAAAAATATAAGATATATTAAAATATTACGAGTTAGGGGTTTTATGGGGTAGGTATATATGACAACTCACCTCCTACACTACTTTTTATGCACAATATAAATAACCATAGTTGAGTTACTTTTCTAAATTGACTATAAATAAAATTAATAAAATAACTCTACAATGATGTGACTAAGATTCATTGTAAATTCCCAAAAAATTATTGTCCTTTAGTATTTATTTGTCTTGAACTTGTAAATAAAATTAAACAAAAATAAATTTAATTTATATGCATAACTAACATATTTTTTTTCATATAAATATCATTCATGAATTTAATTTATTTTAAAAGTACAAGATTGTGTGTGTATATATATATATATATATTAGTTTGACATTATGATATTAAATACAATTGTGTGAATATATAATTTAAAATTAGAAAACATGAAAATGACAGTATATTATTTTATAAAAAAATGTGAAAAGACATTTTTATGAATTATGAGTACTTTACTTAAAAATGACAATAATATTATTTTATGAGAAAGTGAATTGTGAGTACTTTACTTGAAAATAACAATAATATTATTTTATAAGAAAGTGTGAAATGACTTTTATTATGAGTACTTCACTTTATGACTTAAAAGTACTTGTACCACTACCTTGGTTAACTATGGCTTTTCATCCACCATAGAAAATGTGACAAATAAGCATTCTTAACTCATGCAATGCCACCTCAACCATGGGGGATGATGTCATCTACTAGAATGTAATTGGTTGCTTTTTATAGTACATTTTGGTCCTTTTGAGGCCCATTTTTGACCTCAAATTCTCTCTAATGTTGGCCTGCGTAACCAGAATTTGACCTTCCTCCAATTCCTCATTCTCCGCTACTGGCTGCAAGACTTCAAACCAACTATGCATATGGGATTTCTTATTAATATCAGGTTTGTCGCCTTTCTTGGCTAGGCGTTTCTTGTTTGTAACTTTGGTAAAAACTTATGAGTCTTTCACACCCTGATTTGGAGTGACTTCAGGCTGTTTATTGAGAGGGGAATCTCGGTAAAAATTCCCATGCTCATGTCATCGCCTGCAACGAAAAATAATATGCTCATAGTCAATTACCTGGAACCATTCCTCGTCCTCCCAGGATATTTCGATCCCTTCTGGAAAACCATGGGAAATATCTATATAAAGACATATCCAGGCATATGAAGTATATCTTATTTGTTTTGTTTGCTTAGAAACTTTGACGAAAACCCCCAAGGTGTTATCTATGCCAGTGAAGATTTATTCCTTCCAGTGTTTAGAGGGTAAGGAGTAAAATAGGAGCCAAACAGAGGTGATTATCAGGTTTTATTTATCATTTTTAAAACCTTCTTTCCAAGGGCGTAAGTATAACCCCACAGAATGAAAAAAATATGGTCCATTATCAAAGATTCGAGTGCGATCTGCCTCATTGAAAAATATTATTGTGAAAAAACCTTTGGATCCGAGTTGAAGGTCGTAGTGGCCTTGGGATTTCCAGGTTGTATTGATCCACTAGACTAGAGTATTCTTAGTAGGCCAAATCCTAACGAATTTTCCAATGAGGGCATGATATTTCATGTATTGAATATCCTCTCGAAATCTGTCCGTACGAATCTACAGTTTGGGCACTGTCCGAGCTTTCGATACACATTGCCCTAGTTTCCTAGTTTCTCCTCCTGTTTGAGTCGACTTGATGACCCTGCTCGTCCCTTCTCCTCCCGTCCCCGGTTGGAGATCAGGATGTGGCCCTATATTAGTGTCGTTCTCCTTATTTGGAACTAGGCGAAGGGGAAATGACCCCCCACCCGTGGCATCCCCCATGCCAACATTGTCCTCGACTGCCAGAGGAGATCGATTATAAACCTTACCTCTGACAGAAGCCTATGAAAACACTGACCTAACCAGTAAACCCTAGCTCTCTGTGATTCCTCCCTCCTTTTATTAGCTCTCGTTCCTTCTTTTATTAGAAAACCCCAAATTTCCAAAGTGTTTCTTTATTATTCTTTAGATCCAAGAATAAATCACATAGAAATTACAACAACAAGTATATCCTTACTTGGCTCTAGAAATCCATTGAAAGAGGGCAACCACACCTTTCCATTTCTCTCAAAAACCCCTTGTTCTTCTTCCTTGGTGAATTGACAACAACATGGCATGTCCGTTCAACTGCATGACCTTGTATGGATGTATTAGGAAACTGTACATAATCGTTTGTACGATCATGCAAAATCACTACAATTTGTACATAATCTGTATCATATGGAATCCCATACTATTCGTATCGTACATATTGTACAGACTTCTCTCTCGGCCCTGTGCAACCCTGCCCTCTGAATGGTTTGTTCTCTGCCCTATTTTGTTAGAACTCTAGAAGGTTATCTTGCTGTAATTTCTCTATCTTAGAATAATAAAAACACCTTCCAACTTAGGTTAAACACCAACTTGAGATTCTCACAATCTAAAGGCTTTTTTTTGTCTCCTAAGATCTCTCTCTTGCTTTTTTTGCGAATAACCCATTTCTTAAAAGAAAGCGCACTATAGATATAAAGAATGTTTGAGTGCCTCTCCTTAGATCTCCTTTTATAACTTTACAATAAGCAAATACCATGGGATCAATAACATTGGCATTAAAATACCATGGGCTCATTACAAGAACTTTATAAAATAAAGTTAATGTCTAGAGAGTATCTTTCAAGCGAATTTTACATGCCAGACACATCGTCAATATCGAAGTATTGGTTTTTTTACAAAAACTAACATTCTCTATTAGTGAGGAAGGTACTTTTGGAAGAACCTCCACTTGGATCTGTTAGCGCCGGGATTGAGCCCATAGGTTGGGAGGAAAAGGGTTCTCTCCTAGGCAACAATAGAACCGCTTTAGACTGCGCCTCTGGCCCTGCACAGTCAGAGAGGGATCTCTCGCTTGTTTTCAGGTTTACTTCACGTAGGATATTCGATCAAGAACGGTCAGGAGGCCAGACTCCTGAATAGGAGGGGTGCGTTAATGTAAGATGTAGGTGGGACTATTAGAGTAAGGGACCATTGGAAATGGAGTCAAAGGTTCGGGAAGGTAACATTTTGCAATAGGTAAAGAATGGCGTGAATTTACAAACAGAGGCAAGATAGCCATCGATCTTGCAATCAGGAGATTTTTAGCGGGTGATTAGTAGATGAGAAGGAACAATCCATCACGCAGAGTACCAACAAGATGAATTCTACGTAACTTTAGAAGAAAAATTAAATGAATATCTGAAACAACAGACATAGCATAGCATGTATGAATTCCAAATTGTTATACATTCATTTCAGACATGAAATAAATTAACAAACTGGAATGAAAATAGGATGAACATTTCACGTAAAGAGAATACGTATTGAAAGAAGCAACGACACAGGAATCTCTGCCTTGAAAGACAATCCTTCCTCTGCAAATTTATTCATAACACGGAAATCAGAGACTAATTACAATGGGGAGCTTCATCCCTTGAAATTTTCCCAGCCAACCTCTTATCTCCCTCTATCAGGAGTGTCTTTATACTATTTCAGTGCTGAGATTATCCTTCGAAACAAAACCTAAAAATTGTTTCCAGTCACAATCAAATGTTAACAGTCTAGAGAGTGGAACTATTGCCACTACTTACAAATGTGAATAAACACCATGGAGCCGTAGCGCATGGTAACGCGAACTGACAACGTAGAGTTTTCTTTATCCTGGTACAATGAAGGTGATCCCAATGTTTCCTGCTGATGGTCAGTTCACGAAAAGAGCCACAGCCGTAGATCTACCTCCGCTCTTGTTGTGACCATTGATTCTTTGAAGCCGGTACCAATTTTTTGCGATTTGGAATTGTGACTTTATCCACACAAGTCTGGCTTGCGAAATCAGCTAGGACCATAGATCCGCTTCTGCTTCCATCCCTGCCATCAGATACTGTCGTCCTTTAACCTGTTTCACGATTTGGAAAAAGTTCCTTCTATCGAGCATGTTTGCTCAACGAAACCGTTTAGGGCCATCGATCGGGCTTCGCCTTGATCTTGGCCCTTCATTGTTTTCCAGTTTTAATAGACTCTGCGAATGCCAAACTTCGACCATTCTCTCGTGTCTTTGGCCAAAACCACGATCTATCATCACTCTTCTTCCTTGTGCTCCCGGATCATTGGTCTATGACGCCTTTCTCTATCGTCTACGCTGTTATAAGTCTTCACCTTCGGAGGAATCTACCATCGTGGACTGAGCTCTCTTCATTATATGACGGTCTCAAAACATGGAAAATGTTCCTCTGATAATCTGAAGGGCGCTCACATAATGTTCAAATGAATAGGACCCTTTTCAAACTCTGTCAGACCCATAAATCGACTGTTGCAAACGGAGTGCTAACAGCTGGCTCCACGAGGGATGCTATCCTAATAGTGAGGTAGCAAATAACCCCCATAGACCAAGTGCCAAATCCATTGGGTCATCCCCAATCTTTGCTTCGAAGCCTCCATTCTGCTCTGAGCTACTTCTTTAGCGAAGTTATGTCACGCTGCAAACCACGCTCTTGACTGCAAACCTGTGCTTACAACTGAAAATGAAAACAAACTAAAATAGCAATGAAGGAAATGCTCGATGATTGCTGAGCTTATTTGTTCCTACGTACTCTACCTAATTTATTGCATAAGTCCGATTAAGTGAAATTGGACTTCCAATGAAGCCAATCAAACAACTTGCCTGATAGTTTTGTTCTCTTTTCGTGCTTGATGAACATGAATGAAATAGATAATGGAAGAAGGCTATAACAAATAAACAGATCTTTACAGCAGAGATGTGACTAGTCATTAGATTACCCAGCCTTTCCATGTATTCTACTATGGGGTCATAGAAAACACAACAACCTCCAGTATATACTGTCATCTGTTCATGGGAAAGTTGTCCAGAAATTCCTTCCTCTAGTGAGCTGTCAGGCTGATACTTGGAAGATCCTAGAAAAGGGTCCACAAAATCTTTCTTCAATGAAACATCCATCATTTCGCTCAAAATTTTCTGCAACTAGAGCTTCGCCTTCTTCGTATGCCTCAACATGGATGTCCTCTTTTTCTTCAACAGAATCAAGTAAGCACATTCGTCATTTATGGGGTGATATCCCTGAAGGAAGAAAATTAAAAAATGTATTTATATGAGGACTGTTGCCTCCTTCTTCGTGACTCAACACCTCATCACAAACTCCCCACATATCAGTAGACAGAGAGGGGTTGCATGACTGTTCCTCTTTGTCATCTTCTTTTCCACATAAGTTTATCGAATGCACCATACCCTCTAACTTCTGTTTCTTCTTAGAGGCTTTAATCATGTGTCGTATTAATTTAAAAGAGGAATAACACAAGGGTAGGCTATCAACTTCAACACATTTACCATCATTTCTTGTCTCAACCCTCTGACTTTGCATTGCAGCTTGATTTTCTCTATTGGCAGACCTTGGTTCTATAACTGGCTCTTCAGGTATAGCCCCCAGGTACTCCTCCTCATACTCATCATACACAGGTACACCGAAATCATTTTTAAAATCGTCACCAACTGACTCGGTGCTGAGTAGATTGCAATCTTCAGAAAACAGGCCTGCAGAACCATATGCTCCTATATCGAGTTGATAATCTTTCTGTCTACCAAGGGAAAGAATTAGCTGAACAGGTACTCTCATTTTCCGCTTGTAGGGACCAACCAATTTTAATGTATCTTTTATTTCACCACCGCTGTCCTGACCCAACAAATTTTTGGACATCTTAAGGTTTTCCTCAACCTCCAAACAATTAGTAAACATATGTTGCAGAGTGGTTGATTTTCTTTCCAAGAGAAGCAAGGACAGCTCAGGAGGAAAGGTGGCTGCATAATAGATCTTAGTAGCGTTCTCAAGAGGTTGGACTTCCTTAGGCATGTTATAATAAAATCTTGCAAATCTTCTGTTAAAACTAGATATGGCCTCACCCTCATGTCTCTTCAGGGAATAAAATTCTGAAAGTATTTGATTCAATGGCCTTCTCCTACTCCAAAACTTTAAAAAGGTGCAAGAAAACTCTTCCCAGGTATTGATGGACTTAGGCTGCAAGTGTTTGAACCATTCTTTAGCATCTCCTTGCAAATACTGGGCAAAAGTCCTCATGCAAACATCATCATGTTCTATCTCAAAAAGGTCAGAGAAATGTTCAAAGGCTTGTTAATGTTTCTCAGCAGTGAAGTATTTGGATTCTCCATCAAATTTGGGGAGGTACTTGTAATGTTTCATAGGAAAATCATGGAGGATAGGAGGCAATTGTAGTGGTTTGCACCGGCTTGGAAGACTGGGAGAGACCAGGTTAGGCGCAATAGATACGCTATTGATTGAGGTTTCATGAGGTCCACAGGGGTGACCTTCAATGTCATGAGTTTCGGGAAAAAAATGTTGGTCAAATTCAAATGTACAAGATGATGCAATGCTTTTGGTTCGTAAAGAAGGATAAACAAGAATATATTCATAGCTTTGTTCTGAACGAATTGAACCATAGAAGGCTATTTTGATAAATTTATGAAATGATAGGAACAAACTTACAAGACAAGACAAGACAAGGCATCTTGGAAGAAACGTAAACTCGAGTATCTTAACCTTTCACCATGCATTTTTGGGCCTTACAAGGAGTCCATTCTCCTTGGTGGAGGCTGTTAGTTTTTCTGAAAATTTTATTTTTGGGTCATACCACTAGTGGAGTCACTAGGTGGAAAGTGCTCAACATTCTTGATGTCTGATCATTGTTCACCATCAACAACCAGATCTAAAACTATGTCGTTCTTCCTAGGGATGATCTTCAATCTCGTCCCCGGCAACGATGCCAGTTTGTTAGCACCGGGATTGAGCCCATAGGTTGGGAGGAAAATGGTTCTCGCCTGGGAAACAATAGAACCGCTTTAGACTGCACCTTTGGCCTTGCGCAGTCAGAGAGGGATATCTCGCTTGTTTTCAGGTTTATTTCATGTAGGATATTTGATCAAGAATGGTCAGGAGGCTAGACTTATTAATGGGAGGGGTGCATTAATGTAAGATGTAGGTGGGACTATCAGAGTAAGGGACCATTGGCAATGGATTCGAAGGTCCAGGAATGGAACATTTTGCAAGAGGTAAAGAATGGCGTGAATTTACAGACATAGGCAAGATAGCCGTCGATCTTGCAATCAGGATATTTTTAGCGGGTGATTAGTAGATGAGAAGGAACAATCCATCACGTAGAGCACCAACAAGAAGAATTCTACGTAACTTTAGAAGAAAACTTAAATGAATATCTGAAACTATAGATAGAGCATAGCATGTATGAATTCCAAACTGTTATACCCTCATTTCAGACATGAAATAAATTAACAAACTGGAATGAAAACATGATGAACATTTCACGTAAAGGGAATACATATTGAAAGAAGCAACAACACATGAATCTCTACCTTGAAAGACAATCCTTCCTCTGCAAATTTATTCATAACATGTAAATCAGAGACTAATTACAATGGGGATCCTTAGCCCTTGAAATTTTCCCAACCAACCTCTTATCTCCCTCTATCGGGAGTGTCTTTATACTATTTCAGTGATGATATTATCCTCCAAAACAAAACCTAAAAACTGTTTCCAGTCACAATCAAATGTTAACAGTCTAGAGAGTGGAACTATTGCCATGATTTACAAATGTGAATAAACATCATGGATCCGTAGCGCGTGGTAACGCGGATAGACAACGCAGAGTTTTATTTATCCAGGTACAATGAAGGCGATCCCTATGTTTCCTGCTGATGGTCAATTCGCAAAAAGAGCCACAGTCGTAGATCTACCTCCGCTCTTGTCGTGACCGTTGATTCCTTGCAGCCAGTACCACTTTTTGCGATTTGGAATCGTGACTTTATCGGCACAAGTTTGGCTTGTGAAATTAGCTGGGACTGTAGATATGCTTCTGCTTCCATCCCTGCCGTCAGATACTGCCGTCCTTTAACCTGTTTTGCGATTTGGGAAATTTCCTTCTATCGAGCATGTTTGCTTAGCGAAACCGTTTCGGGTAGTCGATCGAGCTTCACCTTGATCTTGGCCCTTCATTGTTTTCTAGTTTTAACAGACTCTGTGAATGCCAAACTTCGACCATTCTCTCATGTCTTTGGCCAAAACCACGGTCTATAGTTGCTCTTCTTCCTTGTGGTCTCGGATCATTGGTCTACGACGCCTTTCTCTATCGTCTATGCTGCTGCAAGTCTTCACCTCTGGAGGAATCTACCATCCTAGATTGAGCTCTCTTCATTATATGATGGTCTCAAAACATGGAAAATTTGCCTCTGATAATCTGAAGGGTGCTCACATAATGTTCAAATGAATAGGACCCTTTTCAAACTCTGTTAGGCCCATAAATCAACTGTTGCAAACGGAGTGCTAACAGGATCTATCACCAATCCCACCACATCATCCGCTATTGTAGCTTTTTCCTTAGAATTGAAACACTTACTTGCCATCTACTTTGGAATTTGCAATGAAGATCTGTTCCTCCGAACCATGGTCCTAGTCTCCACTTGTTCCTAAGAATCCATCAATGTTAACTCATACCATCTGTTCTTAACAGTATTGAAAGAATACTCATGTCCATATTTAATATTAGAACACCGAGTCTTCAGTATCAACTCAATCTTCAAAGCATGCTTGCTCACTCTATGTAATTGGCATCAATCCTTGATCCAAGGTCTTCTTGGACCCACCTACAAGCTAACCCAACAATTATACAACTTACCCCTATTTGACAACAAGCAGCACTACTTTATCTTGGGTAGCTCTCTTTGACCATATGAGTACCTGTCCATCCTTGAACACAACCCCATACCCCTTGTCCTCTAGAGCCAAGACTGAGAGAAATTTCATCTTCAACTTTGATACATACACCTGTTTAAAACCATTTAACTCCGGTTCTAGAAATGGATCAAATTTGCAAACCTTTCACCATAAAACTACAATGCACATTCCTCTCACCACTATGCTACAACACATTGATATATATATGGGATAGTGAGACACTTCACCCCCACTCGAGCTTTACTATCCATTCTCACCACTATGCTACAAAACATGGATGAATGCATTTTTATTTTATACTTTTATGGGACAGACAGAAACTCCCCTTCCACTCGGGTTGTAGAAATGCACCTTTTTGGCACAATCACTTTTGCCACCTTCAAAGATCCTCCTAACTCTAGCTGGAATAAAATTGTTCCAACCCCCTTTACTATATGTATGGCGTCGACCCCACAAGTAACCTGGTGGTCCGAGTTTGTCTCTGAAACACTAAGGAACAAATCCCTCATCTCTGACATATGGCTAGATGCATCATTGTCCACAACCCATGCATCACTATCCTCAAGCTAGGGACTTTTAACACAAGTGCCAAAAAATGAGAAACTAATGATAATTCCTTCTCAAACTTAGCTATAAACTCATCAACCTTTGTTAATTCTACAACTTGTGTCTTCTCTTTTCCTTTATTTATGCTTGGACATTGATTTGCATAATGGCTAGTCTTGTGACATGTAAAACACTTGACTTTTCCCATGGTATTTCTTTCTATCATAAGTGGACTCCTCCCCTCTAATATTCAGCTTGGTTTCCCACTTGATCTTCTTTGCACTAATTGCAAGAGCAATGTTCTCATTATCACCATCACCCTTTAGCTGTCTGCTACATAGAGCCTCTTCTCGAGTCTATTTTTGGATGAAGTAATCCCATAGCCTCTCCTAGCTAGAAAAATGTTCTTGTGACACAACTCCCTTAACTAAAATAGTCCATTGCTTTGAAAATCCATTCAAATCCGTCCTTACTAGTTTTGAGTCTGATATTTTCTCCCTAATGCAACTATCATCATCATGAACCTGTGATATTCTAGTGAGATAAAAAATCATTGTATCAGTCTTGGACATCATGGTGGCCCTTGAGTTTTTCCCTCAACTCCATTTTCATGTTGTGGTTGTCACTTTGATACAACCTTGTCAGACTCGCCTCCCATATCTCCTAGGCAATTTTCTTTTTAGACAAGTGAGGAACCACATGATCGCTAACCCCACATAGAACGATCATTCTAGCTTTCACGTCCTTATGATGGGTGACCATAAGAGTAGCATTAGTAGCAGGTGTGATAATTTTATCCACAAATTCCAAGATCTCGTTCTCCTCTAGAAGTAATGCTATCATTTCCCTCTAGGTACTCTAGTTAGATGTTCCATCCAACCGATCATCAAACTTGAGTCTGGTGGTCATCTTTGTCCAATTGATAAACTACTACCAACCACACTCTCTCCTTGATGAACAATAAATATGCACTTACAATATATTAAACCTATGTCCCAAATCAATCTTCTGCAACTCAAATTTTACTGCTTTGATAGCACGTTAGTTTTTTCTCTAATTCCATATTTGATTTACACATTCAAATATTTTTATCCCCAACTATCATAAATTGTTGAAATAATAATTGTAAACACATTGTAATTCTAACTCATATGCAATGGAAATATACACATAAAATTATGATATTTGACACAAGTAATTACCTTGGAAAACTCCAACTTGGGAAAAAACCAAATGTGTTTCTTTAGCTTCAAGAAGAAAATTACATGGAAATTACAAGTGCAATCTTATTTAGCTCTAAAACTCCACTGACATAAGGAAACCATACCATTCTTCGTCACTGGAAAACCCCTTTCCCTTATTCCTTGGTGAACTAGAAACAATCTGGCATCAACTTGGCAAGTCCATATGGCTATATCTCCTGTTGTATGACCTTGTTTGGATGCCATAAAGAAATGTATGAAATCATTCGTTATGATCTTGCAGACTCACTGCAATATGTATGAAATCTGTATCGCACAAAATTTTGTATTGTCGGTACCGTACAAACTGTACAAACTTCTCTCTCATCCCTATACGACCCTGCTATATGAATGACTTGTTCTCTACCTCATTTTGTTAGCTCTTTGGAATATTATCTCATTGTAGTTTCTCTCTCTTAGAATAATAAAAACACCTTCTAGCTTCGGTTAAATACTAACCCAAGAATTCCTACTTGAGATTCTCACAATCTCAAGGCTTCTTTTGTCTCCCAAGATCTCTCTCTTGCTTCTCTTGAAAATAACCCATTTCTCAAAAGGCAAGAGCATTCTAGATCTCAAGAGTGTGTTGAATGCCTCTCTTTAGATCTCCTTTTATAACTTTACAATAAGCTACAATAAGCAAATACTATGAGCTAAATACCATGGGCTCTTCAATACCATGGGCATAGTAAAAGAATTTTATAAAATAAAGTTAAGGCATAGAGAGTATGTTTCAGATGGATTCTACATGCTAGACACATCACCAATATATAGGTACTTGTTCGAGCTACAAAACTAACAACCGCGATCACAATATTTTCGATATAAAAGTTGTTGTAAATTGCCATTTGCTCATGTTAGCAAGGAAGCATTACCATAGTTGATAGCCTTTTCTCCCAATAAAGTTTTATTAGGTTTTGGAAATAAAGGAATATATATTAAGTTAGTGTTGAGAGTCGTTTATGACCTTCTTATCGACACATTATTGATACCTACCATGGGATTTACTAAGCTTAATGGTTTCTTCAAGGACATATATTTAAACCTTTATAGAATGACCAAATGGACATGTTTGATTATATTTGAAGCTTACTAATTTCTTGAAAGATGTATATTTGAAATTCTAAAGAATGACCAAGTGAACAAGTGATGACTAGCTTTGAACCAAAATGTGTAAGCCACATCAACAATAACCATTGAATCCATTTATGACCATTGGACAATGGCTACCAAATGACTCGAGGAAGGCAAATCAATTGTTTGATATTTAGGGATATAAGAGGAACGATTGTAATAGACTCTTGGATAAGGCGCTTAAGGTGGACTACTAGAAGTCGAGTGTTGGGTGAGGATGACACTAGAAACATTTCAAATGTTGACAAAGTTTGGTGCAATCAAAGCCCAAAATCACCCTTGAATTGAAAAGTGGTGCTACTAGTAGTATCTTTTTTTGGGGTTAAAATTATGACTTTTTGGAAACCTCGCTAGTGTTGGTGCAATCAAAACCCAAAATCAACCTCTATAACAAAAAATGGTGCTAACAGTGGGACTCATTTCTTTCACTAGGTTACTATCGCATACATTTTGAAACTCTACATGGTGTACGAAAAATATTTATTTAATTTTTCTTTTAAATCACTTAAAAAAGATGAGAGAGCCCAATTTTAGTAAAATAAATAAATTTCTGTAAAAAAAAATTAGAATAATTTAAAAAAAGATAAATTAAAAAAATTAAAATGCCCATTTAAAAAAGGAAAAAATCCATAGATATTAATATATTAAAAATAAAACAGACAATTAGGAAAAAAGTAAAACAAAATTATTAAATCAATTTAAAAAAATACAAAAAAAAAAAATTAGAAAAAAAAAAGAAAAAAAAAAAGAAACCCTTCCCCTCTCTCATCCCTCTCCCTCCCTCCCACTTACTCCCCTCCCCTTTCTCCTCTACCCTCCCCCTTTCCCCGTACCTTGCACCCCGACGAACACTCGATTCCCAAATTGAGTCTTCGCCCCTCAATCATAGAAATTCCCTCTCACTCAACTCCCCTTGCTTCTCCTCTTCCCTCTCCCACGCCTTGATGGAGGATCAATTCCATAATCGAGTCTCTGTCCCATGGGTGTCAAAATTGGGTGCTCGAGGGGCGAAGAAATTGAGTCTCCCTTGAGGCATGAGGGGGGGAGTGAGAGCGCGAGGATGGGAGTGGAGACAAGGATTCCAAAAGCGGGGAGGGGAGTGATTTTTTTTTTTTAAATTTGTATTTTTTAATATTTTTTGTTATATATATATATATTTTCAATGTGGTTCACAATCCTAGAGAGGGGTTGCTATGTCCACGCGAATAATTCCCAAGGGGCCCACCCGAAGGGGCCTCACCCTGTAGGCTCTTATTACAAAGCCTAACTCGGTGGGGAAATCAAGTGAGGCCCTTATTAATGTATGTGTAGCCATGTGGGGATTTGACCCCAAGACCTTCTGCTTACAACTCATAGATCTCAACCACTTGAGCTAACCCACCGAGCTTCTCTCTCTCTCTCTCTCTCTCTCTCT
>LPNX010633596.1:297257-400401 GCA_001517045.1 Pseudotsuga menziesii
AAAGAAACTAAAAAGATTCCTCCTTAGAAAGAATTGTCCAACATTTAAGCTGAAATTCTTAAAGAGATCAAATTTGAGACAAATACTCCATATACTTCTTCAATTATCAATTATCCTGTAGGAAGATCAAGACCTTTTTTTGACAGATCATCTGTTATAGCATTGAATTCCCTATAAATGTGATGAAAGATAATTCTTTGAAAGGAGTTGGAAATTAATTTAAGGTGATCCACAAAAGGAATAAGAGGTATATTTTCACTTCTATTTCATTCCTCAAACAACTAATACCAAAATGCGAGTCACCCATCACTTTAATATCAGACAACCCTCAACAATAAACAATCTTTAGAAGGTGAAAAAGAGCTTGAAGCTCAGCCCAATTGTTTC
This sequence comes from Pseudotsuga menziesii, assembly GCA_001517045.1. NCBI lineage: Eukaryota > Viridiplantae > Streptophyta > Pinopsida > Pinales > Pinaceae > Pseudotsuga > Pseudotsuga menziesii. The sequence goes on from LPNX010633596.1 coordinate 297,645, forward strand.
AGCCTGAACAAATACTCCCTTTATTTTTCAACGATGAATGCTAAGAAAGATAAACCATGACACTGATACCACATTTCTAACCATTATTCTAGGAATCCTCATCGAAACAAGCCCATGGATATCGAGATAGTGGTGAGAAAGGATTCGCTTGTTTCTTCCTTGTGGTTTTTACAAACTTTTTATATAATTGAAAAGATCTTGCACTTGACCGACCAATGAAACATAATAAGGAACCTTAGCTGAGAATAAATCTTGATTCTGAGCAAGGAAAATTCCCCAACAAATTAGAAAGGGAAAAAATGAAACTTCTTTAGATCTAGGTTTGAAAAGAAATTAAGAAAAATGGAGCACAAGGAATTACCAACCCACAAATCCTTCTTTTGAAACACTACTTCATCTTCCTTCCATACCTCCGAGGAGAAGGGAAATTTCAGAAAGGGATGTAAGGTTGACCCCTTTGTTTTCTTTCACAACATGCAACAACCTGAGCATGACCAAATTCATTTTCCACAATCAATCCCAAGGAAACACCTTACTGGATAAAATTAACCACATTATAAAATAGATTTTAGGCAAAACCACCACCTTCCAAATCTTCAACCATCAAGCTTACTCAAACAAATCTTCCTATAGAAACAATGAATCATAAAACCCTTTGGAAGTATACAGCAATCCGGAACCATTGAAAATCCAAGCCAACGAATCCTCCTCATCCTTTAATCTAATATGAGCTTAAGAGAGGGAAAGCACACAAGAGTCCCAGGCATGACCCTAATCTCCTACAAATCCTAAGTCCCGAGATGATAACCGACCTTGTTGCCACAAACTTGTTTGATAGGATCAAGAAATTTATCCAAAGTAGTTCTTCCAAAATCTCGAAGAAAAGAAATAAGATTCTTTGGAAAAAATATATGTTATTTTGTACCTGTGATAACATCTGCCCCCACTCTTATAGACTTACCATTCCCCACCTTCCATGCCAGGAATCTGCTGATGACAAGGAAAGAATTGGATAAGGATTTATAGTGCTTTGAAGAATGCATAACCAATTTGTTTATATGTCTAATTCATTCTAGAACCAACCCAAGAGCAATATACTTAGCCACTAAAATCAACTTCCATAAACTTTCTTTACAGAGGAAATTCTAGAGTGACTTTGCAGCCAAAATTTGTTTGAAATGGAAAATGTTTTTTAGTCCCCACCCTCCCAGGAGCTTAGTATATGCTAATCTATACCATTTAACAAGATGGAATCCCTGAAATTCACTTTGATCTCTCTAGAGATAATTGAAACATAACTTCTTGATTCGAGTCAAAACCCCTTTAGGAATTTGGGTGAGGAGATTCCAGTAGATCATAATTGCCTCAAAAACTGATTGGACCAAAATAAGCCTTCCTCCTCTAGAAATACTCTAATTACACCAACAATTTATTCTGTTTTCAATCTTGCTCACAATCCATTGTAAATATTACTTTCAATACTTCGTAGGTTTGAGGATGAATCCTAAATACTTAGCATCATCTTCCACGCACTCCACCTCAAAGTGAAAGTGTCTTTGTCAAAAGGGATTTTGAGCCATCCGAAGCTTGGCATAAGAGATAAGGAGAGCTTGAAATTTAGCACAATTCAACTCATAATGGGCATACACAAGATTATGTCATCCACAAAAATAAGACGAGTAATAAATTCTCTTCCCTGAAAGGACACCCTTGAAATTCTTATGTTCCTTCACTCTTTCTGATTAATCTGTTTAAACCTTCAACTATCAACAAGAGGAGATAGGGGGGAGAAAACAACCATGTCTAATACCCCACATAACTTCAAATAAAGGGGACATCACCCCATTTATTAGAACAATTAAGGAGTTCTATTTAATACAACCCGTTATTGAGGTTGTTAATTCCTTGCTAAAACCAATATGTAGTAGAATGAGATAGATGAAGAGCCAAGAGGATTTATCATAGGCCTTAGAAATATCCAACTTGATTATCCCAACCTGCTTGTTCTGAACCTTAATAAAGTGAAACCCCTCTTGAGAAGCTCCAATTGCTTCATGGATTAATCGACCCCGAATAAATCCAAACTATTCCTTGGAAATTTCCCAAGAGATAATTGGCTTAACCTGGTTAGCAATAATTTTGGCAATAATCTTGTAAATTTAATTAGAAAGAGAGACATGTCTTAAATATTCACAGGTCTTTAGTTTATCCTTCCTATGAATTAGGGCCAAAAAGGTCATATTCAAAGCACCACTATTTTAACCAAAGGAATGGGATTCCTCCACGACTTTTAGTTTAATGTTTCCTCCCAGTAAGTAAAAAAAGTCAAAAAAAAAACCAATGGCCCAATCGTCTAGTCCTGGAATTTTATCCTTTTTAAAGAGATGTAAGACAGTCAACATTTCTTCTAATTCAATAGGATAGAAGCATATCTCATTCTCATTTACTTCCAGAATCCTCGAAAGGAGAGCAATCACTTTGAACATGTCTAAGAGAGTCCTCCCTGAATTAGAATACAAACATGAAAAGTATCATGATGGCGGATTTTCTAAAGGGCCAAAACCATGAATTGCACAACCCTCACCATCTCGAAGTTTCCAAATCAAATTAATGTTACGATGATGTCTTACAAAACTTCGGAAATATTTAGTGTTTTGGTCCCTAGCTTCCAGCCACATATCCCGAATCTTTGACCTCCATTTGACTTCTTTGTCACAAAGAAACTTTTCCTTTTCTCGAGCGAGATTCACAATCAGCTTCCCTTCTTGCTTTGAAAAAAGACTAGAACTAAAACTGACATAGAGATAACCTAATTTCTCTTCTAATGAAAACAACCTAGCCTACCTAAAGCACCTCTTCTCCTACTCCAAAGAACAATTTTCTTCTTTAAAGAATGGATATCGTCCACAAACTACAAGCCACATTATTTTTCATATTCAATCCTTATAGGCCTCCATGTTTCCTGAATCAGCTTCCAAAATCTTCACCATTAGCCTAGCTAGAGTTGTATTTAAAATGGGTACCGATAGTTTACTCATTCAAGACAACTTCCAACATAACAACATAGTGGTCCGAAAAACACATCTTATGAACCAAAGATACAAAAATAATAACCTCTTCACATAAATACTTATGCATGAAAATTAAGTCCAACCTCTTAGCAACACTTGCTTCCCCCAATCTCTTATTTCTCCATATAGGTCGGATCAAAGACTTCGGTTTAATATCCACCCAACCATTATTATCTGGAAAATCCTACAATAAGGGATTTAGATGATATTCACATGTGTGCTGACCCTAAACTTCCTCATATGATAAAACAAAGTTGAAGTACCCCCTTGAATTAGACTTGGGGTTTGAAAAACCTTGAGCTAAAACTTTTTCTCCCAAAACTCTTGTCTATTCTCATAAGGTCCATAACAATTTAGAATGGAAAAATGAGAGTCCAACGACTTCGAAAAAACCTCTATACATAAGGAAGAAGCAACTGCAAAATATTCCTCCTCTTGACCAATGAACTATTCACACTAGAAACTAAGCCTCTCGAGAGACCCACCACAAGAGAAAAAAATACCATCCCCTATAGGCTTTCTCCATCAGAGGAACTGTCACCTCTCCTAAACCATGGGTTCCTGTAGAAGAATGACGTTAAGATTCTCTATATTAACTAGCTGCTTGAGGGAAATGATTTTGGATTTCCCTCTCAAGCTTCAAATATTGACAGAGATCACTTTCATTTGAAAACTCCTGCTAGAGATTTATCTACTCTAAGTTCCCATGTAATGCTTAACTACCTCCCCTATCTAATTTACTTTCTTGCTCATTCCTTCTCATGAAACAACCTCAAATTCCTACCCACTTTGCAACCCTGTGAAGGAGGCAGACTATCAAAATCCAAACCAAACCCTTCCTTGTTCCAGGATCTCAACAAGTAGGGACATTGGAAACTACAACGGGACACCTGTCTTGCTCTCGACTTTTGGAAAAATGAACCTTCAGAACCATTAGCTCTTCTAATAAATTAACAACTAAATCACTGGCAACTTTACCTGCGGGCTCCCCATGTCCTTTTATCTCTTTCTGCATGCAGTCCGTGAGCCATCTCTAATTCTTGAGAGGGAAAAGGTGGTGCAATAGATGAAATTTCCTTCCTCTATGAAAATGTAAATTCAGATTTAATCCAAATATCAGAAAGTTTATCAATCCTATTCGACGCAATATATAAACCTTTGAATCCTTTCCACATATACCTTTTGAGGAGCAATTTCCATTAGTTCAGACATGACATGGATCAAATTCTCCTTGAGAGAAGCTTCATAAATAGAATCATTCCCCTCACGATATTTTTGACGCCAAAACTTTGAAGAGAAAGAATGCATGCACTCTGCCATTACATGACCATATTTGTGGCACTGAGCACAGCGCAAGAGAACATTTAAGTAATCCAAATGTTGAGTGAATATAACATCACCGACCGATAAATACATAGAATGGAAAAGTTCCATCCTCAAATATAATTCCACTAACATTCAAGCGATCGATTTGGATGGAGATTCAAACAATCCAGTTTCCACAACTATACAGTTACAATCACATTACCAATGGATTTCAAACCTTCCAACTACCAAAATTCTAAGGGTAAACAAGGTAATAGGAATTGATTCCAAGAATTCCTTCCTCATATCGAATAGGAGATTCCATTTATTCAACACTAACTTGTTTCTTCCAAAATCCCACGTTCTCCATAAATTTGCTTATGCATCCATTTTAGAACTAAACATGAAACCGATCCAACCTCTATCCAGTCTATGAATATCAGGCTGACCTCCTAGTAAGGGACACCAGTTCTGCAGATTGTGATCACCATTTCTGCACCCACATATATTTTTAACAAGAGTGCATCCCACTATTTAGGAATATCTAGAACCATAATATCCTTCCCACCACTAGAGATAAACCAGAACCTTTCGAATGCACCACCTTTCTTTTCTTCTGAAGAAACGACGAGCTTCAACCAGTGGTGATATAAAAAAATTGCGACTCCTTATAAAAACCCCACTGCCAATCTTTATCGATAATTACTGAAAAGGACCATCAGAACGTGCATAATCATCTTCATAGGAGGATCCCTGAATCAAGTGTACCATAACTAGCTTGGTCGAAATGCCAAAGGGTACTCCCAACGAAGCAACATTATTTCTCCCCCATTGATCATTAACATTCTCATCGATTTTAGGGAACAAAGAAGCTAAACAATGGAACTCCTCATCATTGAAAAAAAATCCTCATGTGATAAAGAGTCCTCTGTATAGTCACTATGACCATTGTCCTATTATTTCCCTTCATTCCTATTCCAAAAAACTTTATGAGAATAAAAAATGAAAGCATACACCACATTAAAATTAACATTTGCACCTACAATAAGGAATGGAAAGAGTAGGAGAATAGAAGAAACCCTCAAACAAACAACACAATGAAATACAAAAAGAAAACAAAATTGGAAGTCAAAGTTGTCCAATGTTTTGAATTCCAACAACATAGAATAGTAAATAAATATTTTGGACGTTTTCTCAATGATGAAGAAGTAACATTATGGTTCTTAAAGGTATAAATAGGTCATGCAAATAGTTCTAGCATTATACATCACATCTATACACCCCATTAAATCATCAATAATATTTAGAGCAATGGAGGTAGTTCCAAATTGTTGTCTTCAAACTTTATTAAATATAATCAAAACTTAATATACATAGGCTAAAAACGTTTGTGAATAACAAAGAAAGACATAAAACGTGAGAGCTTATATAGACTAATACATTTGAAAAGGTGAATCTCCAGTGAATTAATAGACTAAAACTCATTTCTATATTCACAATTCTCCTTGGATGTTCAAAATTTTATCTTCTTTTCTCTAAGGGACAATTACACTCTCATACTAAAAAAAATAATGATCCCTTGGGATAGACTTGATTGTTTCCTTTATATTTGTTTCCTTCTTGGTTGAAATAACTACAGTCTCGATCAATGTTATTTAAACATATAATAAATAAATATAGTAATAATAATTATTTGAATATATCTATATCTATATCTATATCTATATCTGTATCTATATATATTAAATTCAAATCATAATAAAAATAAAATACAAATTTAAAAGACATATCATTTTACAAAAAGGAAAATCTATTAGTCCACATGATTATTTAATTAGGCGATTCTTTGTAATTCAGACATCATTCATCATTTTTCAATAAAAAATTATACTATATATTATGTCTACAATATGTGTTCTTCTATCCTATTGAATTTATGGATTTCATTGGTATCAGAGTGTTGAGGACGCCCGTTGCAAATTGTCGCCTCCTTCCAAGGTCCAATTTGTCGCTACTATCTATTGTCCAACCATTCTTCACTTCTTGCATCCTTTCCAGCATTTTGTCACTGCTATTTCCCTGTGTTGCTGCTATCATTCCCCTTTCCATCCACTCCCCCTTTCCCTCCTCACTCTCCACCTTAACTCTTGCCCCTCCTCACCTACACACTCCATCTCTCCCATTTTAGCTTCCACCTACGCATCAACACACCTGCACTATACTAGCACACCCATGTGTTCCATCTTTCACACCATCTCCTCTCATTCAAGCATATACCCTCTCAATCCCTTGCTACATTACACTTCACCCTCACCCTCATCCGTACACCTCTGCACGACATAGGGTGGTGGATAATTTGCACATAAATTGTGGTTGAGTGGGAACGAACAACCAACAAAAATAAATATTGATTCAACTCAAAGAAAATTCCAGAAACAACCATAATGGAAGATATCAGTGGTAGATTGGAGAAACTTGATGAAAGGTCAACAAAAATTATGAGGAGCTAAAAGAAGAAGTTGAAAAAAAGAACAACGAAGTGGCTCAATCTCTTTCAGGAATTAAAGAGGAGATGAAGCAAAACATGGAAACCACAAGAGGAAAGAAAAAACAACATCATGATGAGCTTATAAGTTTAACATCAACCCTGCAACAACAGGACTTCAATTCCCCACGTACCCCTAACCTGCCCAATTTTTCTAATACATCAAGTCTAGGAACCCCTAAAATTTCATATCACCTTTCAATTCCACCTCCACTAAGGCCATCGATTCTCAACCCACCTCCAACTAACTAAGCCTTACCCCCACCTGGATATCAAATAAGGATAAAATTGGAGTTACCCAAGTTGGATGGGGACAAAAATCAATGTATCACTTGGGTTAATAAGGACAGAGAGTAATTTGACCTCCATAATATATGAATCGATAGTGAAAAGGTTAAATACATCGCCATAAGGTTGGATGGTAATGCCTATAATTGGTACATGTGGTGGAAAGTCACAGTGAGGGTATGTTCCCTTAGTTGGAATAACTTTAAGAATGACTTCTTTAAAAGGTTTCAAGGCGTAAATGAGAAAGACGTTTTTGCAAAAATTACCATGATACAATACAAGAGTAGTGTAGATGAGTACACATATGAATGGGAAGCATTGGCAACCCGAGTTCTAGAACTGATAGATGAGTAACTCCTCCAGACTTATGTGAATGGTATAAAAGAATATATATGAGATGAATTAGAAATGCATAGCATTACAACCATGGATAAGGCAAGTTGCAAATAAAAAATCTAGAGAACAAGTTTAAAATATATACTCAAACTAGTTTCGAAAAAGTCTACTCAAGAAAAAAACCACCAAAAACACCAAATAGTGGAACTTTAAAATATGCGTCGCTTCATTTAAGGGAAGGAGGAAAACTCAGTCTAGAGGCCCAGATAATGAAGGAAGGAAAATGTAAGTACTTTAGAGAAAAGTGGGAACCCAAGCATATATGCTCTCAAAAGAGAAACCCCCAAAATCTATATGCATGTGAAGATGAGGAAGGAGATGACTTTGAGAGTAAAGGATCAAGCAAGTATGATGAAGAAAATCATCAAGATTATTCCTCAAAAGTTGAGGATAATGCACCAAGGATATCACTTGCTTCCATTACAGGGATATCTCAACCTCAAACATTAAAACTGAAGGGTCACGTCAAAGGTACCAATGTCATGGTCTTCATATATACACATGGAACCCACAATTTTATCAATGTTAATCTCACCAAGAGGTTGAACCTATTCATACACCGAGTGCCTAACATGAAGGTGATGGTAGCAGATGGGAAGAATATTGAAATTGTGGGAAGATGTCACAAGTTTAGGATGCAAATGCAAGAGTATAACCTAGAATCTGATTTCTTTGTAGTGCCTCTTGGAGGAGTATACATGGTTTTGGGAATTCAATGGTTGCAAACATTAGGTACATACTCCGCTAACCACCAAAAGAACTTCATTAAGTTCAAATGGCTAAGGGAAAAGTACAAATTGTACAGTTTCCAACCACCAAAAACATAAAATTTTTCATCAAATCAAATGGAAAGGATGATCCAAAATGGAACACTTGCCTACGTAATACAATGTCAAGAGATCACATTATTAACATGCAAAATGGAAGACTTCAAAGCACCAGATATCCAAGAGCTGATTCAAAAACATAATAAGGTGTTCTAAGATCTCCTAATGGAGTTACTTCCAAAAAGGAAGATTGAACACATAATTGAGGTGGAACTAGGGGAACAATTTAATGTCCCTTTTTGGATATTTGAAGAAAATTACAAATTGGGCAAATTTTGAGCTTAACTAGTCATGACTCTAGAGGGTTCCAAATTTCACCAAATGGCCCCCAATTTGAAAGGAGATGGTGTGGTGAGTATTAAAACACCCCAAGGTGGTCTATGGGTACTTTGTATAAGACTTTATACATCTGAAACCTTGTTTGTGGCTGATGACAAAAAGGAAAAAAATTACTAGGAAATTGTGATGAAATTCCCCCTAGGGTGTAGGCCATCTAGGCTTCCCAACTCATGTACGAACCTACAAAATTTGTAATAAGAGTATGGGGACTGATATTAGAAATCATGGAATTTCATTACACATGGTTATTAGTTCTACAAATTGGTTATAGAGTTCCACATTTGTTTGATAACTTTAAGTGAAATTGCTTTTGGGGAAATTGCATAACTAGCTCGATTTTGACATATGAAAGGTAGAGTTAAAGGATCAGATAAGGATGTGAAATATAGGGAACATATACAAAATAAAAATTGATTCCCCAACAGTATTAAACACCATATAAATCCCTTCATAAAAGTATGGCATACAACTCATTTAGTATGGTAGTCAAATACATAAAAACTAGTGAATTAGTAGCATGGAATTGCAAGAGTTTCACATATGGATTTATTGGATTTAGACCCACATAGGATAGGTACATGAAATTAAAGAGTAACACATAATATATTTATTTCATAACATCATCAAACTCATATAACATCCCTCATACAAATATGATACAAGACTCCTTCAATATTGAAGCCAAAGTCATGGAAACTAGTGATTCAATGGCATGAGAATGCAAGCTTTTTGCACACGAGTTTCTTGGATTTCGACCCATAGAGGATATGGAAATTAAATTATAGAGTAATACATCATATATGGCTGTCACAACATCCTCAAACTCATATAATATCTCTCATACAAATCTGGTATAAAACTACTTCAAGATTGAAGCCAAAACCCATGAAGACTAGTGGTACAAGAGCATGAGTATGCAAGTTTTTCATACATGTATTTATGATATTTCGACTAACAGAGAATGTGGAAATAATATTATAGAGACATACATCATATATTTCTTCCCAATCACCATAAAACTCATATATAAATTTTCTCATACAAATATGATATAAAGCTACTTCAATATTGAAGCCAAATCCATGAAAGCTAGTTATTCAAGAGCATAGGGAATGCGGGCCTTTCATACATGTATTTATGATATTTAGAATTACAGAACATATGGATATGATATTACAGATACATACGTCATAAATCAAATCTTGGGCATCAACCATCCTCAGCAAGGCACAATAATCACTCCAACAAGTCCGCCATCAAATGTGAGTGTGGGGAAATGGAGAAGAAGGAATGAGAGAATAGGGAGATAGATGAGAATTTGAATGTATGTACCTTCAACCTGAAAATAAAAATCCTTCATTAATATCCAATGAGATGTCTGAATGGAATCTCCATAAACCAACTTGGAAAGGAATCCAACTCCCTCGAAGTTGGTTCACAAGTAGGGAGAGTGAACACTCACCGTACAATGGACAAGCAAAAGCTCTCCAAAATGCCAAAGGACAATTAAAAAATGATAAAAAACCATTATAATTCCTCATGAAATAATTTTATTAACTTAATTAGGACTCCTAAGGTCGAATTTCCCTCCACGAGCTTCCTCCAACTCATCTTAGTGGTTTAGTAACTCTCATGACACTTGTCTTCCTCTTCATGCTCCAATTCTTTCCCCAATTCAAATGGATGCGTCTAACTCCCAAATTATACCAATTGGTGGCTATTTTTAGCCCTGACATGTAATATTTTTCATATGTAAGCAATCATGTATGAATTTGTTATACTTGTCATGTAATCTTCCATCATTTGTTGTCATAGAGTGTATAGAGTCTCCTTCCAAGTGGCACACCTTGTCTTCTAGTATCATCCTTTGGGAGTTACCCTCCTTTAACAATTAAAATTCCTTGGTTCATTATATGATATTTTACACCACATAACCATCCAATAATGTTACATTACCCATGTGTTCGAATTTGGATGAATATCATGCCAAGTGTGCGGGGAATCTAGTCACCTAAAGGCTCCACAAGCTTCCAAGTGTCTTCATGAACCCATGCCACCTTATTTTCTTAGAATTTATCATTTATGTGACCCATTTAAATGTGAATATGGTAAACTAAAGTTATTTTTTGTCCCATAGCCCCTTATTACAAAATTTATGTCTCCATCTCAACCTAGGGAACTAGTAGGTTGGTGAAACATTATTTGCAAATAGTCTTATTTGGAAATTATTTAATTGGGGACATGAAATTCCTCCCCACTCAATATTTTTTGTCCTCAAGCAATTCCAAGTTTGTATTCTACAAAATTTGTTCATATTCCCAAGTGGAATCCTCATTTGGTACTTCTTCCTTTGCACCAAGTGCTCTCTTATGGTTTTGCTCATTAATTTTCTTTAGCTGCAATTTGAGTAGTGGCACTCATGTACTGAGATTTTGTGTTCCAAAAAGTAAAGAGATTTGGATTGTGCATATTGGTATATCTTGTAACATCACCACTAACACCAAAAGGATTAATCAAATCCATAAAAACCAAATTTGCACAATAATATTTACCTCCATATTTTGGAGAACTTTTCTGAACTTTCACCCCTTTTTGCTTCTATATAATTCTTTGAAGTTGGTATTGAGTCACCAAAATTTGAGTTTCTTAATATTCCAATAAAATTTTAGAGAGGAACCACCATTCTTACTGCTGCACTGCTCTGATTAGAATCATCTTCTCAAGTGGTGACTAAATCTCCAATGTTGTTTGTTGTCCCTAAAATTGAAACCAATGAGACCAAAAATGATCCCAGGGTCCCATATGATCTTGATACATGCATGGTGTGAAATGTGTATGATGAAATTCCATGAAAACCAAGCATGTGAAAATTGAATCCATCTATCAAAAGGTATCCCACATAGGAAACTGGAACATTGCTCTACAAAGATGAACTTAAACAACTAAAGGTTGGCTTTGTTTCTCAAACCAACAATCAAACCGCTACTCCAAGTGAGATGAAACCAAGAAATGCCAGTATCCATTTTCTTGTATTGCACCCTTCCAAACATCATGAGTAAACAATATATATCATGAAATTACATAACAACATCATACAAATGTACATCAAGAAGGTACTTCATCAAAGAATCATGAAAGTGCATGTACACCCAAGTGAGTAGATCATTATGTGGCCCATACACACGTATCAAGTATTATATCAAATATTCTCCAATGACATAGGTGAGGATCCCATGTCCTATAATTATGCTCCAAAATATTTTAATATGCATCAAAATAATAATCAACCATGTGTTCTTTTATCCAAGAAGTGAATGAAGAACCTCCACCAAAATCTGAACCGAATAAGGAGCAAAGAAAACATGAAGACTTCAAGTGGATCAAGGAAGTCTCATCAATACACCCATGAATATGTATACAATCATGAAATAACAGAGAATTTTGCTGCCAATAATAATTTTCCTCAATCATATATCTCTTCACCCAAGTGTGGGATGAATTTCCTTCAACATCAAATGGACTAGGCAAGGAGCAAGGAAAATCACGAGTCTCCAAGTGACTCAAGTGAACATAATAGGTGCACCCATGTAGATGTGTATCATCATAATGTAACAAATGATGCTGATGAAAATGTAAATAATATGGTTCTATAATAATTTCATCATCAAAAGTAGAGATAGAAGTTTCATACTCCTCATGTGGCACCATTAAAAATAAACCTTTCACCCATACTTCATTAGGATGAATGCTGCAAAATATGGAAGTGGAGGATATAGGAGAAATAACAAACTCACCTAAAGGATTAGAAAGTGAAATTTTTTTATCATGTGAAGGTTCCTACCACTAACATGAACCTCCCTCAAAAATGAAAAAAAATTCCTCATAGGTTGGTTCCAAGGTAGTGGAATCATGCACTTCTTCAAAAAGTGTGCACCCAACTTCAAGAGGAAACTAAAGTTCCTCTTCCACCACAACTAGTGATTGTCTCTCATAAAACTCATATTAAAAAACATCAAGAACATACAAGTTTCCATGTTTCTCATGATCTTTCATGTCATGAGAATCCTCCAATAAATCTACCATATGACTATCTGAAACATAGGAGGAAGAACAAGTATCTTGCAACCTCTCAAGGAGTTGCTCATTTTTAATTTTGAGCTTATGAATATCTTCATTATTATTATAGTAGGATTCATGTAACCATTCAATAATCTCAATCACATTGTTTCTATAAAAAAGCAAAGACATGAAATTACCTTTTATGTTGGACATTGCTCTTTGAATATTCTCCATCTATTCAAGGAAGGATGGCTCTTCCAATGAAGAAATTCCCAAAAGAATTTGATACCAGTACTTGAGTGTCATGGAGTATGCTAAGGGTCTCATGGATATCCATTTCACTCATCTTCAAAGACCCTTCAATGAAGGATGGTTCATGAGAGTTAACCTCCTCTTCTTCTTTCTTCTTGATTTAATCAACTTCTTGAAGCTCAAGTGGTGATGGGAGAGTTGATATTGGTTCTTCATTATCTATCACAAGGTATTTATCTTCATGTTTATGAGAACATTGTATTGCAAAAATATTTTCAAATATGATCTCTATGTCACCAACATAGAGTTGTGAGTGCCCATTAGTAGGTACTCCTTCATACTTCAATGATCCATTAGTAGATTCTCTTTGATTTGCACAAACCCATTAGTAAGGATTGCATGCTTTTATTCACTTTCCTCTTTATGTTCTTCTCTGCAATAAAATTTAGGTAATTGATGCTCCACTTTATGATTCTCTGTTTCTTCCTTTAATGGTGTATCTAGGATCTTTTCACAAGTAGGTTGTTTTTTTCCCATTTCATGCTCCTCCAAACTTGTGGATTGTTGATTGTCCCTTAATGAATTCACATTTTCATTCTTGTTCCTAAATGCATTCACGCAATCATCAAACTCTTCAAAATCAATGGTCTTGTTTTTCTTTCCATGATGGGAACTACTACTACCCCCAGCTGCCATCTTACCCCTAAGTTGGGTAGCCATCACTTCAAACCCTTGCATAAGCTGCTTAGTCATACCTTCAAGAGATTCCTTAATGAATTTTTTAAGGTACTCATTATCCCTATTATAATCCATATCTTCAATAGGTTCCAAGACCATGCTCTGATACAACTGTAATGTCCCTTTGTGGAGATTTGAAGAAAATTACAAATTGGGAAAAATTTGAGCTTAACTAGTCATGACTCTAGAGGGTTCCAACTTTCACCAAATGGTCCCGAATTTGAAAGGAGATGGTATGGTAATGTTGGTAGGGGTTTTGAGGTAAGTGATTTGCGCAGCACCATGGAGGCTGCACAAGCTCACACGACACCGTGCAATGAAAAGATAGCGCGATGGGCGGAAAACAAACCGTTTTGAATATTTTATGCATCTTTTTGTATTGGTTGACCACATTTTGTGGATATAGGTCATTAGTGGTTAAATCAGTTAGGATTTAGTTATAAGTGGACCTTGAATGTAAAGGCACAAGCCTATATATAGATTATAATTGCAAATGAATATAGAGGTGAAGATAGGTTGAAGTAAGAAGTGATAGTAGAGAGAAAGTGAGAGATTGAATATTTTATTATCTGTATGCGACTTTGTGGGTTGATATTTCTCTCGCTATGGAGAAAGAAAGTTGTTGTTTTGGATCTGTTACACAGAAAATAATATGATACAATGGATATTGAGCTAAACCATTGTTGTCTTTTGCCTTTTTTTTGTCTTTATGTACTACGATGTCAATGATTCTGTCTTATGAATGAAGAATGTGATACTACTTCGATGAACAGATGACTGATGCAATTTGTTAGATCTGTGGTTGTAATGGTAGATCTATGATGAATGCTACAATATCTGATAAATGGCTCTGCTAGATTTGATAGTTATGCTGATAAATCACTGATGCCCCGATCCTCCTCCTTACTGCCAGAAACTTGGTTTCAACAACTCTTCCTTGAACATCTCGAGTGAGACTTCATTCGCTCTGCGGGTGTTTTCGGGCAGGGTAAAACCTGTCTGGGCTGATGCTCAGGGAGATCGTGTTGGTTGGGTGTCGAAAGAGCAAGAACCCTTGTCGACAAGGATTTGTTGGTGGGTTTTTTCCAACAAATGGTTCCGTTTCCAGGACCTCGTTGTGACTGAAGAGGAGGATATGTTGTGGCATCCAACGAAACTGGAGATCCAAGATTGGTTTGACCTAATACTATGAGAGTTCGCTAAAACCGAGAACCAGAACCCGAAGTTGATGATAAACACATGGTTGGAAAGGTACATCCACGACGGTCCTCATGAATGGTTTTTCTGTGAGTTTCCTATCATACTCTACGAGTGGCTAGCGTGATTCACCTACAAGAAGCGCAACTTCTAGGGAGGAGAGCTGACGTCCTGGACCCCCAAGCTAATTTAGGAACTCCAAGAAACTGACAATAAGGCGTCGCGGGCTGTCAAATTTTGGTTGGATGGTATTATGGAAGGATACATCACTGAGTTTGCGGTTGATACCAATAAGTCTTACAGGGAAGCAGAATGAGAGTTCTTCAACGGACCACAAGGTAGGTTCTTACTATCTCTACATATTTCAATCAAGACGCTTGTTTGTGAAAATAGAATACTAAAGATGCACCTTGAGTAATAAAAATCTGGTGTGCAGAGGCTGTGAACACCACAATAGAAGGGAGGCAACGAATGGAAAGATAAGGGGTAGATGGGTGTGAGTTTCGACAAGACTGTGAGGGCAACCGAGGAAGAGAGTGGTTGTACAAGGGGAGGAGCAAGGTTTTGAGAAGAGAAGAGGAAGAGGATAGGGGAATGTCCTGCTGCGATCGAAACACAAGACCACGAAGGAAAATCACATGGGAAAAATAAACCCTATATCAATGAAGAGGATGAGCATACCCAGGCTATGCCCAGGGTAGCAGCAAGGTCAAACCCCAGTAGCAACGTGTCCAAACCTCCGTGCACTACTCTACCATCAGGAAAATATATGCAATCTACGTCGACATGTCCAAAGTGCCAAGTGACATCCAATAGTAAAGCAACATCTGTAGGAAGAAGTTCTAGGATGACAGGAGACGATACGAAGCTACCTATGTTCCATGGAAATGGCACTGATGACCATGAATAGTATTGGTTCTTATGTGAAGCATTCTGAACTTCCAGACAAAGTTTCGATGCGGATGTAAAGAAAGGCCAGTTAGCGACCACCCTTCGGGATTGTGCGCTTGATTGGTACATGAGATTCATACAGGTCCCACAGGGGGCCATGACGAAGAATTTGGATGAGATTCAGAAAGGACTGCTTGAAGAATTCAAGAAACCAAAATATGAAGCGCAGTGCATTATAGAGCTGAAGGAAATCGAACAATTCCCTAATGAGATGGTTTGGGACTTTGATCAGAGGTTTAAGACACTGATAGCACGGGTCAACTTTGATATGAGTGACATCCAACACAAAGAATGGTTCATTGAGGCACTGGTCCCTCATATCCGACACCCATTATTGCAGCAGAAGATCGCGACACAGAGTGAGGCTTTGGAAATTGCAATGAAGCTAAAGGCTTCACTCATTGGAGAAACTGCTGTTGGCATGAACCAAATCCATGCGCAGTTGGAAAACCTGACACTTCAATTGTAGGATATCAAGAAGGTGAAAGATGAAAATGATGACTTGTGTTGCACTCGGTGTCATGTGGATGGACACATAGAAGATACCTGTCCTTATTTCCAGAACTATTTACTCTCAGGAGCGCCGAACCCATTCAGTTGGGGTAGTGTGCCGTGGTGGCGCATATGTAAAGTAGATGGGAATTGACATGAAGACTGTACCTACATGTAGAAAATGGTTACAAATCCAACAAGCTTATACTGCACCTTCTGTTACTCAGTTGGGCACGAGGATAAGGATTGTCAAGCTTATGATCTGCTTCAAGAGCGAACATATGATTTGTACTTTGTGAAAGGTGAAGATCCTTGCATGGTTCAATAGCTGCAGTTGATATAGCCCCCACCTCAATTCCACTATATGCAATCACCACAGATGCAGTTTATTCCATCGCAACCACAGATGCAGGTTGCACCCCACCTGCAGTTTGTGCCGCGACCACAGTACACCCAGACCCTAATGGCTCTGCCACAACCACATTATATCCAAGAAGTGCATTATGTTAAGGAGTAGCCGAATCCCCCGCAGTAGCAAATGGTGCAACCCAATATTAGCAGTAAGTAGCTCAACGACAATATCAACATCAAGGAGGATTCCGTGGAGGATTTAGGGGAAGAGGAGGTTTCGGTTGTGGAGGAGGACGAGGTCATGCATCAATCCAGTGTTACAAATGTGGGACATTTGGCCACTATCATAGGGATTTTCCCCATTTGCAAAGTGTATACTATGTGGTGAATGATCATACTATTGAAAATTTCCCTCATTTGATTGCGAGATAGAAGGCCGACAATGTTCCTTTGTTACAGAATCAGAACTAGTTCCAGGACCAGAATAAAATACAGAACCAGAAGCAATAACAGAATCAAGGTCAGCCCCAAATTCCAGTACAAAATCAGAATATCAATCAGCCTATGAATCCACGGGTGAACCAGAATCCACCTTCGAATTAGCCTCCACCGCAGAACTAGAATTAAGTGTCGACGGTTGCGACCATTCTAGCAGAACCGCGAACAGAGGATGTTGATGTTGGGATTGTTACTCAAGGAGGCGAGATGATTGGAGAAGATGGACCATGACCACAAGTGTGACTGTTTGCAAAGAAGAAATCATAGTTTGTTATCGCGACCGAGAGAGATACCTTTTTCGAGGTTCACGAGGCACTTGGAAGAAATCCTGGTAAGACACCTATTTTTGGCATGCCTTCTACTTTTGATCCTTCGTTAGAAGCTGGACCATCACGATAGTATGGTACCTTAAAATATTTATTCTAGCATTGTTTATCCCTGGAAAAAGATACTGATGCTTTGGTTGAGATCAAGAAGTTGTTGCACAGTCCGAACATAGAGTTGTAGGACTTTGCAGTGAATTATTTATAGAAGAAAAAGACGGGCAAGGAAATGCAGATGAACATCCAGATTGGGGAATATGAAGTCGATTCAGTTATTCTAGATCTTGAATCCGATGTGAATATCATGATGAAACAGACGTGGTAGAAGATGGGAGAGCCAAAACTTGGCTGGTCCCCAGTGCAACTGAGATTGGCTAATCAGGCCAAAGTTCAACCAATCGGCCACGTGTCAAATATGGTTGTAGATGTCGAAGGTATGAGGTATCGTGATGATTTTGATGTAATCAAAGTTGTTGATGGAGGGGGATCCTATCTCGTAGTTCTATGGATTAGATGGGCCAATTATAGCATGGCCATGATAAATTGTAAGAAGCGGTTGATGAAATTTGAGAACCATGATATTCGAGTCATTTCCCCTATGGATCCTAATGAAGGAAGGCAATATATTGAACCTGTCAAAGATGAAGTTTTTAGAGGATGGGATCACATTTAGAATATCTCTGAGGATTACATCCATCCTACTATCGATGGAGAACTGGGTTGGTGCAACACTAGCTCTATTTCCTCTGATTCTGATCATGCACTGGAAAATTGGCAAAACCGGATGCATGAAGTATCAATAAGAAAATGTGGGCTGATCATGCAGTCGCTACGCCATGTCACGAATGAGTCATTGAGTTGCCAATTTATTAAGGACTACTGGAACTCTCTGGGTTCCTTGAGCAGTTTGAAGCGAAGGTATCTGAGCCTCAGTGCTTGTTGGCATTAGGAGAAGCATTGAAGGCCACTCCAACACACTGGTGGGAAGTTCATAAGGAGACCATTCATGAATGGGCACAGTCTCGATAGTTGATGACTGTCTGCTTTGGGGATATGGAGGTATATCACATTGGGAGATATAATGGATAGAATAACCCTTTTAGTCATCTGAGGGAATGCCAGACACTATGGGCATCGTGAACCAAGGATGAGTGGGTCCATGCTTTTATTCACACATTGGTGAAATGCCAAGGTCCTTGTACGTATTAGCATAGCTGCATAGAGAGATCATCACTTGGGAGGAGATGTCTGTTTTCTTTACACATACCTTTGGCTTTGTAGATGCTAATGCATAGGTTAACATTGCACTACAGATCATTCGGGATGTAGTCTTAAAAGTTGTCCCAGTCGCCTATCCTATGGACCCACTTGCGTCATTGCCACATGCAATTGATGATGGAATGCTATAACATATCTGGAAAGCCGGAGGACGATGATGAGTTGTGCAATATTAATATACCAGAGACTGAAGGAAGTTTGGATGTCGCAGCACCGGATGTGCCGACTGATCCCATGACTCAACGAATGAAGATTAAGAAAGTTAACATTTGGACGGAGGAGAATCCAAAATTTGCCAATATTGGGGACTACTGGGACAAGGACACCATGGAAAAGATCATAGATTTATTGCACGAGTTTCAAGATATGTTCTCGAAAAGATTCTCAGAAATGAAGGGGATATTGGGTGACCTAAGGGAAATGAAAATCCCGTTAAAACGAGATGCAAAACTAGCACGACAGAGGCCATATCACTTGAGTCCATGATATAAAGAACGTGTCAAGGATGAAATTGATTGGATGCTAGATGCAAGGATTATCGAGCCCGTTGAAGAATCAGAATGGATAAGCCCTATGGTAGTCCAAGACAAAAAAACTGGTGAAATACAAATTTGTGTTGATCTAAGGAAGCTGAATGATGCTTGCATGCATGATCCCTTTCCGACACCTTTCACAGATGAGGTTCTTGAGGGAGTAGGTGGTCAAGAAATGTATTCTTTCATAGATGGATTTTCTGGTTATCACCAATTAAGAATTGCAAAGGAATACCACCATAAAACCACATTTGTCACCGAATGGGGTTGTTTTCAGTACATAGTAATGTCCTTTGGGCTGAAGAATGCGCCAACAGTATTCTCTCGGGTCGTTGTCGCTGCATTTAAAGATTTTATTCAGAAATTTATGGAAGTATATATGGATGACTGGACATTCTAAGGATTGATCAAGGATCACTTGGAAAACCTATGCTTGATGCTGGAAAGATGTCGACAGCACCAGATCACATTGAATTCAAAGAAGCGCATCTTCTGTGCACCATTTGGGATATTGTTGGGTCATATCATTTGTAAGCAAAGGATTTTGGTTGATTAACTGAAGATTGCGCTCATTCTCAGCCTGACGCCACCTACAAATATGAAGATGCTTCACACGACATTGGCACACACTGGGTGTGCCAATGTTATGCTGCGATTACTGCCCCCATGGAGAAACTGTTAAAGAAGGATGTTGCATTCATATGGAGCCAGGAATGTCAAAACAACTTCGACACATTGAAGGCCAAGATGGATTCAACACCTATACTTGTGTTCCTCGATTGGAACAAGGAGTTCCATGTCCACGTTGATTCCTCGTCCGTCGCGTTGGGAGTGGTACTCGTGCAACTAGGAGAAGGAGATCTGGATCACCCGATTGCCTTTGCTAGCAGGAAGTTATCTTTTGCTGAGAATAATTACATGACCACAGAAAGAGAGGGGTTGGAGATGGTATATGCACTATAGAAGTTCAGGCATTATCTCTTGGTAGGTCACTTCAATATGTTCACTAACCATTCAACTTTGAAATATGTGGTCAATAATCCTGTGTTGGGGGTGAAGAACTGTCACTGGCTACTTCTCTTTCAGGAATTTGATTTCAAAATAATCGTGAATCTAGGACGCTTGAATGCTGGTCTTGATCATCTATCCCGCATTGAGACAGGTGAAGAGCCCACCAATATTGACAATGGATTGTCGGATGCACAGCTGTTTCAAGTTGATATCATAGACGACCATTTTGCACTGATAATTCAGTTCTTGGCAACTGGAGTTGCGCCAGATGAAATGTCAACCAGTGAGAAGAAGCAGTTGGTAGTAAAGGCTTCAGATTTCCAGCTGATCGCTGGGAATTTATACAAACTTGGACCTGATGAGATCCTATGATGGTGTGTTCTACCTCATGAACAAGGGCAAATTTTGGCAGAATCACATGTAGGATTTGTGGGTGGACATTATGGAGGATGAGCCACCGCATGTAAGGTACTGTGCACTAGGCTATGGTGGCCTACTTTGCATAATGATGCTACAGACTATGCATGGAGCTGTGATGTCTGTCAACACATTGGGAAACCATCGCGGTGAGATGAGATGCTGCTTGTATTGCAAGTAACATTGCAACCTTTTGAAAAATGGGTGGTGGAATTTGTGGGTCCAATCAACCCGCTAAGAAAGTGAACCGATGTCATCACAAAAACTGACTATCTAACAAGGTGGGAGGATGCTACACCAGTTGTGGATTGCACCGTTACGACAACAACAAAGTTCATATTTGAAAACATTGTGACATGGTTTGGATGCCCTAGGATATTGATGAGCGACTAGGGCAGTCACTTTATCAACCACACAGTAATAGCACTTACGGAGGTTTTGTAGGTGCAGCATAAGAAAAGCACCCCATATCATCCATAGGAAAATGGAACTGTAGAATCCTTCAATAAAATCTTGGAAGCCACACTGAAAAAGGTATGTAATGCTAATCATGATGACTGGAATTTAAAGATTCCTATAGTTTTATGGGAATATCGCACCACTTGCAAGAGGCTGATGGGGCAGACGCCATTCAAATGGGTATATGGGAAAGAGGTAGTCATGCCTATGGAGTACATTGTTCCTAGTCTGCGCATTGCTGTAGCAACTGGCATGGATGATGACATAACACTTGAGGAGCGAGCAATGCAGCTAGTCCAACTGGAAGAGGACCGCTTCATTGCAGGCTTAAAGTAGCGGGTCGAGAATGATCGATAGAAGGTGTGGCATGACTGCCACATAAAAAAACAATTTTCATAAGGAGAGTTGGTGCTGTTATATGACAACAAGTTCATGAAGCATCCAGGTACATTACAAATGCATTGGTTCAGCTTGTATCTTGTTCATTCAGTTACTTCTAGGGGTGTAGTTCAATTGCAGCAGTTAGATGGAGCGGTGTTGTCGAAACTTGTGAACGATAGCTGCTTGAAGCCCTATAGGACAGGGGTGGAGGTGTGCATTGGCTGAAGCACTGTGCGATGAAAAAAAAGAAAAAAGAGATAGGATAGATAGAGAATAGAAGGGTGCGCCAGGAGGGAGTGGCTGCGCAAGTGTAGGAGTTGGTATTGCAGTTAGATAGAGAGACCACAACAACCATAGGGCTACGATTGGGTCCAATCAAAAATAAATGTAGACATTTAAGAGCAGTTAGCCAGTGGTGCTCGTTGAAGTGATGCACATTTATGGCTGATCAGACCATTAACATGACAAGATCGCCGACAGATTCGGGTTGTTAATGGAGGATTTGGTCATGATGACTACCGTGGATTTGGAAATGATGAAGATGGATTTGTAATTTGTTATAAAAATATGAGGGACGTGGGATGAAAGCATCATTGTGTTCAATCGAGTGAGTGAAGTAGATATGCACTGAGTAAGTGGAAGACTGTTGAGTGATAGCTAGGGTGTGTAATCGGGGTGTTTTCGATTGTCGAGTGAGGCTTTTGTGGTGCGGCATGCTGAGCAATCCTGAAACTGTGGATATTTCAAGCGAGCAGGAGTCACTCGTCCCTCCAAATTCCATAGTAGAAGACATCATGATAATTTCGGTCGGATCATCTTCGATCCCCTGGGGCAAGCAGAAGGTTCAGAAGCTAGGATCAACGCCGCCGCAGAAGAGGCAAACATGCACCTCCATTAGGGAATAAGGGGAGGGAACTGCACAGATAGGGCCATCTAGTTCGGGAGCTGTGGAGTCTGTGAAACCTAGGGGTGTGTCCATCAATGATATCCCCAGATATGTCGCTCCCACGTGACCTGGTGTAAAGCCCCAAAAATTAACCAAAAATCAGAAGTATCAGCTGAAAGTGTTGCCGCTGCCTGAAGGAATGCAGTGTACTATGGATATTATTCCCACCCTGGTCAAGATGAAGTTTGAGGACCATGACTTGTTTCTCTTGAAGAATGCAGTAGATGAACCCTATGAGTCCTTGCTTTTGGTTCCATGCGCACCCATCGAGCGTATTTCATACTCACGGGCGCAAGGATTGAACAAAGTTGGGTTGGTGGGGCTTATCAATATGCCCCACTTTGGATGGTTGAAGAAAAAAAATGCATGCGTCAAACAAATGTTGGCATGTTTTCATGGTGGAACATTGTGGTTAGATACTCCAATCGTCATTAGGGTGGACATGATTTTAGAGATCATGGGGCTGCCAAAGGTTGGGGCAGACCCCGCTCAATATCTCAGAGGAAGAGACAACGACAAGAAGCTTGCTTAGCAACTAAAGGAGAGATACAAATTGCAGTGGGATGGATGTGCATACTGCATCGACATCATCAACGAGAAGGCAGTACGTATTGGCGCACACATTTTAGCAAGTAAAATTATCAAGGGGAATTGCCTAGTTCAGTGGAATTCAGGAGTGGTTGCTTGTGCACAACAGTGTGCTGAGGGAGTCCAAATGAATTGGTCCCTCTTCTTGTTGAACCAAATAATGGAGGATGTGATTGTAGCCCAGGATGGGGAGAGGTATTTCTCTTATAGTTGGATGTTGATCCTCATCGCTTTGGTGGCTTGGATGGAGCCTGAAGACTACTAGCCTATGTCTGTTGAAGTAGTCAAGGTGTGCAAAGGTGCATGATACCAAAATTTATGGTGGGTAGAGGTGCCCAGTTGGTAGACTGATTGTGTGATCCACTTTTGGATCTAATGGGAAGCGCTACAAGCCACAGCAGTTAAATTTTTGCGCTTATAAGATGCAGCAGTGGTAAAATATCAGAGGATCACGCAGTTCGCCATCGGGCCCCATTCAATTCATATTCGAGCGCGACAAGACCCTGATAGGAAATGGCTTCCAATGACTTATAAATTTGTTGGAGCAGGGTCTTGCAGCTACAAGAAAAGCTGCTATTTTTGGTAGAATATGGACAATTTTTGGAGGAAAGACAGTTTTGGTGATGCGATAAAGGTACGACGCTGTAGTGCATTTCCCGCTGCGGATCATGGGCCGGAAATCACGGCGCTTGGAACAAGAAATTCAAAGAGAAATAGTACTTGAAGCGGCCGAGAAGAGAGCGCAACCACTGAATTTAAGGCAGCGGCGACAAAAGGAGGGCTCAACTACCCTCATAAAGTAAGAAGGAGCAATGGGCCGAGGTATTAAAGACAAAGGACAGAAGGGGAGCGACCGAGGAAGCGATGCCCATACCCATGATCAGTGCTAGAAATCGTGGAAGATTGCAAGAAGCTGTGGTGTGACCGGTAAAGTGGTAGTACAAAGTACAGAAAGGCCGACTGTCATAGTTAGGGTTTTGGGTTACTGTTGGGATAGGCCACAGTTTTGTATCACAGTGAGACCTTCGGGCCACCTATTTAAGAATGTATTTTGTATTATGAAGGGTTAGATAGCTAGCCAGAGAGATAGATAGACAGCTAGCTAGATAGATAGTGAGACATTGAGGAAGAGTCGAGCTCTGGTTTTGTCTTTAAGTCTGTAGTTATCTTACTGTAACCAGTGGCCAGCTCCTTGAGCATGAATGTAACAATCCACAGGGATTGAGAGAGAGAGAGAAAGAGTATATTGTAAGAAGAAAGCAATATAGGAAGAGAAGAGATCTAAGAGAGAAGGGCTTGAACCTAGTTGAGGAAACCTGATTCTTCAGCCACCCCATCTAGGATCACTTTGGGTGAGACTTCAGGCCGTTCTGCAGTCTGTCGCTGAAAGGGGTTTGCTGGTATAATAAAGTAAACCCGGGTCTACCCAGAGAAAGACCAACAAATGGTTCCCTCATCGGTTTTGAACAAATTGAAGAGTTGATGTTCTGTTGGAATCCTACTAAAGAAGAAATTAACCAGTGGGTTGAGTCTAAGGAAAGAGAATTTGCTGAGAAAGAAAACAAGAGTCCTAGGTTGAGTATAGAGGACTGGTTATAGAAACATATCTTCACAGACCTGCATGAGATATTTTTTGTGACCTATGCAAATGAGTTGTACGATTGGTTGTCAAAGTTGACTGATAAGAATGTATTCAAGAAGAAACAGAACATTGTCTGGACACCGGAGTTGATTCACACCGTGAAGAGCGTAGATAATCCCATTTTGCGGGCAGTAGACTTCTAGCTTGCGAGTTTGCTGGAAAGTTTCATTACAGAGTTTGCAGTTGATCAAAGAAAGAGTTTCAGTGAAGCAGAGAGGTACTTCTTCAAAGGATATCGCGGTAAGTACTTGAAATCTTTGAATTTGTTCCTTAAGATGTTATTGTATGAAAAAGGAGTATTGGATATATTCTCAGATGAATAAGTTAAGTAAGTGTAATGTCACAAGAGTTTGAGAGTGACTCTGAAGAAATTGGATGTACACGTAGTGGTAAGAGATATAAAGTAGATTTCAGATCTTCCTTCTTTAAAGACAGTTCAGACAGTACTAGAGAACAGAGTCAAAGTAATAGAGAAAGAATAGTAGGGGGTATCCCTTACCACCCTTATACCCCATAGAAACAAACCGAGACTCAGAATAATCCCGCAGCAACTCCATCTAGTAGTTCACACATAGTACATACTACCTCTACACCATCTACATTTACACCGCCAAGTGGTAGTAATACAACAAATCAGAATCCACCTCATAGAAACAAAATGGGGGATGACATGAAATTACCTACCTTTAGGGGTACAGGGGCAGAAGACCCAGAACAACATTGGTTCCTATGTGAAGCTGTATGGACCATTAAACAGATCCAGGATGACAATACTAAGCTTGTCCAGTTGGCCACTACACTTAGAGAATGAGCTTTAACATGGTATATGAAGTATACATCAGCGCAGAACAGAACACTCGTAGAGGTCAGGACCGCAATGATTAAGGAATTTAAGAAACCCAAGTCTGAGTCAGAATTTATCACATAACTTAAAGACATCAAACAGTTACCCACAAAGTCAGTATGGGATTTCGATCAGAAATTTAAAGCTCTTATAGACCAAGTTAGTTTTGAGTTTGCGCCGGAGCAGCATAAGGAATGGTTCATCACAACACTGCTCCCTCATACCAGACTTCCACTAATGCAACATAAACTCCATACGTAGGATGAAGCATTGGAGATGGAAATGAAACTAGAGGCTTCACCTCTAGCTGAGACTAGTGCAGGTATGACAAATTTACAGAATCAGTTAGCCAATCTCACTTTACAGCTACATGAGATTAAGAAAGGAAAAGAGGTTGAACAAGAACTATGGTATACAAAGTGTAAAGGAAATGGCCATACCAAAGATAAATGTCCAGTAATTGTTGAGTATTTAGCAAGTGGGGCTCCTAATCCCTTAGTACAGAACCAAGGGCCATGGTATGACATATGTAGAACAAGAGGACATAGACCACGGGAATTCCCTTTACTTCAGAAGTATGTACAAACTCCTAAGAATTTATACTGTAACTTCTGTAAGTTAGTAGGACATGATGAAAATAATTGCAGAGCTTATGATCTCATGATAGAGAGAAAACATGACTTCTACAGAGTCCAGTCAGAGACATCAGGACCAGCAACAGGCCCATCGCATGAACCAGTTCATGATGGCCATGGTGGAGGATTTAGAGGAAGAGGCCATGGTGGAGGCTTTGGCCACGGCCGTGGACCGATTGTTTGTTACAACTGTGGAGCCATAGGACATTATGATAGGGATTGTCAGAACCCTACTACAACATGTAAGTATTGCAAGTCCTATGATCATACTATAGAAGAATGTCCTGTCTTGATAGCTAAGATTAAGGATCCTAAGCCAGCAGTAAACCAAAATATTCAGCTTATCGCTGCTGAGCAGAAAGAACCAGAACCAAGAGTCAATATTGTGACTCGTAGCGGTGCTTCTACTAGTAAGACATTGCAGGATGCCGAAAAGAATACAGGTCCGAAGTGGGTGCGTAAAGCTACAGATAAATCTACACCACTTGACCTGCATAAGAACAAAGAAACATTTCAGCAAGCTAAAACTTTATTTACTAACCCTACACCATCAGGATCGCAGATATTACCTTGTAGGGGTATACCACAGCAAAAACCTTGTGGCGTTAGTCCTGTGCAGATATCACAGGCTACCACATCTGGAAGGTTCAAGGAGGATGAGTTGACAGGAAGTGTACAATCCTTCCTGTGGAGCTACTTGAAACTCATAAGAAATGAGAAAGCCATAGAAGAGCTTCAATGCATCATAGATCAGTATCGGCAGTCTTCTTCCGTGAGTAGTATGCAGCGTGCTGTTCATAATATTATGGGCCATACAAGAACAGGAAGAGAAATGAGACTCACAGCACAAATTGGAGATTTTGAAATGGATGAGGTAATCCTAGATTTAGGATCAGAGGTAAATGTTCTTACTAAGCAGACATGGGAACATATGGGTAGCCCTAAGTTAGCCAGATCACCTATCCATCTACGATTAGCCAATCGGCAAAGGGTATCGCCACTAGGCCAATTACTGCAAGTACCAGTTGATATTGATGGAGTTCGCAGCTTTTCAGATTTTGAAGTCATAGAAATTATTGGCAATAGTAGACCGTATCCAGCTTTATTAGGTATCGATTAGGCATTTGAAAACATGGCTATTATCAATTTGAAGAAAAGACACATGACCTTTGAGGATAAACAGATTCGAGTCATCGCACCGTTGGATCCTTTTCAGGGTCCCTGATACATTGAACATATCAGAGCAGAGGAAGAGGTGCGTAATATGGAGATCCTCTATCAGATGACTGCTAACCAAAGTGATTATATCAATCCCACCGCAGAATAAAATATTAGTTGGTGATGCGACAACTCATGCACATTGGATTCGGATGTTGGTTTAGAAAATTGGCAGAATAGACTTTATGAAGTTTCAGCTCGCAGATGTGCATTTATAACTAAGTCACTGCGATGGATTGGAACAGAGATAAAGGATATTCCATCATTTGATGGATTAGTAGATGTCAAGAATTTTTACAGCAGTTTGAGCAGGAAATCCCTCATGAGCAGAGGATGGCAGATATTGACCTTGCAGTAAGAGCCACACCTGCAAGATGGTGGCATGCACATAAAGAAAATATCGCATCATGGGATGATTTTAAGAGATTGATGGCGATTAGATTCTCTATTGACAAGGAGCGTTTCTAGCAGAAATATACAGGAGAAAGTGACCCCAGGTCACATATTAAGATTTGTGAACAGAATTGGTCGGACATTCCAGAGGATGAATGGGTTCACCTATTCATTCACACTTTAGACACAGTCCCAAGGAATTGGTACACCGAGACAGAGTTGCGCAGAGGAACGATTACATGGCCAATTATGATAGACAGCTTTCTACTAACTTTCACATTTGAATCGAAGTATCCAAGCATTGATCAGGCCCTAGAGAGTATAAAGACTAAGATATTTGATGACTGTACCCTACCAATGTATGCTCAGCTTGATTCGGCCATCCAGTTAGAACATGCGCTAGAGTGTTACAACTTCGCAGAAGAGCCAGGTGATGAGGATGAGAATCCTCACAATATCAACATTCCAGAGTTAGAAGAGACTCATGAAGTTGATGGACCAAAGCTAGAGATTCCAGCTGTCATAGAGCCTATTAAGATTAAAAAGATCAATATTGGCACAGAAACAGAACCAAATTTTGCCTCTATTGGAGACTATTGGGATGATGAAACGGTAGGACACATCGCAGATCTGTTACATGACTATCAGGACTTATTTTCCACTAAGTTTATAGAGATGAAGGGAATAGTAGGAGATTTGGGAGTCATGAGGATACCTTTGAAAGAGGATGCTAGGCCAGTTAAGCATCGTCCATACAGATTAAATCCTTGTTATAAAGAAAAAGTTAAAGATGAGATTGATAAGATGCTAGCATCAGGCATCATTGAGCCAGTAGAAGAGAGTGAATGGGTTAGTCCCATGGTTGTGCAGGAAAAGAAAACTAAAGGATAAATCAGGATTTTTGCAAACTCAATGACGCATCACTTCATGACCCATTTTCGACACCTTTTACTGATGAAGTTTTAGACAATGTGGGAGGACAGGAGATCTTCTCATTCACTGATGGATTTTCAGGCTATCACCAGATAAGAATCCATCCAGAGGATCGAAATAAGACCACCTTTGTGACAGAATGGGGCTCATTCTAGTATATGGTAATGCCCTTTGGTTTTAAAAAAGCACCAGCTATTTTTTCAAGAGTAGTAGTTGCTATCTTTAAGGAATACATCCATAAATTCTTAGAATTCTATTTTGATGATTGGACTGTATTTGGATTAATAAAAAAACATATAGGATATTTAAGGCTCATGTTAGAGAAAAGTAGGCAATATCAGATTTATCTTAACTTGAAGAAATGTATATTCTGTGCACCATTTTAGTATTTTGTTGGGTCATATTGTTTGCAGACAAGGCTTGATGGTAGATCCTGCAAAGATTGCCATCATTGTAAATATCCTAGCACCCAACTCAGTCAAGCAATTGAGGACAATGCTTGGTCATACAGGGTATTATAGAAAATTCATCAAGGGCTATGCAAAGATCACAACACCTATGGAAAAGATGTTAAAGAAAGAAGTGAAATTCCTATGGAATGAGGAATGCCAGCAAAGTTTAGACACTCTTAAAGAGAATATGGTTACAACACCCATCTTAGTATTTCCAGATTGTAACAAGCCATTTCATGTACATGTGGATGCATCTGGCATCACACTGGGGATTGTCTTAACACATCCAGGAGAAGGGGGTATCGATCACCCTATCGTGTACTCCAGCAAAAAGTTATCTACCACAGAAAATAACTACACCACTACAGAAAGAGAAGGATTAGCTATGGTGTATGCTCTACAGAAGTTTAGGCACTACATGTTGGGTGCCCCATTCAAGATGTTCACTGACCATTCCGCTTTAAAGTATTTGGTCAATAAGCCAGTGTTAGGGGGAAGGATCTGCAGATGGTTACTCCTATTTCAGGAGTATGATTTTGAAATTATTGTGAAACCAGGGAGATTGAATGCCAGACCTGATCACCTGTCGCAGATAGACTCAGGAGAAGAACCAAGTAATTTAGAAGATAATTTTCCAGATGTGCAATTGTTCTCTATCCAGATCGCAGATGAGTATTACACAGATATTATTCACTTTCTCACTACAGGGTGGGCACCAGTTGAGTTTACTAAGCAACAAAAGAAACAGTTAGTTGTTAAAGCAACAGATTTCACTTTGATCGCAGGACATTTATATAAGTTAGGCCCAGATGAAGTCCTGCGCAGATGCGTTATGCCGCACGAGAAAGAGGCCATTATCAGAGAAGCACATTCAGGTACCGCAGGAGGACATTTCATAGGAAAGCCGATTGCTCAGAAAATTCTAGCTGTAGGATTATGGTGGCTTACTTTGCACAAAGACAATGAGGAGTTTTGCAGATACTGCGATATCTTCCAGAGGGTAGGAAAACCTTCACGGAGAGATGAAATGCCGCTGCAACCATAGATTACGCTGCGGGCATTTGACAAGTGGGCTATATATTTCGTGGGTCCTATCAACCCACCAGGGAAGTGAACTGGTGCGAGATACATCATCACAGGAACAAAATACCTCACCAGGTTGGCAGAGGCCAAAGCAGTAAGGAATTGTGATGCTACTACAGCTGCACAGTTCATTTTTGAAAACATCATAAGTAGATTTGGATGTCCAGCAATTTTGATGAGTGATCAAGGCACACACTTTCTGAATCGCACTATCGAGGCCTTGATGGAGGAATTTCAGATACAGCATCATAAGAGCACTCCCTACCACCCACAAGCTAATGGTACGGTGGAGGATTTTGACAAGATTCTAGAAAATGCTGTTACTAAGATCTGTAACAACCAAAGAGATGATTGGGACCTCAGGGTTAATGCTGTGTTATGGGCTTATAGGACTACATGCAAGAAACTTACAGGACACACACCTTTCAGCTTGGTGCAGGGACAAGAGGCTATTATGCCTATGGAATATATTATTCCCAGTTTAAGAATTGCTCAAATTACTGATATCATTGATACATATATGATGAATGAAATATTAGCACAACTGCTTGCCTTAGAAGAAGACAGATTCATTGCAGGATTTCATCAAAAAGTGCAGAAGGCACGAGAAAAAGCTTGGCATGACAGGC
This sequence comes from Pseudotsuga menziesii, assembly GCA_001517045.1. Classification (NCBI taxonomy): domain Eukaryota; kingdom Viridiplantae; phylum Streptophyta; class Pinopsida; order Pinales; family Pinaceae; genus Pseudotsuga; species Pseudotsuga menziesii. Next base: position 328,719 of record LPNX010633596.1, read on the forward strand.
ACATCAAGAGCAATATTTTTCAGATAGGAGACCTAGTGCTCCTTTATGACAGCAAGTTTGTTAAGTTTCCAAGGAATTTTAAGACACATTGGTTGGGGCCATATCAGATTCAGTAAGTCACAGACGGAGGTGCTGTTCAGCTCAGTAAACTGAATGGGGAGCTTGTTCCTACTTTGATTAATGGCAGTAGGATTAAGATTTATAGTGATAGCCACTCCACCTCCCAGCCCTAACTCAGAGAACTAAGTGGTGCAGATGTCCAGTGTAGTTGAAAGGAGGCATCGCACCCATAACTAGTCTACACCAGCTGAAAAATTTCTAAGTAGGAGGAATCACAGCAGGAAAGTTTATTTTGCGCAAGTCATAGGACGTTGCAGAGTTTTTGAATGTTGCGGAGTTCATGCCAACTTTTTGGTTAAGGACGATGCGATGTGACATTGCAGTGAGGCAATGTTCCCCTTGCAATTAAGACGATTTTTGAAAGGGAAAGAGGGCCAGTCACTTCGCCTCTGACAAGCAATTAATCTAGATATGATAGGTATACGTTGCCCTACATTTGGAAACAGTACAATGATTGTTCGAGATTTGGTAAATCGTGGTCGAGACTGCCACTTGCGCACAATTTTCGAGGGAAATTTAAACATGTTTTCAGCAATTAATGAGGAGCAGGGCGTGGGCTGTTGTCTTGTCCATGCAATAAATTCCGCCAACGGGTCCAGCCTAAGCGACCGTTGCTTCAGAGATTACCACCTTCACTATAAATACACAGATCATTCAGACAAAAGGGTTACTTTTGCGATTTCTGAGAGTTATAGAGTAATTTGTAGAGTTTTCCCTGTGCAGAGATACTCCAGTTACAGAGTGTTGGTTTCCCCATTTTCGCAGCCATTACCAGTCCAGAGTATCACACCAGGCGGTTTATGTCCGAGAAGGAACCATTAGAAGATGTCATGCGATGATTCAAGCATGGTTGCATCGAGTCTGCTATGACGACGCCGCCCAGGACTGTGAAATTAGGTGCACCATAGGTCAGGCAGACGCCAAGAATGAAGAATCTAGCTTAGATAGTAGAAGAGTCTATCCCAGAGCAGGAAGAAGAAGTTCATGTGGCAACAGTATACATTTTGCCACGAGTCGAGCACCCACCAGAGGTAACCATTCCCAAGGGTGCTAAGTTTCCTATTCCGGTACCACCGATTGATCCTCATGTAAAGGAAGATGGAGAACTGTTAGGATATGTCCCTACTCTTAAATTTGTAGACTATAACCTTGGAGACAGTAAGACATATCCTCAGTTTCGACCGGATCACTATCTTATGGTTCAGAGGAACCCGAGGACCGATGCAGATGAGTTTGTTCCTATGGAACATGTCCAGATTCTTGAGTAGTCAGGCTTGCTCAATCTGTTGAGAATACCACATTTTGGATGAGGTACAGAGGTTAATGTCGTGGTGCGAGTGCTACTTTCCTGTGTACATGGAGGTTACCTCTGGTTGGGTAAGAGGGTTGACCTGAACGTCGATTTGATACACCGCATCACCGGGCTGTCGAAGAGCGGTAAGGACCCTCAGACACATATATTAGGGAAAACCAAGGACACTAAGCTACCACCACTTTTAGTTAACAAGTATAAGCTACAGAGAGGAGGTCAGGATTATGAACTCATAGCTTTAGCTGATGATACACTCATATTTACAGCCAGTCTGCTTGCAGGCAGACTGTTAACCAAATTTTTCCTGAAAGAAGTCACAGGATTAGTAATTCACCTTGCCATGCAGGTCACAGAAGGTGAACAATTTAATTGGTGTTTGTTTTTACTAAATATTTTTCTTACAGATTGTTTGGCAGTGTAGGATGAGCCAAACCACCCCTTCCATTTCTCATGGCTGCTTATATTATGTGCATTCGTCGGGTGGAGAGAGCCGCCCCATACCCAGTTTCTACAGCTACGAGGCGGAGAGTGCAGAGGCGCACACTATGAAAACTTATGGGAAAGCAACAACCCAGCCAAGAAAAAGATCAATATGATAGTATTCTATGAATACTATAAGCTGTTGAAGCGAGTCATCCAGGAGACACCACGAATCAACACAGAGGTTGTTGACATGTATAATAATCGGCTTGATTTCATTGCGGACATGCATACAATCTATGTGAGGCCTAAAGGGTTTAGAACGGATGACTGGGCTATTGGATTGTTCAGGATGACAGTGTAGGATGTAGAAGATGTCATCAAATATTTTAATGAAGTGTGGAACAAGGCATTAGAATATGCCACAGCAGGAAATCTACCAGCAGATACCACACCGATAGATCCACTAGACAAAGGAAAAGGTCAGGTGGGTGTCAAGAGGAAAGATGTAGTAGAAGTGCCACTAGCGGCACAAAAGAGGAAAGATGCAGTAGACGTGCCACCACCGGCACCAAAGAGGAAAAAATTCAAAGCCTCAAAGCCAACTACATAGACCGTACTAATAGAGGATGACTATGATCTCATCGCAGCAAGATTGAAGGAGGAGATGCGAGACTCATTTCAGGCGATGCAGACATCGCAGGACAAGCTGCAGAGCACGATAGATAAGCAGCTTCTGGATTTGAAAGCACTAACTGAGAAGACTACCATGATGTATACTTAGCCAGTCAAGGCGACAGCAGGAGAAAGCTCACAACCATCGATTTCCCACAAGGTAGTCTTTGCAGAGGATCACACCAATATAGTTCTGATACCGTCAGGGAGCATCCGATTCCCTGCTTCGATGATTGATGTGTAGATACAGGTTAGACAACCTATCGAGGTTAATATGGCACAATTCCCTGTTGATCAACTACAGATGATCCAGCAGCAGATAGCCGCAGAGCTCAGGGATAGAAAGCTTGCGACTTATAACCAGAACGCTCAACTGAGACAACAGAATGTAGAGCTCACCGCAGGCTTTCAGACAAAGGCGAAGGAGTTAAGAGTATATGAAGAAAGAGAACAGGATCTCAGTTAGGTCCTACAGAAAATCGCATTGGAGTTACCCGAGTGTAACATAGAATTTTCCTTGCCTCTAACGCAGAAAGTCAGAAGAATTGCAGATAGAGCAAAGGCTTTGGAAGAGACAATGGCCAAAATGGAGGAAGATCACAAGGTGCAGATCGCTGAGCTTGAGGGTCGAGCACCAGGCATGCCTGAGGCAGATAAGGAAGCAAGGGCACAGGACTTTAGACTCACTTCAACGTAGATGAAGTGTCGTATAGATGATGCAGAGTCATTGCTAGCTGATGTAATGAAGACATGGTTGGAGCTAGAAGAGCTCCTAGATAGACTGGATTTACAGCAGAGCATCCAGAACAATGAGAATGCAATAGAAGCAATAAAGGAAGAAGTCAAGAACTTAGGAGCTCTTGCAAAGATGAAGAAGATGACAGAGATGAACCATTTGCAACAGAAAGCGCAGCGGTTGTGAGAAAAAGACATACAATTCAATAATATGGTTCAACCGTATTGGGAACAAATTGCAGAGCTGGTCGATGCGGTTGAGTAGAAGGTCAAGGAGTTCACTGCAAGCAAGAGTGAAATTGATAGCACAGAAGACCCCATGATTACTCAAGTCATGCTTGAAGTGTCACAATCCTGTGTCGAAGATATGGACAAAGATATTGCAGGACTCAAGGAGAGATTCTCAAAGACTTCGCAGGAATCCAAGGAGACGCTACAGCAAAAGAAATCAGATGCCAGTGGCTCGGGGACGAGCCACAAGTAAGTGTTAGGGGACTGTTGGAGCAGGGTCCCGTAGCTACATGGAAACCTACTATTTTTGGTAGAAGATGGACAATTTTTGGAGGAAAGACAGTTTTGGCGATGTGATAAAGGTACGACGCCGTAGTGCATTTCTTGCCGTGGATCGCGGGCTAGAAATCGCGGCGGTTGGAACAAGAAAGTCAAAGAGAAATAGTACTTGAAGCGGCCGAGAAGAGAGCTCAACCACTGCATTTAAGGCAGCGGTGAAGACAGGAGGGCTCAGCTACCCTCATAAAGGAAGAAGGAGCAATGAGCCGAGGTATTAAAGACAAAGGACAAAATGGGAGTGACCGAGGAAGCAACGCCCATACCCACGATCAGCGCCGAAAATCATGGAAGATTGCAGGAAGCTGTGGTGTAACTAGTAAAGCAGTAGTACAAAATACAGAAAGGCTGACTATCACAGTTAGGGTTTTGGGTTAATGTTGGGATAGGCCCATAGTTTTGTATCATGGTGAGACCTTCGGGCCACCTATTTAAGCATGTATTTTGTATTATGAAGGGTTAGATAGCTAGCCAGAGAGATAGATAGAGAGATAGATAGACATCTAGCTAGATATATAGTGAGACAGTGAGAAAGAGTCGAGCTATGGTTTTGTCTTTAAGTCTGTAGTTATCTTACTGCAACTAGTGGCTGACTCCTTGAGCATGAATGTAACAATCCGCAGGGATTAAGAGAGAGAGAGAGAAAGAGTATATTGTAAGAAGAAAGAAATATAGGAAGAGAAGAGATCTAAGAGAGAAGGGCTCCCAGCTGTGTGCGTGGAGTTTCCCAGAATATCTCTAGCTGCATAAGAGGTTGCAGTGGAACTGTGTTACTCTCTCAAGATATAATATAAACATAGTTCCCGTGGACGTAGCTTCCCCCTTGGAAGTGAACCACGTACATCTGTGTGTTGTGCGACTGTTTCATGTGATTGTGCTCTACTTATTGCTATCTGTTATTTATTACATGAACTTTACTTATCAGTTAATGAATGTATGTATGGTATCCTTCAGTTTACAGTAAAATAGAAGGTTAAATGCAAGTTGAATGTGTCGAGTACTCTGCATATGAGTTTATCAGTGCTTGATTCACCACAGTAGCAGCTACTGTGTTAAGTGACTTATGTATATTTAGTTCAGCGAGTTGAGTGTAATTGATGTTAAACATGTTAAACTGTAGAAGCTTAAGTGAGGTTGTTTAACACCTTAATGAAGGTTAAATGAGCTATTATACCCATAAAAGAAGCCTCTAGACCTTGAGAGTTGATGAGTATATTGAGTCTTACTATAGGAAATATTGCAGTGTAGAAAGGCGATATCACACTGTCAAGGAGGCTGCGGTGTGAGATATCGCAGGTTAAGAGCCGAGCGAAAGAGAAAGGTTGCGCATCATCCTAGAAGCTGCGATGCGATAAGAGTCAGTCCCATAGCAGAGTCAGCCAGGAGGAGAGAACCAGTCCTTGTAGAGAGATTTAGCTGGTTAAGCAGAGTCAACAGAACCCAGGATGTTGCAGAACCTGGTTGAGGAAACCTGATTCTTCAGCCACCCCATATAGGATCACTTCGGGTGAGACTTCAGGCCATTCTGCGGTCTATCGCCGAAAGGGCCAATAAGCTAGGGGTTTTGTTGGTATAATAAAGTAAACCCGGGTTTTCCTAGAAGAAGACCAACAAAATTAATCGATGATGATGTAGAAGCAGTTGTTTAGGACTGGCCTGCTGACTGGCGTGAACCAGTTAGTGCTGAAGAGATATCGACGGAACCACCAATAGATGCCCCTGAAGATCTTATGCGAGAAGGATAGAATACTCATGACTCGGATGGATAATCATCGACTGACACTGATCCAGAAGCCCAATGCATCCTAAAAGAGGGCATAACCAAACGAAGCATGGAGTTTGATGCAGGAATTAACACCAGAGTAGCGTTGGAGGTCCAATTGTAGCGACTCATTAAGGCTGTCACAGATTCATCCGACGCACCTACGCAAGCAATGCACCAGTCCAACCAAGAAGGCTTTGCTGTGATAAGAGATAAGTTAGATTCTATTTATGATGCTTTTATGAAGGCCAAACTAGAGAGTGTCCCTGTGTAGGAACTCATGTCGATTGGCACTGAGCCGTGGGCTAAGAATGTTTAGGTTCCCCCGATTGCAATTGACGCCGGAAGTGCGGAGGTGAACTCCACCTTGCAGCAGTTGTAGGGTGTTGCAGTGGATATGAACAAGCTGCCAACCCAGACCCTAGTCCACATGCAGTAGGTGGCCACCCAGGAGTTGGTCTATAGGAAGAAGGATCTTGGTGATGGGTACTTGCAGTCACATGAGGAAGCTGCGAAGATGAAGGCTGAGGTTGAGGAGTTGTGCCAGGTAAAGGAACAATTAGCAAAAACAAAGGTGTAGGAGATCACAACATTAAAAATGACACAGGACAAGATAAAGAAGAAAACTGTTGAAGAGATCATTGATCGAAAAAAGTAGACCAACCGCCTGATTGTTGAGAATGCACAGCTGGTTGTGAGTAGAATCGAGGTAGAAGTAGCTGTTGATGAGGCATGTTAACATGTTTATGAAAGCACAAGATAAATTGATGTATTTTCCAAAGCTAAGCAACTAGGTGAGGTCATCATCCAGCTCTAGCTGACCAACATTCTTGTCAATTCTATGGTCTACCCTGTAACACCACCCGAGCAGATTGTATAGCGTAAGGATTCAATCAAAGCGGTTGTGGCTTAGTTTGAAGCAATGGAGGAGGAAGCAAAGAAGATCTCAGAAGCCACGACACAATTTTTGGGTAGTGTTGTCTAGGGTGAACAGTTAGACCAAATGACTATGCAAGCACGAGAATCCAACAGTCAGTTGACAACATTGAAGATGACATTAAGGACAATTCCACTCATGATTCATCCTACGCAGTCCACCAAGCTGAGAGAACTACAACAAAGAGCCGCAAAGACCCAAGAATGACAACACAAGCACAACGACTAGCTGGAGGAATTCCAAGAGATTGGAGCATATTTTTCTATTAAAGCAGTCGCCATGTTGCAGGTGGTGCAAGACGGAAAGAAGATGGTGGTTACTAAGTTGGTGGAGCACCCTGTGAAGCAGGGCTTCCTTGGTTGTCAGGATGAAGCCGAAACATTTCAAGCATAGGTCAAGCAGATATCGCAACAGTACAAGGATTTCAAGGTAAAGATGATGGAGTACACCCTGTCTACTTGATGTGGCTCAAAGACGAGCCACAAGACTATGTTGGGGGCCTGTTGGCAGGGGTTTTGGGGTAAGTGAGTTGCACAACACCGTGGAGGCTGCACAAGCTCATGCAACACCATGCAAGGAAAATATAGCGCGATGGGAGGAAAACAAACCGTTTTGAATATTTTATGCATCTTTTTGTATCGGTTGACCACATTTTGTCGATATAGGTCATTAGTGGTTAAATTAGTTAGGAGTTAGTTAGAAGTGGACCTTGAATGTAAAGGCCCAAGCCTATATATAGATTAGAATTGCGAATGGATAGAGAGGTGGAGATAGCTAGAAGTAAGAAGTGATATTAGAGAGCAAGTGAGATACTGAATATTTTGTTATTTGTATGTGACTTTGTGGGTTGATCCTTCTCTCGCTGTGGATAAAGACAGGTGTTGTTTTGGATTTGTTGCGCAGACAATAATATGATACGAAGGATATTGAGCTAAACCAATGTTGTCTTTTTCCTTTTCCTGCCTTTATGTACCGTGATGTCAATGATTCTGTTTTATGAATGAAGAATGTGATACTAATTCAATGAATAGACGACTGATGTAATCTATTAGATTTGTGGTTGTAATGGTAGATCTGTGATGAATGCTGTGATATCTGATAAATGGCTCTGCTAGATCTGATAGTTATGCTGATAAATCGTTGATGCCCAGATCCTCCTCCTTACTGTCAAAAAATTGGTTTCGAAATCTCTCCCTCAAACATATCAGGTGAGACTTCATCCACTCTGTGGGTGTTTCTGGGCAGGGTAAAACCTGTCTGGGCCGGTGCTCAGGGAGATCGCCCTGGTTGGGTGTCGATAGAGCGAGAACCCCTGTCGACGAGGATTTTTTGGTGGGTTTTTTCCAATAGGTGAGTATTAAAAAATCCCAAGGTGTTTTATGGATACTTTGTATCAGAATTTATACCTCTAAAACCTTGTTTGTGGATGATGACAAAAAGACAAAAAATTACTAGGAAATTGTGATGAAGTCAGCCCTAGGGTCTAGGCCAACTAGGCTTCCCAACTCATGTACGAACCACCAAAATTTGTAATAAGAGTTTGGGGGCTGATATAAGAACTCATGGAATTTAATTACAAATGTTTATTAGTTCTACAAAATGGTTATAGAGTTCCACATCGTTTGATAACTTTCATTGAAATTGCTTATGGGGAAATTGCATAACTAGCTCAATTTTGACATATGAAAGGTAGAGTTAAAGGTTTAGATACAGATGTGAAATATAGGGACCATATATAGAATAAAATGGATTCCCAAATAGTATCAAACACCATATAAATCCCTTCATAAAAGTCTGGCATACAACTCATTCAGTATGGGAGTCAAATACATGAAAACTAGTGAATTAGTAGCATCGAATTGCAAGAGTTTCACATATTTAGACCCACAGAGGAGAGGGACATGAAATTACAGAGTAAAAAATCATATATGTTTGTCACAACATCATCAAACTCAGATAACATCCCTCATACAAATATGATACAATACTTCTTCAAGATTGAAGCCAAAGTCATGGAAACTAGTGATTTAATGGCACGAGAATGAAAACTTTTCACACATGAGTTTCTTGGATTTTGACCTACAGAGGACATGGAAATTGAATTACAGAGTAATACATCATATATGGCTGTCACAACATCCTCAAACTTGTTAGAATAATAAACCCATAGTTACCTACCTTAGACATTAATTAATTCATTTTTGTCTTATTTGCCTAGTTTCCTATATTCCACTCTATGCAAGTTGTCTTCCACATGCCATAGAAGTAAAACTTGCTAAAAATGAGTCATGGAGTGGTTGGGAAACCTCCTAGAAACCATATTTAGCATGTCTTCTTTATTCCAGATCCTCCAAAGCACATATCTGCTTTTTCTGCTAAGTTGTCTGTTTTATTGAGAAATAAGGCAAAAGGGAAAGTAAGACTAGGTGTAGTTGACTTGTTTTTTTCCCTCATCATCCTCCATCCTTTTCTCCTAATAAAATAATGTATGAGTTTTATTTCCATTCCTTATTAGATTTCCTACTTGACTTTGCTAATTCGTGAGCCTCTAAGTGGATTTGGAAACTGCTTTATGCACATATGGGGGATTTGACTAGATTTAGTAAGCCTACTTTTTGACTATTTTGAATGGCATCCTTATGCATTCGAATATCTCATGTAATTATATATTTCAGCAGCCTATGACTTCATAAGGTTGGCTATTGTACACTTATTCAATACAAATTAGTGTTATGCTCCAATTTCAATCTCCTTTGTTTGTAATTTTGCATGTTTGATTAGCAATTTTGTGAGTGCAATTGTTCAATCACTTGGGTTCAATTTCCACATGGTATCAGAGCCTTTGTAGATCAATTTATCTCCTTCCATATTTCTATTGAAGGTTTGACATCTTGACTGGGAGCATACTCTGCTGACTGACGGGCACATTTTCTGAGTTATGGATCAATCTCAGAAGATCATCTTGACTCCATTTATTTTATTTGAATGGAAAGCAGAGACGGAGATACTGTTGAGAGTGAAAGGTCTCTACAAGGTGACTATGGAAACTGAGGCAGAGCCCAATGCAGCTACAGAGAAAATTAAATGGCACAACAGGAGGGATGATGCCTATGGTCTCTTGTGTCTGAGCATTTCAAGAGACCTCCTCTTCCATCTTGATGGATTGACATCACCTAATGAAGTGTGGGAGAAGATTGTAGAGATTTTTGGTAAGACATACGATATGAGAGGACATCAAATTGAGAATGAATTGATTTCTTTGAGTCCCACCAGCTTTGAATCCTTGCAACTCTATTTTTCCAAGTTTAAAGCCCTTGTTTTGCAGCTAAAACAGTGTGGAGTTGAAAAGAAGGAAGAGCAACCAGTATTGGCCATACTCTCGAAGCTTGGCCCTGACTATTCAGTGTTTGTTTCAACCTTCCATGCCACCAAGTTGACAACTCAAGCCTGGAATATTCCTAAGGTTGCAGAGTTCATGGAATCCCTCAGACAAGAACAAGATAAATTGGTGATGATGGGAACCATCAAACCTTCCAAAGACCAAGAGTTGGTTGTTGGAGATTCGAGGGTGGATTCAAAAGGAAAGAAGAAAGCTAAGAAGCCACCTGAGTAAAAGAGAGACAAGAACAAGTCTCAAGAGGAGTCCCAAGGCTCCAAGAAGAACTTCTAAAAGAAGAAGAACAAAGGAGAAGTGAGCAAGTGTGCATACTATAGTAAGGCCTATCATCCCGAGAGCTCCTGTATGAAGAAGCAAATTGACATGTTGACCCAACTCCTGGAGAAGAATAACATCTCCCTTCCTAATTACTCAAAGAGGAGGGAAGGAGGATGAAACTTAGAGGATAGAGAGAGAGTACATGATTTGGTTGCTGGCACATCAAGCTCACCTAGCTTCATCATAGACTCTGGAGCTTCTAGACATATGGTTTCGACCAAGGAGGCATTCTCCTCTCTTGACCTGTCGAAAGGTCCACCAATAATGCTGGGAGATGACTCCCTCACTGATATTTTGGGGAAAGGAAGGATTGATCTTGACCATGGGAATTTCAATAATGTGTTGTATATTCCAGGTCTTGCCTCTAACCTCTTGTCAGTGTATCAGATGACTCACACAGGGTCTCCAAAGAAGGTCATCTTCTCCCCTGGTGATGTTGAGATTATAGAGATCTTGAATGGTAAAGTCATTGCAAAAGGTGTTGTAGATCACACTGCGAAGGTATACATGTTTTCACATTTTCTACCCTACTCAAACCCCTCTGCTCTTCTGATTCATGCTAATGAAGCAAGCAAGCTCTGGCATGAAATATTTGGCCATATTAACTATAAGTATATTTTTGATCTGAGTGAAAAAGATATGGTCATAGGGTTACCAAAGATTAAGTTTTCCAAGGGATTTTGCCAAGGTTGTATCCTAGGAAAACACCCAGAGCACAAATTTGAGAGAGCTAGTCATGAGAGAACCTCTGCACCTCTTAAGTTGATCCACAGTGATGTTGCTGGTCCATTTCCTCATATGTCCATGAGTCAAGCCAAATATGCATTGAAATTCATAGATGACGTTTCCAGGTATTGTTGGGTTTACTTCCTAAAGCATAAGTTTGAAGTTTTTGACCTCTTCAAAGTCTTTAAGGCCTTGGTTGAAAACCAGTCTGGAAGGAGACTCAAGATCCTTAGATTTGACAATGGTGGTGAGTATGTCAAGTCTGAGTTCATTTAATATTGTAAATATGTAGGTATTCAGATGCAACATTCAATCCCTTACACACCACAACAAAATGGTGTTGTTGAGAGAAAGAATAGGTCACCGAAAGAGATGGCAACCTGTATGATGGAGGCTAAGAATTTTCCAACAAAGTTTTGGGCCGAGGCTATAAACTGTGCATTGTTATACCAAAATCCTGTCACCATCATGTGATAAGACATTTGACATACCTACTTTCCTTGAATCCCAGTTTCTGGAGTGGTAACTAAATGGTTTTTCATCAATCTGTCATACAAATTCCCAGCACCGCGCATGCCCCTTTATACAGGAGCGGTACCCCTGCTCGCATTGCCTTTCATAGGTTGTCCAAAAGCAGTGCCACCACCCATTACCCTTGGTCCATAGGTGATTATTACCAGAACCGCTCTGTCATAGAAGGAGAAGTGCGGTACCCTGGGTAAAAAGGGAAAAATAGAAGTTTCTCGAGGATTCTAGATGATAAGCCTTGTGTACTGCCTTATCCCTACTGTTGTGGGTTGGTTGAGCTCGAGATCCCTCATCCTAGGATCTTAGAGGCCACCTCACCTACTAATTTCTCAACCATATCTATCCATTAAATCCCTTTAAATATTAGCTCATAGACATGGTTGAAGAGAGAACACTTGAGGTATTTTTATGTTGTTGGATTGATCATTGACCCAAGATCATTGGGAGAGAGCATAGAGAGCTAGAGTCGGAGCTTTTAGGGATTAGAATGTTTGGTTTCATGGAGATGCATGTCAACACTAAGGCTTGGTTGTAAACTTCTTCATATTCTTTAATGCAAGTTGATTTCTGTCCCACATATGTTGTTGTTGTTGTGATTTCGCATGTATGTTGCTAGATTCCTTAGTCACTAGCATAGATCAGTAGATCATATTCTAGTTGCTTTGATCTATTTCATGTTGAACTTGATTGTAGGTACACAGGTGGACTATCAAAGCCTTGTATTCCAGATATCTACAATGTCTAGGGAGAGTCTTCAACCTCTGTCCTCTATTTGTTCTGGATCTAAATCATTCAGACCAGTGGAACACCTTGCTGTCAGCAGGAGGTGAAATATTCCAGCTAACAAATCTGGTGACCATACTGGGGAACAAAGTTGTGTATTAGTCATTCTGATCTTCCTAAGTATGCAACTCTTGTTTGAATCCAGGTTCCTTCTTCAACTCTGTTCAGTCAGATCTACTCCATGACTGACTTTGTTTGGGTTTGAAACCTCCAGATATGTTCAGATCTGAGTCATTTCAGTCTTTTACGCTCTGTTTCCATACTCAATTCAATAGTATTTGCCTTGATCTAGCCTTTTTCTGACTAGATCCTTCGTTCTTCTTGTGTTTTGGTCATCTACAGGGAACCGCACATGTCCTGTTGGCAAGGATTGGTGCCACCACCTGAGTCCAGTTAGCAATACGTAGTGCCACCGCCTGAATCCAGTGAGCAAGGAGCGGTTCTACCTCAAAACCTCCTGTCAGCAGCTTCATCTGCGCAATGCCAGGTAGGTCCTGTTCCAAACTTTATATTTTGATTTTTGTGTGTTTTTGGATTAATTTTTGATGAAAATGAAGTGTACTTTTAGTCGCTTATGTAGTCGCTTTGATTGGTATTTTCTTTCTGCATTCAAAGAGAGTTTGTGTTTCTTGCATTAGATTTTACATTATTTTCTTTGCTTGAAACCTCTTGCTCTTTTCTGTAGATATTATTCATTGGAATTGGAAATATACATTTCATTTTCATGAGTAGGTTTTGGTTTGTTTTGGACTTGGAATGCATGAGTGATCCATGTTGTTTTGAGTCTTTCTTTGCTTGGGGTGATTCTTGTTTCCTTTTGCATACTGATTTTTTCAGTGCTTGGTACGAAAGATTGGTTCTTCGTTTCTCTGTCTGTTTCAAAGAGGAGTTTTAGTTTTCTCTCTCTTTTGCTTTATTTGCAAGTTTGTTGAATGATTTTCTGCTTGTTTTGTACATGATTGTTTGAAATTCTAGATCTTACTTTCATTGAGAAGAAACATCTATTTTCAGATTTGCGTGCATTAGAGTTAGTTTTGTTGGGAAAAGTTAGTGAAATCATCTTTCCATCAAGTTTTTATGCGTCTTTTTCAAGCATGAAAAGATAGGAAACATTTTTGGTTTATTTATGTTTGATGTTCTCTAGATCTCTTTTTTATTTGCTTTGAAGATTGTTTGGGGTGCATTGATATTTCCCTTTTCATTTGAAAAGATAGAATTGCATTTGCATTTGGGTGTGCATTTTTGGGAAGAAAAGTAAATCTCTCTCCCTCTCTTAGGTAGAATTTCATTGAAGAGGAAAACTTGCATTATCATATAGATCAGTGTGCATCTTCTTTAAATTCAAGTTTTCACTCCATGGTTCCACCTAAACGCACAAGATAAAATTAAAGATAGTACTAGATTACAACTTTTAGCAATTTGAGTGATAAGTTAGAGATGTGTTCGGGCATCGTTAAGCGTAGGAGATGTAGTTATTTGTTTGCATTACATCCCGGGACTCGCGCGGTTCTTCCACGTACCATCGGTATATCGAATGGAATTTCACGTACCCTTGAGGTATATAGAAAGGTACTTCCCGTACTCGACTGTATATAGGAAGGCCCCTTGTGAACGATTATGCATTAGAAAACACTATTATCGATTCGATCTCCCACGTACCTTGCATATATCGGGAGACCCTTTTAGGAATCCTCAAACCATCTGAGTTATCCTTTTGGCCTGTCCTGTGAGATTCCTAACTATTATCCACTCCTTTCACATGTTTGCTTGTTGCTTTTAGTTTGAGTAGTACTTGCTTGTGCGTGGTAATTAGGGGGTTATTAGAGAATTTAGAGATGACATCTTCATCTGGGACTACCACTCAAGAGGTCCCTTTCCAAGGTGTACCTTTTGTATTCCCTCAAAGTGAAGGTATTGGTCCTCCCTTTATTGGCACTCTAAATCTTCCTGGATTAACTATAGGATTACCGGTCTGGCTATTTAATCCAGTAATTCCTGTTACATCTAATGTCTCAAATGTCACCTCTCCTCCGGGAGAGGATCGACTTCAACCAAATCCCTCTCCTTCTTTGTCGGTTGTTGCTTCATCCCTTCCTTCTTATTCTCTTGACCAAATCTCTATGGTTAGTAGTCATGTGGATAAGAAGAAGAATAAATGGAAGAGTAAGAAGAAGAAGGATAAGAAAGAGAAAAAGTAGCAACCATTTGCTCTTGATGGTGCTCGTTCTAAGAGAACACTTGGAAAACCAAAGTTCCCTTGTAAGATTTGCAAGGGGGACCACCTTCTTAAGGAGTGTCCCGGTCTCTCCCATGTACAAGAAGAGTGGTCTAAAAGGTCCAAACCATTTGTGTCATCAACCTCTGATCATCATGTTGATGATACTCCCTCAACCAATGACCCATTGGTAAAAGGCCGTAAGGGTAAAGTTTTGTATCCTTGTTTGATATGCAAGGCTATGCATCACACTTTTCTTTGTCCAAGCATGGATGAAGCTCCGCGTTGGTTGGAAAATAATACTGATCATCAACAGGTGATTCTAACAAGTGATAGTAAATTATCCCTCGATCCCCCACTAGTTGACCAAGTGGTGGATTTGGATTTATCTGTGGTTGATCCCACTCTTCCTTTGGAGAGTGAAGTTAAAGTGGTCAAGTCGGTGTCATCTCCACCCGATCCCACTCTTCCATTAGAGAGTGTTAAGACTGAAGTAATGTCTTTTACCAAATCTTCGTCTTGTTCTTCTCTTCCAGTAGAGAATGAACCAAAACCTGCTGAAGTTTTTATGCTTCGTTCTGATTGTTCTCGACAAGAGGAAATTTTGTCTGTCTCGACAAAACCCTCTCTGAGTAGTGAGGTTATTTCCTTTGACTGGAGTAACCTAATAGAGTCTTGTCTTCATTCGAGGGTTCCTTTCCAGATAGTTGTGAATGTTACTTCTAGGCGGATACTTTGCACTATTATTGATGAAGGGGATTCTGTTAGTATTCTATCCTCAACTTCTTGGCAAGCTTTAGGTTCACCTCAGCTTGTGCCAACCACCAATTAGATACTGGATTTTAACCAAATACCTACCACACCTTTAGGGACCCTTCCTTATTTACCTATTACATTAGGAGGGAAAACTGTCTGTATTGATGTTATGGTGGTCCAAGGTCCTTTAGATTTCAATCTTCTCCTTGGACGTGATTATGTTTATGCCATGAAGGCTGTTGTGTCCATACTATTTAGAGTTATGCATTTTCCCCATAATGGGAAGATTGTGACCATTGATCAGCTTTCCTTTGTTACACTTGACCATCGCATTACTCCTAGTAATCAAACTGCCCTGAATGTGCCGCATGTTCTTTTGGTTCCTTCCCCTTCTTCTAGTTAGCTTCTTGCCATCATAGGTAAAATGGGGGGCATGGCTCTAGTTTATGGACATCATAGTGTAGCTAAGCCGCTAGATTTTATGTAATGGAGGAAACCTACCAACCTCTGGATATCATGTTGGGTAGGAGTAGGTTTCAAAGCATAGTTTACTTTTGGTTTCAATCTCATTAAAGAATAAAACCACTCCTTAAGCATAGTTTACCCTTTTGGTTTCAAGCTTGCATAAAAATGAAACCATGTCACTGAGCAAAGTTCCCATTCTATGTCAAGCTCGTTAAAAAATGAAATAGTACCTGACCATCATGTCAGGTTCTGACCATCGTGTCAGTTTTTTCTTGAGAAAATTTCCCATTCTATGTCAAGCTCGTTAAAAAATGAAATAGCACTTGACCATCATGTTAGTTTTTTCTTGAGCAAAGTTCCCTTTCTATGTCAAGCTCGTTAAAAAATGAAATGGATCTCCTCAAGCATAGTTTACCTTTTGGTTTCAAGCTTGCATAAAAATGAAATCATTCCTAAGAATAGTTCATTTTCTATTTCAAGCTGGTTAAAAAATGAAGTAGGTTTCCTTAAGTATAGTTTACCTTTTGGTTTCAAGCTTGCATAAAAATGAAATCATGTTCCAAGCATAGTTACCTTCTATTTCAAGCTTGCGAAAAAATGAAACAAATCCGCTTTCCTTGAGTCGAGTCTTCCCTTTACTGTTAGAACTTGAACCTTCTTTCTACCTGCTTGATTCTCATTCTTCCTACCTTCCTGGTGAGCATTTTCACATTAGTAACCAGGTTTTTAGGTTGGGTATGGAAGAAGAATAGACGTTAAATGAAATGAAGCTTGGGGGCATGTCGAGCCGCTAGCAACCATGATAGGGGTAAGCTTCGCCAGCAATCATGCTGGGAGAAAGATTCCAACCTCTGTATATCATGTTAATGGGATTTTCCAAGCATAGTTTACCAATTGGTTTTGAGCTTGTGTAAAAATGAAACCAATATTTGAGCATTCTTTCAACTGATCTTCGAGCTCGTTAAAAATAGTAAGATGGGGTTGAGCTTACTTTTCATTTTTCGTTCTCTGGTTAAAACATGAAAAGTGGTTTGAGCTTAGTTTATTACTTTTTCATGCTCTGGATTCAAACATGAAAAAGGTTAATGGAGTCCTCTTTAAACCCTTTTCAGGCTCCCTAAATATGAAAAGATTGTTGAGCGATCTTATCTTCTTCACGCTCATTAAAGTATTTGAAGAGTCGTCCATCCGACCGTAGGTTATCTCTTTTTCGGTTCGGATAGGACTATTTACGAAAAAGGAACACTCTAGCCAATCATGACTGGAAGAGTTCTCTAAGGTATGATTTTACACTTTTTTCGGGCCATAGGGACTAAATCATATGAAAAAGGACCCCTTTGGAGTCTTCTTTCGTATTCGTTCAGACTCTCTATACATGAACGATACCGAGTTTTCTTTCAGTGGTCTCATTAAATTAAACATTGAGAGACACATTTTGGGATTGAACCCCTCCTCTCTTAGGTTCATAAAACATATGAGTCTGGACTTGTCTTCCAACAAGCTATACCGAGTGTTTGTTACCCTCTTTTAACTCGTAAAACCGAAAAGAGGCACTCATCGATCATGATGGGGAAAATGGGAAGGGAATTATTTTGTAAATAATGGCAGTTGTTTGTTGTTACCTTTGAACATGGCACTTGTCTACACAATCATGTCAGTCGATTGGGTATTCAGCTGATCTCTGTGACGATCCACTTTCATGAGTCATGTCAATCCTTTGAGTCTTTCAAAAGAATGCGTTGTCCACTGTCACATTGTGTATCTGTCCTGTTTAGTCATGCTGCCAAGTCATTTTGTCGTGCCACCCGATGTTCAAAGGAGATCTGAAGAAGTTTTACCTCTGCAGTCTACACAGTCTTTGTGTTAGTATCCTTGAGTCAGTCATATGGTTACTACATTCACATCATTCCAGAACTATGTTCCAAGTTTCGTGTCGTCGATGTGGGACTCATCAAGGCCCTCCTTCGACGAGACTATTCCCGTCGACATCAACTCATCATCCGGGAAACCGTCTTAGAAACAATATTTAGTACCTTGAGATCTGTATGCCTTAATGACAGATTCTCTCACTCTCACATAGGTTCACATCATTGGCCTTTGATCGATAGAATCGATTGGGTGTTCGACATCAGGACATCTATTCACACTCAGTATATTGTACTAGGGTACCTTGGGAATCATTGACATTAATGGTGATATCCCTCACACTTGTTAATGGTTCACATCATTGGCTGGTAATCAAGTGGTTTCTACCATGTTCGACTTCAGATCATTGTAATCACATGGATAGAATTGTACTTTGTGGAAGACAAGACGAAGACCTTGGGCATTTGTTTAAAAGCGCTCATTGTTTTTTGCCCAGGTTGTGATGGAGTTTTGTATATCTAGCATGGATCCACATTTGTATGGTCATGGCTATGCTCAAATTTGTGTCTGTATGACATAGATATACGTTATATGTCTGGTAGCTATGTCCAAGTTTGAGTCCTCTATCACATGGATCTACACTGTATTCTAGTAGCCATGCTTGTTTATTCCACTCATGGATATGCCTTGTATTGGTTTGCAGCTATGAGTTTGGTTACTTGTGTCTATGAGTCAACATACTGATTACTATAGATGCCTACTTGACTGCATACTCCGATCGAGCCGAAATTTTCATCTCTTGGCGACGACTTGTTCTCAAAGCTCTTGTTTATCGTATCATTCTAAGACTCATGATTTGGGGGGCATCCTGTTATACCAAAATCCTGTCACCATCATGTGATAAGACATTTGACATACCTACTTTCCTTGAATCCCAGTTTCTGGAGTGGAAACTAAATGGTTTTTCATCAATCTGCCATACAAATTCCTAGCACCGCGCATGCTCCTTTATCTAGGAGCGGTACCCCTACTCGCACTGCATTTCATAGGTTGTCCACAAGCTGTGCCACCACCCATTGCCCTTGGTCCATAGGTGGTTATTACCAGAAATGTTCTGTCATAGAGGGAGAAGCGCGGTACCCTGGGTAAAAAGAGAAAAAGAGAAGTTTCTTAAGGCTTCTAGATGATAAGCCTCGTGTACTGCCTTATCCATACTATTGTGGGTTGGTTGAACTCGAGATCCCTCATCCTAGGATCTTAGAGGCCACCTCACCCACTAATTTCTCAACCTTCTCTATCCATTAAAGCCCTATAAATATGAGCTCATAGCCATAGTTGAGGAGAGAACACTTGAGGTATTGTTATGCTGTTGGATTGATCATTGACCCAAGATCATTTGGAGAGAGCATAGAGAGCCAGAGTCGGAGCTTTTGGGGATGAGAATGTCTGGTTTCATGGAGATGCATGTCAACACTAAGGCTTGGTTGTAAACTTCTTCATATTCCTTAATGCAAGTTGATTTCTGTTCCACATATGTTGTTGTTGTTGTGATTTCGCATGTATGTTGCTAGATTCCTTAGTCACTAGCATAGATTAGTAGATCATATTCTATTTGCTTTGATCTGTTTCATGTTGAGCTTGATTGCAGGTACATAGGTGGACTATCAAAGCCTTGTATTCTAGATATCTACAACGTCTAGGGAGAGTCTTCAACCTCTGTCCTCTATTTGTTCTGGATCTGAACCATTTAGACCAGTGGAACACCTTGCTGTCCACACGAGGTGAAATATTCCAGCTAACATGCATCCTATATCTAGAATAGGCCTCCTCATAAAAATCTTGATGGTATGAATCCTTTAGAAGCTTGGAGTGGGCACAAGCCAGATGTGACCCATTTCAGGATTTTTGGCTCAAAGGCTTGGGCTAGAATTCCAACTGAAAAGAGAAAGGCTTTTCAGCCCGAAAGAAAAGAGTGCCTGTTTGTTGGGTATTCTAAAGATTCAAAAGGGTACAAGTTGATCAACTTGAGCACATACAGATCCTTGATTGAAAGGAGTGTTTAGTTCCAAGAAGAGCCTTTAGCAACAGTTGAAGTTGGAGAGTCTTCTTCACCACCAGAACCATTGAATGTAAGTGGAGAGACAAATGAGTTTGCTGATTCTGATATGTCTGATAATAACGATTTAATTGTATATCCTGACAGTCCTACAAGACCAAAATGGGCAGCAAATACCATTCATGCAGCTGGGGAACTAGCTGGAAATCCTAGTGACCCTAGGAGCACTAGATCTCAGTTTGAGAGTGCCCTGTGTATGAAAGACCCTTTGTTTGCAGAGAAGTGCTATCTAATGGTTGAATCATACCCACAGGCATATGAAGATGCAGCACATTATCCAATATGGAAAACAGTCATGAAAGAAGAATTCAGCTCGCTCCAAAAGACCAACACTTGGGAACTGGTTGATCTTCCCCCAAGGAGGAAGCTAGTTCAATGTAAGTGGGTTTTCAAGACTAAGTTTTTTGCTGATGTTTCACCTTTGAAATATGGGGCAAGATTGGTAGCCAAGGGATACTCATAGGTACATGGTATTGACTACAATGAAACCTTTGCACCGGTGTCAAAGATGGACTCCATAAGGCTAGCCTTAGCCATTGTAGCTTCGAAGTAGTCGGAGGTACATCACATGGATGTGAAGTGTTCTTTCCTAAATGGAGATCTTACTAAAGAGATTTAGATGCAGAAACCTCAAGGGTTTGTTTCTAATCCATCTTTTTTGTGCAGGTTAAATAAATCATTGTATGGGCTCAAGCAAGCCCCTAGGGCTTGGTATGCCAAGATTGATGGCTTTCTGCTGTCATTGAGTTTTGTTCGATGCAAGTCTGATCCTAATGTTTATTTGAAGCTGATTCATGGTTCTCTAATGATTATTGTCTTATATTTGGATGACCTTCTGATTACATGAAGTTCAAAGAAAGAGTTTGGCTCCTTAAAGGATGCAATGAACCATGCATTTTCTATGACTGATTTGGGATTGTTGAGCCAATTATTGGGTCTTGAAATTGCTCAATACCAAAATGGAATAAAAGTACATCAGTCCAAGTATTCCTTAGATTTTCTAAACAAGTTCAACATGAAATATTGCAATCCAAGCAAGACTCCCTTCCTTTTAGGAGTTAAGCTTGAAGAAGCAGGTTCTTCTCCTATGGTAAATAATACACTGTATAGGCAGTTAATTGGGTGCTTGATTTACCTTACACACACTCAACCTGATATTTCTTATGCAGTAAGTGTGTCTTCAAGATACATGGATCAGCCTCATGAGATCCATTGGAGAGCATCCGAAAGGATCCTTAACTTTGTTCAAGGAATAAGAACTCATGGGATCTTCTACAAAGCTAAATCTGATCTTGATTTGATTGGGTTTACTGACAATGATTGGGAAGGTGACAACACATATCAAAAGTCAACATCAGGATATGTGTTCATGCTTGCTGAAGGACCAATCAGCTGGTCAACCAAGAAACATAGTTCAGTAGCACTCTCATTTACAGAAGCAAAGTACAAAGGAGTTGTAAATGCAACAACTCAATGTTTATGGTTGCAAGGAATACTTGGTGAGTGTGGCTTCAAATCAAAGTTTTCAACTATTATATATTGTGATAATCAGAGAACCATTCAAATCTACAATGATCCAATTCATATTCAAAGAACCAAACACATTGAGATCCATATGCACTACATCATATAGCTTGTGCATGATGGCACCATTCACCTACCCTTTTTTGCATCTTCAGAACAAGTAGGAGACATCTTCACCAAAGTTTTTTGTGAGAAGACATTCAGCAATATAAAATCACTACTGGGGATTGCTGATCATGCTGTGAAGCATTATTGATGACAATATTTTCAAATTTTATTTTACTGTCCATGTTTAAGGGAGGATTTTCCCACTGGGTTTTTGCCTCTTTCCTTGGTTAAATGGACATGTAGTATGTAAAGGGTGACTAAGCCTTGTTGCTAGGCCCTATGGTTTTCTAATATTTACTCATAAATTCAGGCTTAAGGGGGGGTGTTAGAATAATCAACCCATAGTTACCTACCGTAGACATTAATTAATTCATTTTTGTCATATTTGCCTAGTTTCCTATATTCCACTCTATGCAAGTTGTCTTCCACATGCCATAGAAGTCAAAATTGCTAAAAATGAGTCATTGAGTGCTTGGGAAAGCTCCTGGAAACCATATTTAGCATGACTACTTTATTCTAGATCCTCCAAAGTGCATATTTTCTTTTTCTGCTAAGTTGCCTGTTTTATTGAGAAATAAGGCAAAAGGGAAAGTAAGACTAGGTGTAGTTGACTTGTTTTTGGACCTCATCCTCCTCCATCCTTTTCTCCTAATAAAACCATGTATGATTTGTCTTTCCATTCCTTATTAGCTTTCCTACTTGACTTCTCCAATTCGTGAGCCTCTAAGTGGATTTGGAAACTGCTTTATGCACCTATGGGGGATTTGACTAGATTTAGTAAGCCTACTTTTTGACTATTTCGAATGGCATCCTTATGCATTTGAATATCTCATGTAATTATATATTGCATCAGCCTATGACTTCATAAGGTTGGCTATTGTACACTTATTCAATACAGATTAGTGTTATGCTCCAATTTCAGTCTCCTTTGTTTGTAATTTTGCATGTTTGATTAGCAATTTTGTGAGTGCAATTGTTCTATCACATGGGTTCAATTTCCACAAAACTCATATAATATATCTCATACAAATATGGTATAAAACTACTTTGAGATTGAATCCAAAATCCATGAAGACTAGTGATACAAGGGCATGCGCATGCAAGCTTTTCATACATGTATTTCTGATATTTCGACTTACAGAGAATGTGGACATACTATTACAAAGCCATGCATAATATGTTTCTTCCAAATAATAGTAAAACTCATTTAAACACCATCATAAAAATATTATATAAAGCTAATTCAATATTGAATCCAAATCCATGAAAACTGGTTATTCGGGAGCATGGGGAATGGGAGCCTTTCATACATGTATGCATGATATTTCAACTTAAATAGAATATTTATATGGTATTACAGATCCATACATAATAAATCAAATCTTGGTCATCAACCATCCTCAGAAAGGCACAAGAATCACTCCAACAAGTGCACCATTAAATGTGAGTGTGGGGAAATGGAGAAGAAGGAATGATAGAATAGGGAGATAGATGAGAATTCAACTGTATGTAAATTCAACCTAAAAATAAAACTCAATTAATATCCAATGACAGAATTGCCTCTCCATCAACCAACTTGGAAAGGAATCCAACTCCCTCAAAATTGGTTCACAAGTAGGGAGAGTGAACACTCACCATGCAATGGACAAACAAAAGCTCTCCAAAATGCCAAAGGCCAATTAAAAAATGATCAAAATACATTATAATTCCGCATGAAATCCTTTTATTAACTTTATGAGGCCTCCTAAGGTCTAAATCCATCCATGATCTTCCTCCAACTCATCTTAGTGGTTTAGTAACTCTCATGACATTTACCTTCCTCTTCATGTTCCAATTCTTTCCCCAATTCGAATAGATGCCTGTAACTCTGAAATTTGAACTCTTGGTGTATATTTTTAGCCCTGACATTTCATAATTTTCATATGTCATCAATCGGTTCTGAATTTGTCATACTTGTCATAGAATCTTCCATCATTTGTTGTCATAGAGTGCATAGAGTCTCCTTCCAAGTGGCACACCTTGTCTTCTAGTCTCTTCCTCTTCCATGGGAGTTACCCTCCTTTACCAATTCAAATTCCTTGGCTCCTTATATGAAATTTTACACCACATAACCATCAAATAATGTTACATTACCCATCTACTCGAATTTGTATGAATATAATGCCAAGTGTGTGGGGAATCTAGTCATCCAAAGGTTCCACAAGCTTCCAAGTGTCTTCATGAACCTATGCCACCTTATTTATTAGAATGTATCATATATGTGACCCATTTAAATGTGAATATGGTAAACTAAAGTTCTTTTGGGTCCCATAGCCCCTAAAATTTATGTCTCCATCTCAACCTAGGGAACTAGTAGGTTGGTGAAACATTCTTTGCAAATAGTCTTATTTGGAAATTATTTAATTGGGGACATGACAAAAAACATGTCAATATAAAACCTTATAGATACCCACATCATCATAAAACTAATATTGAGAGATTGACCCAATATCTATTAAAATGTTGTATCATTTTGAAGAGCAGAAGCCCTTATGCAACTTTAGTAGTGTTAGTCAAAAGAAGGATGGATCCTTAAGGTTTTGCATATATTACAGAGGGATAAACAAGATAACAATTAAGAATAAATCCCCTATCCCATTTATCAATGAGATGTTGTATGAGCTTCATGGAGCAAAGTGTTTCTCAAAATTAGATTTGAGATCAGGGTATTATCAAATAAGGGTTAAATTAGAGGATGTAGCAAAACATTCCTTCCAAAGCCATGAGGGATATTATGAATCCAATTCTTCTTGTTGGACTAAATTATTCTTGTTAATAACCTTATTAGTATCTGTTATGAAAGTTTTATCAACAAATTCTAATACCCTCAAATCATCCTAAGTCTTAGAAATGAGAATCTTGATTACACCATTTATTATTTAAGGTTTATCTCCAATCTCTTGATTTGTTTTAATGCTATGTTGAGTGTTAATCGCCAAACTAAATTCATCTTGTATCAGGACAAAGCTATTTCAAAATTTAGTGATATCCATAGTTAACTGTTAGATTTTTGACATTAAGCTAGCACTATATTAGGGTCTTTAACTGAGAGAATAACAAGCACAACAATCAAACAAAAGAGACAATGAACACAATGTTTTTCCTCGGGGAAACCATAAATGGAGAAAACCCCACAACTTCCTCAGAGATAGAATCAACACCAAAAGTAAAACCCAAAACAGTAAGATGATCTCCCGATAGCAGTAGCCTCTTTATTTCTAGCCCCAAACTCTTCTTCTCCCTCAGCTATGTGCTACAACTGAGTGAGTGAGTGTGTGATAAATAGAGAGACTCACTCTCTATTTATACCAATTCCTGACTTGACAATGACTCACTAGGGCCGAATTCACTAGGTGAGTCTAACAACCCTAGGCCCTCGAAAATGCGAGGTCTTTAACCCTTGATCAATAGGAGGGTTACCCGTATTGACTTGACATGACTTGTTTACATTATAGAAAATCCCTATCGGAACATCAGGGAATGACATGACTCAATTAAATTACAAACACTTCCTGAAATAAACATCGGGGTATAATACATAAGAAATACAAGTGAATACATTTCAAAGCTACAATTACATCAACGCTCCCTCTTAACTAGAAAGGTGTTCTCTTGACACAATTTATCAACACAAGTCTTCTTCTCTGTATCATCTGGATCATCCTTGAGCCCTCATCATCTTCAAGTCATCTTCATCTGAATCTGGATCAACATCACTGGATCTGGATCATCACTCGATCTGGATCATCTCTTGTTCTGGAACATCTCTGCTGGATCATCATTGCGGGTGTTATCTCTTGATTCTTCTCGTCATAGGAAGTTCTACAGAGCTATCCCTTTTTCATACTGGTTGTAGGCCTAGCCTCCATGTAGGTCTTCTTCCAACACTTATATCTGACCCTAAGTCAGAATGGCCCACCCAGCACTTATATCTGATCATGTAGGAAACAATCCTATAATCATATCAGAAAGGCACGCCCAGCACTCACATATGACCATGTGGGAACAAATCCCACAACCCTGTCAGAAATCCTAGCACTCACATTTGATAACCAATGTTAGAAAGGCTCATCACTTACATTCGACCATGCGAGGAACCAATCCTCCATGCAAAAAGGCTCTGCACTTACATCTGACAACCAATGTCAGAAAGGCTCAGCTCTCATATCTGACAACCAATGTTAGAAAGGCTCTGCACTCACATCTGATCATGTAGGAACCAATCCTACAGTCACATAAGAATGGCCCTTAGTCCTAGACTGAGCTTTCCTGGTAACTCACCAGGTGCCTCCATTCCAATAATGGCATTCAATGCTAATATCTTATCATGTAGGAACCAATCCTACAGTCACATCAGAATGGCTTAGCACTCACATCTAACATGGAAGGAACCAATCCTCTCATCATGATAGAATGGCTCAGCCCTTACATCTAACCATGGAAGGAATCAATCCTCTTACCATGTCAGAATGGCTCATGGACTCATCACTTCCCTTTGGAGGGAACCTCGATTTGGAGAACACCAAGATTCTCCCTCAAGTACTCTAACTTCACTCTAGCTAATGGCTTTGTCAACACATCAGCTATCTGTTCGTCCATCGCAACATACTGAAGCTTCACTGCTCCCCTCTGCACCATATCCCTGATATAGTGATACTTGATATCGATATGCTTCGACTTGTCATTGAACACTGCATTATCTGATAACTTCACACAACTCTGGTTGTCACAATGTATACAAGTAGCATCCAACTGGAGATCAAATAAATCAGACAATAGCTGCCTCAGCCATACTGCCTCATAACTAGCTGAACAAGCTGCGATATACTCTGTTTTAGCTGTACTCAGTGCCACACAAGATTGCTTCCTGCTAAACCAAGAGATCACACCTAATCCCATACTGAAGCAACACCCTGAAGTGCTCTTCCTATCGATGGCACTGACTGCCCAATATGAATCAAAATAACCCTCTAGGTTAATCTTTTGATTCGCCTCATACTTAAGCCCATAATCAACTGTACCCATCAGGTACCTCAGAATATGCTTTGCAGCAATCAAGTGAACATGTCTTGGATCTGTCAGGAACTGGCTCAAGGTGTTCACATCAAAGAAAATATCTGGTCTCGTGTTTGTCAGGTACATTAAGGACCCAATCATCTGACGATACATCATAGCATCAACCGCTTCTGATGAAGCATCACTCAATAGATTTAGGTTCAATGCCATAGGTGTGGTCATGGCCTTGCAGTCCATCATCCCAAACCTCTTCAGGATCTCTACTGCATACTTCCCTTGTCTGAGGGAGATTCCATCCACATTCTGCCACACCTCCATGCCTAGAAAATAGTGCATCATAGCCAAGTCCTTCATTTTGAACTCAGCAGCAATCTTCCTCTTCGTATCAGCAATCAACCCATCCATAACTGTTACAAACAAATCATCTACATATAGCAGGAGCATCACTGGGTTTCCATATTCAACCTTGTAGTAAAGGTTGGAATCTGCTTTACTTTTGGTAAAGCCCAAACTGGATATAAAGCTGTCAATTCTTCCGTACCATGTCCTGGGTTCATGTTTCAAACCGTATAGGAATTTCTTCAATCTACACACATGAGACTCCCTGTCATGTGTCTCAAAACCAAGTGGCTGCTCTACATACACTTCCTCTTCCACTACACCATTCAAGAAAGCAGTCTTGACATCCATTGGTGCATCTTCCATTTCATCCTTGCAGTCAGATCAAGTACTGATATGACAGAAGTGTATCTGGCTACAGGTGCAAAGGTTTCTTCATAATATATTCCTTCTTTCTGTGAGAAGCCATGATCCATGAATCGTGATTTATATTTCTCTATGCTGCCATCTACAGCCTTCTTGATCTTGTAGATCCATTTGGAATTTACAACAGACTTCCCTTCTAGTATTGGGACAACATCCCAAACATCATTCTTCATGATCGATTGATATTCTTCGAACATAGCATCCTTCAATTCTTTCATTTCTACTGCTTCTTCATAGTTGGAAGGTTCTTTATTGATAAAGTCACACAATAAAGCTACATACCCGGAGCAGGGCCTGGTCCTCTTCCTTTCTCTATGATTCTCTTATGGATCCCCATATCTTTCCACACCTTGGATAGCTTCTCATACCCAATCAGGTTTCCTCTTGTGAGGATCCTTCTCCTGAGGTGGATCTATAGGTTCTTGAGGTTCTTCAAATTCTCGATCTTCTTCTTGAGTTTCTTCGTTCATGATTATGTCATGAATTCTGGGTGCTTCTGATTTTTCAGGATATTCATCAGGTCTCTTTCTGGATTTGTTGTAAGCTGAGTCTTCATCAAATGTTACATCCCTGATGATATCGTTCTTCTTGAATCCTGGGAAGTATATTTCGTAAGCCTTCAAGATTTCAGAGTATCCCACAAATATACCCTTCTTTCCTGAAGGATCTAACTTTGTCCTCTTTTCTTTCAGAATGTGTATGTACACTGGACAACCAAATATTCTGAGATGGCTGACTTCTAGTTTCTTGCTGGAAAAGACTTCTTCAGGTGTCTTGTTCTCAAGTACTCTATGTAGAGTACAGTTCTGTACATTCACCGCTGTTCTGGCAGCTTCTGCCCATAGATGCATGGGAAGATCTTGATCATGAAGCATTTCTCTTGCAGCTTCCATGATAGTTCTATTCTTCCTTTCTGCAACCCCATTCTGTTGTGGATTATATGGAGTGGATAACTCCCTCTTAATCCTTGAATCTTTGCATAACTCTTTGAATTCATTTGATGTGAATTCTTATCCATTATCTGATCGAAAAGTATTGATCTTTTGTTCTGTGTGGTTCTCGATCAAGGCTTTGAATTCCTTGAACTTGCTGAAAACTTCATCTTTGTTCTTCATAAAGTATATCCATGTCTTCCTAGAATAATCATCTATAAAAGAAACATAGTATACATACTCGCTTAAATAATTGGATGACATTGGACCACATACATCAAAGCGAATGATTTCCAACATTCTTTTGCTTTGCTTTCGCTACTTGGAAATTTCTTCTTTGTGTTCTTTCATTTCACACATCCTTTGCAGACTCCTTCATGTTTTGCTTGAATTTCTAGAAGACCTTCAACAACTTTGCTTGTAAGTGGTAGTGCTTTGTAGTGCACATGTGCAAGCCTTCTATGCCAAAGTTCATTTGGCTCTATTATGTCATGGACCAAATCCTGTTTTGGATGGCCCTTCAATTTGTATAATCCTCCTTCTTGTTCTCCAATTACTATTGCATTGTCAAGAGTCTTTCCTCTTGGCCACATGAGGACTTGGCCATCTACAAATGCAACCCTCATGCCTTTTGCATTTAGTGCTGATATGGAGAGAAGATTCTTCTTTAGTCCTGGTACAAACAAGACATCCTTCATTTTCATAGACTTTCCAGAGTCTATATTGTAGGAGGATTCACCACTACCTTTTATGGGATATTGGTAGTCATCCCCAAGTTTCACCTTATGGGGTGAATTATGTTTGGATAGTTTTTCAAAATATTCCTTGAATCCTGTCTTATGTTTGGAAGCCCCACTATCAATAAGCCAATATTTGCTTCCATGTGTGACAATTCTCGTGAGA
Organism: Pseudotsuga menziesii; assembly: GCA_001517045.1. Lineage (NCBI taxonomy): Eukaryota > Viridiplantae > Streptophyta > Pinopsida > Pinales > Pinaceae > Pseudotsuga > Pseudotsuga menziesii. Next base: position 357,704 of record LPNX010633596.1, read on the forward strand.
ACCTCAAATGGAAATACAAAAGAATTATATATTACCAGGTCAAGATGTTGGATCTGGATTTGGAGCTGAATTTCTGCAGTGCTAGTTCAGCAGCAGATTAGGGTTTTACTTTCTCGGAGTTCTGTCCAACCAAATGCTTTGATCTTGATCTCTAAACTTCGATTTTGAGGAGGAGATCAATCCAGGCCTGGGCTCACTCAAAAATTCCACTTTTGTGGAAATCCCTAATTTCCGGCAGTAGTGTCAGGTCCAAAACTAAAAAAGGTCAGAATTAGATTTTTCTTTGACAGAAAAATGTGCCCTAGGGAGGAGAGTCAGCCCAACCTTATTTTTCTGAAAATTTGTGGAGAGAGATCTAAACAGTAGGAATCCCTAGTTCTCGTAGCTGCATAGTGTCTTCTTCTCAGGTTAGCTTTGATACCATGTTAGATTTTTGACTGAGAGAATAACAAGGGAAACAATCAAATACAAGAGACAATGAACACAGTGTTTTTCCTCGGGGAAACCATAAATGGAGAAAACCTCGCAACTTCCTCAGAGATAGAATCAGCACCAAAATTAAAACCCAAAACAGTAAGATGATATCTCGACAGCAGTAGCCTCTTTCTTTCTAGCCCCAACAACTTCTTCTCTCTCAGCTATGCACTACAAGTGAGTGTGAGTGAGTGTGTGATAAATAGAGAGATTCACTCTCTATTTATACTAATTCTAGACTTGAAAATGACTCACTAGGGCCAATAAAACAATACAAAATGGAATAATGAGAGGCTAAGATAATCCCCCTACTGACAGGGGCCTCAGGTAAAAGAGCCCTAAAATACTAGAAACTAGGATACCTCATTCATGACACTTTCAGAATGGTTTCTTATCACTTCATCCCTTTGGTCCTATACACCCCTTATGGTACTTGGCATGCATGAGGAGGACTATGAAGGGTTATCCTTCAATATAGAATGGATTTCAGTATTATAGCCTGACTTTCGAAACCCCTTCATTGTATCTTACTCTCATAAATCACGTGGCCTCCTGAAAAAAACTAGTCGTGACCGTGCGAACAAGTACTAAAGTATTTTGGTACCATAGAGGAAAACAACTATGGTTCATATGTAAGTGACAAAGGGGTGTTATTTGGATTCCTATCCCCAGTGTCCTAGGAATCCAAATAACCATAATATGTCTGTTCTTTGGATTCCTATCCCCAGGGGCGAGGGATTACCCATCCATGCTGAACCTTTCTCAAAATAATCTACACATCAAATTTAAATACAACTCAACACAGATATGGTTAATAAAAAAATGAGGAAATTTCTCAAAATAATCCACACATCAACTTTAAATACAACTCAAGACAGATATGGTTGGTTAATAAACAAATGAGGAAATTTCTAGGAGGATTTGGTGTAGGATTATGCAGAGAAATACAACTCAACATAGATATTGTTGGTTCATAAACAAAATAGGAAATTTCTAGGAGGATTTGGTGTAGTATTATGTAGAGAGGAGGTCAGTGGTTTGATCCTCCCTATTGGCATGGGTTTGGAGCACACAAAGTGCAGTACCTCCACCGAGTTTCAAAAGAATCCACACATCAACTTTAAATACAACTCAACACAGATATGGTTAGTAAACAAATGAGGAGGAAATTTCTAGGAGGATTTGGTGTAGGATTATGCAGAGAGGAGGTTAGTGGTTAGTGGTTTGATCCTCCCTATTGGCATGGGTTTCGAGCACACAAAGTGCAGTACCTCCACTGACAAGAAGGGCATCAACAAGTATAAAATTCAACTATGGAGGATAAAGAAACCGATAAAGAAGGATATTTTGGTTGAGTTAGTTAGTGATTGGTCAAGTGGGCCATTTTGTAATAACCTAGTGAGCCTATAAGTATAGTTATAATTGAAATAAAAAGTCACTAACAAATTTTTTTTGTCTTTGGAAATCCAATTTTGGCCTTGATTGTATGGAGATTCTTCCTTATGAATTGAATTGAATATATTCACATTCAAGATCTTTTGGGTTGAAATGTTTTGTTCCTTTGGATTATGTTGTATCTGATTATGGTTCTAGTATGAATTCTATTTTATAAATTCTTTTCTACATTATTGGGTTATATATGTGTCAATCTACGTTCGATCAGACAAGTTGATGAATGTGAGTTGATGAATGATTATGTTACATATGGGTTTTCCCTTTAATGTTATCTAAATGATGTGAAGTGTTGCAGTGATTTCAATTTAATTTATGTTGATATATTTGTTGACATGAATCTTGGTTGTTACAGAGAGAAATTCATATGGCTTGGGGTACTAGAACAGACAGCTTGACTCCAGAAATCAATCCTTTCCTATATGCAAGAGAAACCAAATATCTAACACTAAAGGATCTCGATTCGTACCTTATTCCAGACGGTTGATGTAGATCCCCATTGAGCTTTCCAACTCCAGCTTGAATTGATAAATTGCTTCCTCAACATTCAATGAATAAGACAAGTATGCTATATATAATTGTGTTAGACCTACTCTAGCATATATAATCAAAATCATTTGAAATCATCCATGGATCAAATATTACATCAAATACACATTATTGGACAGGAAAATATATTTCTATTAATATAAAATATATATTACAATAGAGACAACCTCTGTCGACACATTTGTGAATCGAAGAAACTGAGTCCCCTACTTGGGTCTCCACCACTTCAATCCTCCATCTCTCGATAGCAAGCTCACAAGAAAAAGGCAAGCTTGGGAAGAACACAAAAGTGCTCCAAGGGACAAAGGGATGCAGACTCAAGTATAAGCTCCGAAAACAATGGACTATAGTTTTCTTACTCTTCAATTCCTCATGCCTTCAATATATCCAAAGGGTTCCTTATATATCTCTTCAATGGGGTAATGAAAGGTTGAATTTGAGTGATCTCAAGGCATATGGAAGGCCAGGAGACAAGTGAGTCGGATCCACATCAAGGAAAACTCCAAAATAATTTGACCTTTTGCACACATCCCAATGTACATGGGTTTAATGGTCAAATCGGTGTATATACGCAAGAAAGGGATTAAAAGTCACGTATGACAATTTTTGCATGTTTTTAGGGATGATCTTGGAAACATCAAATGTACAAAAATGGTCCATGGGGTCTACGAAGTCTACAAAGGGTTAAGGAAGGCCATAAAAGTGTGATTCACCATGTGTGGTTAAATCAGCTATAACAGATGCCCTCTAATGTGTGAGGTCAGAGGGGTCATACGATGGCCGAAATACATTATAAGTCCATCCCAGAAGTGGAGTGATGAAGAACCCAGTGGAAGAACCAACCATCCAATTAGTACAATACAATGATAAAGCTCTGCATATAACTACAAGTAGATACAACAGTCTTGGATACATAAGAGTATAATGGCCATGAATAGGCATGATACAATATGACATGTGTGGTCATCACCACGTACAATATAAATAGATTAGAATGTCCATGATGAAGATATGCAAACGATCATGATCTCCCTGAATGCTGAAGATATATAATGGATCAAAATATCCATAATGGTTGGAAATGTCTGACATATACTGGAATCAAGTCACGAGAGCTAGAATCTCATGAACACTGGCATGATCAAGGAGGTAGCATACAAGAGATGCCACCAATCTGGAAGGTCTTCTACACAAACTGCTAGGAGTACATGTCCTACTATGTGAATAGAGGTGTCAAGGTCGAACATAGTAGTCCATTGTCTGATTACCGGTCATTGATGTATACCGTTAAGAGACGCAAGATCACCCACTGACAATGAAAATGGGAATCAAGGTACTAGAGTGCAAATTAACAAGTGTGAATAAATGTATTGAGGTCAAACACTTGAGAGGATCCATCGATCAGGGGACAAGGCACTCAAAACTGACTCTAGATTCCTATGCTAGAATAAATGATCTAAAGTCAATGGGATGAAATCCGCTGGAAGGAGGGCATTAAGGCATCCCCCATCATCCAACACGAGGTACTCAGCAAAGCTATATAACGTGGAAGGACTCGATCATAAGGTGCACGAACTAGTAACCGTACTGGGAATGGCCGACATGCAAAGTCAAGATAATTGAGGAATGGCCGACTCAAGTTTCAACTTCCTTCGAACAAGATCATAAAGGAAAATGGTGACTGAATGTAGGAAGCATAGACTTGATAAACAAAACTGGGACATCTATGCAACACAAGAGGCATCAACAGAGGCTTCATAGTGACTAGAAGATTAACCAGTTGGTGGAGATAAACTCAGATAAATGAGTACAGCTCCTAAAGTCAAACTATTAACCCAACCAATGGATTTGATATACAATGCTCAGTTCAAGAGCAACACGACTCGACTGCTGCAAAAGAAAACATCTTTTCTTGTCCAGCCTTTTGTTTTTTTTTTTTTTTGGGACTTTTTCAAATATTTTTCAAATATTGAAAAAGAATAAAAGTGCTTTATAGTTACACACTAGGAGGATATGAGTGTCAAATAGGAAAACAAACTAGTTCCAAGTAGTGGAACATACCTATGCTCAATGCAAGGACACATGTGTAGGATAGCGACACTCGGGAGAAAGTCCCCTCTCAGGAAAAATAGGGAATCAAGTTGTAAAGGATATATAAAATGGATCTGCGTGGCTAGACATGAGACAAGATCGGGCTGTATGGATGATACTCAAAGTCATGGAAGCCGGCATAAAGCTCAATGAGGTAGGAAAAGCTCATGATAATGCAATTACAACTTGACCTGAGGGAGTCCTGGGGAAACATGCCAGCAAAATATCAAGAGGAGTATGAGGCTCTTGTGAAATGTCATGGCGATACTATACAATGGACTCCCACATCCTAAAGGACAAACTGTCAACATGGGCACCAAATAAAAACAAGGAGCTAACTAGGGTACCCATGTAAGGTCAAGCTCTACCATTCACATCATGTCACTTCTAAGACAACAAGAAGGTTACGTGACAAGATAGAATGAGTTCGTACCTAAGGTTAAGATGGAACGGTCATAAGGCAATGCATAAGTGCAAGTGGATGTGATATCATAACCTATATGCCAATTCAGACATAATACCTGTGATAGGAACGAACTGGTTGAAACCTCGGAGAGAGTGTACAAAAACTGGACCCTACATGACAACCATATTAGTCCAAAACAACCCAAAATAGTCAATTAAGAATCCAAACTATAGGATATAGGAAGGAATGATCATGACAACTGCACCCAAAGGAAACAATACGATGAATGATGGGTCATAAAAAGGAAAGTAAGGTGTAGACCCAACGTTCACGCATCCACTACCACCCCCGTGAGAGTGACCATTGGTGTAAATACTGATAGAAGAGAATCAACATCTTCCACAAATGGAGTATGGGGTAGAATGTGACCACTCCCAAATATATGAGCATGGTAAGGGGTTGTGATGCCCCCAATTCTGACACCAAGGTTCGTACTAGGACCAAGGACGGGTGATAGGATACCAGGCATGGTGAAAATAAAAGGACCCAAACTCAACATAGCATAAATATACTCAAGTACTGCGATCCCAAAGGCCAACTAGAGCACAAAGAGCACACTCCTAAGAAAATCTACAACCAAAATACAAGCAAACCAAGGGGGGGATATGTGATCTCCCGAATGTAGCAGGTATGCCTCGCCTAGGAGAGGCTCGAAACTTCCATAAACTACAAGAGGAGGTACTTAATCAATTATAGTGGCCCTCAGCTTCAATGCATATAGCGACTGTGCTGTCCAACCCCTATCTGGCCAGGACACCTACAGAATAACCCTTCCGAAGTACCCCCTCGATAACCTAGGTAATGCAACTAAGGTCACCTCAATATAATCAATGCTCAGGCGGACAGTCGCAGGTGGGATTGACCGTATGGGCAGGGAAGCAATGCACGAAACTCTCGAAAGAGCCCCCAGATACGAATACAATCCTGGAAATATCTCCAGTGCTACTCAGTTATGACTAGGGGTCATCCCAATCATAACCGCTCACACTACCTCGTGCTTAAATCCCTTGTAAGAGGAGGATCCTGAGAAGAACTAATTATACCAAGGAATTTCACACTCTCACCTAGACAGACACATACATGTTTCATTTAGTGGTCTTGGAGAATTTACTCACAATGAACTATTCCAAGACCCTAAAAACTATTCTTGTTGGTGAACCCTATAAAAGAAAAAAGTGTAATTCATTTTATTATGCGTTGATTTTAGTTGGATGTAATTACTCAAAGGGAAATTGCTGTGCAACTAATGACATTATGAATCAGCAGTGAAATAAATATGCACACCATAACAAACAATGCTAAGTGCAATCTTTTTCAAACGAAAAACAGGGTATGCCACTACATGAGATGCATAAAAAATCATTCCTTCAATGTCAATGCAATCCTTCCTATATGAAATCCTAAACAAAACTCTCATCCAAGGAATCCAATGCAAGTACCTCCTCAAATCCATATCTAAGATGCAACTAAGAGTGCAACTACTTTGTATTTTTCAATATCAAAGAATTAAAAATGCAATAAAAGTCATCTAAAACTCTTAATCTCTGCAGCAAGTATAAAACACAAGCCCAACAAGACACCGAGACAAAAAAGAGTAATGCACTAATGGAAAAACAAAAAGGATAAATGACTAAAACTACGTTCAAAGAAAAATCAATGAAAAAGCAGTCTCTGGTCACAAAAGAAGCATCCAACAGACAACATTAGACCCAAGGAAGACCCAACGACACTCACAACCCACCCAAAAATTTCCCACAACATCAAACTCACCAAAAGGGAGGATGCACGTGACTGTTTAAAGAACAACTACATATATACGCGACTTTTGGCCAAAAAGTTGCGTGTATATGTGGATTTTGGCCAAAATCCTATGTGTATATGCGACTTTTGGCTAAAAATTTGCGTATGTACGCGACTTTTGGCCAAAAACCTACGTATATAGAGAAGACAGTGGTAAAAAGCAGGGTAAGGGTCAAACTAATAAAGGGGAGTGTCAATAAATGAACATACTATAAAATGCAACACAGAAACAAGGAGAAACAAAGAGCAAGTCAATAATATCAAGCACATTGTGCCCCCAAATTGCAAAGACAAACAAGGAATGTCCCCAGCAGAGTCTCCAATTCCGTTACGGAGAGAAATTCCTATGGCTTGGGGTACCACAACAGACAGCTTGACTCCATAAATCAATCCTTTCTTATATGCAAGAGAAACCAAATATCTAACACTAAAGGATCTTGATTCGTACCTTATTCTAGATGGTTGATGTAGATCCCCGTTGAGCTTTCCAACTCCAGCTTGAATTGATAAATTGCTTCCTCAACATTCAATAAACAAGACAAGCATGCTATATATAATTGTGTTAGACCTACTCTAGCATATATAATCAAAAGCATTTGAAATCATCCATGGATCAAATATTCATTCAAATACACATTATTGGACAGGAAAATATATTTATATTAATATAAACTAGAGATTACAATAGAGACAACCTTTGTCGGCACGTCTGCGAATTGGAGAAACTGAGTCCCCCACTTGGGCCTCCACCACTTCAATCCTCCATCTCTCGATATCAAGCTCACAAGCAAAATGAAAGCTTGGGAAGAACACAAAAGTGCTCCAAGGGACAAAGGGATGCATACTCAAGTATAAGCTTCAGCAACAATGGACTATAGTTTTCTTGCTCTTCAATTCCTCTTGCCTTGAATATATCCAAAGGGTTCCTTATATAGCTCTTCAATGGGGTAATGAAAGGTTGAATCTGAGCGATCTCAAGGGATATGGAAGGCCAGGAGACAAGTGAGTCAGATCCACATCAAGGAAAACTCCAAAAGAATTTGGCCTTTTGCACACATCCTGATGTATGGGGGTTTAATGGTTAAATCCGTGTATATACGCGAGAAAGGGATTAAAAGTTGTGTATGGCCCTTTTTGCATGTTTTTAGGGATAATATTGGAAACATCAAAGGTACAAAAATGGTCCATGGGGTCTAAGGAGTCTCCAGAGGGACAGGGAAGGCCATAAAAGTGCGATTCACCATGTGCGGTAAAATAAGCTGTAACATTGGTAATGTGGAAATGAATCATAATGATAATAGTCTTTTTCAATCTAAATCTGAATTAATGTAATTGTGAATTGTGAAGATAAGTAGATATGGTTAATAGTGCGGTTACATTGTATTCTTTGCGATCCTATATTTCTGGTTGATGTTGTGATAGGGTAGAAGGTAATGGGAAGTCCTCTTCACAATGTAGAAACTTGGTTCCTACATCCCTCCCTCGGATATATCGGGTGATACTGCACTACTGCACCTTCTCTGCAGGTGTTGCTGGGAATGGTAAGACCATTCTAGGTCGATGTTTAGGGAGTCTGTATCCATGTTTTTTCAATAAGAGTGATAGGTGAACCCTTGTTGATAGAAAGGTGTCAACAAATTGTTCAGTTTTGGGGACCATATTACGAAAAAGAAGAGGACATGTTGCGGCATCCGACAAAACTGAAGATCTAGGATTGGTCTGAAAAGAAAGCTTGAGAATTTGCGAAAGAAGAAAACCATAACCCGAGATTGACAACATAAGATTGGTTGGGAAAATATATCTACTCTGATATTAAGGAAATATTCTTTGCTGAATTTCCAATAGTACTGTAAAAATGGTTGGTGAAAATCACTTTTCAGAAGAAGAATTTCCAAGGAGGCGAGCTTGAATAGTGGACCCCAAAACTAATGCAACAATTGTGAAAGGTGAAAAACAAAGCTTTAAGGGCCGTCGATGTGTGGATAGAAAACATTTTAGAAGGGTACATCACTACATTTGTTATCAACACAATCAAATCTTGCAATAATGCAAAAAGGTTATTTCTTAAGGGACCAAGGGGAAGATCTATATTGTCATAGCAATTGTGGATCAAGATGCTTATCTGTGAAAAAGGGACACTTGAAAAATGAATTTCGACGAGTAAATACCCGTTGTGTGGAGGATATGGGTACTACAAAGGTAAGATTTTGATGGAACGATATGGGGTAGATGGATGTGAGTCATGACAAGACTATTAGGAGAGCTGCAGAAGAGTGTGGTTGCCTATGAAGTGGGGTGAGGTTCTGACAATAAAAGAGGAGGAGGAATGAAGAGAGTCCTGGTGTGACCAGAATAGAAAATTGCAATAAGGGTCCACAAGGGACTAAGAAACTCTACAATGAAGGAGGAAACGACTAGGATACACCCAAACTTGAGGAAGGACCAACCCAAGTATACGACATACCTACAACTCTGTGCACCACACCAAACTTAGGAGGAAGAAACACAAGTTCATCCCAGGGTTCTTTGGCATGTCAACACAGTGGTAATAGTAGTGGATCGACAAGCATTGGGAGGAGACCCAGGATGGCGGGTGAAGACATCAATATACTCTTGTTTCAAGGTAATGGGACTGAGGATCCCAAATAGTATTGGTTCTTATGCGAAGAAGTATGGACGGTGAAACAAGTACAAGATGATGATATCAAGAAAGGACAATTGGTGACGACCTTTCGAGGCCAGGCGTTGGACTGGTATATGAAGTTTGTGAAAGTACTTATGAGGCATCACTAGAAGACCCTAGTGCAAATCAATATTGTATTGATCAAGGAATTTAATAAACCAAAATTAGAATTGCAGTATATTACAGAATTGAAGGAAATAAAGAAATTCCCCAATGAGTCAGTGTGCAATTTTGATTAGCGATTCAAAACTCTAATGGCCAAGGTTAGATTCGGAATAAGTGATGTCCAACATAAAGAATGGTTCATTGCAGCCTTAGTGCCTCATATTTGCATGCCACATATGCAACAAAAGATCGCTTATCAAGCAAAACCCATGGAAATTCTGATGAAGTTGGAGGATTCACTAGACAACGAAATAGGGATTGGCATGACACAAATCTAGTTACAATTGGAGAACCTTATTATACATCTTCAATACATTAAGAATGGAAAAGAGGTACTCAAATAAGTATGGTGCAGTCGATGTCGGTATGAAGGATATCACAAGGATCAATGTCCAAACTTCCACAAGTATTTATAGTTAGGGGCATTGAATCCACTAAGTCAAGGAGGATTTCCCTAGTGCCAAATTTGTCAAAGTAGTTGACATCATTTAGAAGAATGTTTGTACTTACAGAAGGTTGTATCAAAACCAACTAATATTTTATGCAACTTATGTCGATCAGTTGTTCATGAAGATGAAGATTGTAGAGCTTATGATTTATTCCAAGAAATAATTATAGATACATACTTATGAAGGGGGAGGAGAAACGACCAAAAAAAAAGTTAAACCACAACTGCCAAAAATGAAATATAACAGACAACAACCATAGTATAATTAGAAGAAACCACAATATAATCAGACAAAACAATAATTCAACCAACCATAGTATAACCAGCCACCATATCAACAAAAAGGAGGATTCTATGGAGGAACTTTTGGTCAAGTTCAATGACCATTTATGTGCTATAATTGTGGAATTTCGAGACACTATCAGAGGGATTTTTTGAATCTACAATTGCAATGCACCTAATTTCACACACCTGATCACACTGTTGAAGAATATCCACAACTGACTGTGAAATTCCAAGCTAAGAATGTGCCACAACCACCAGTGAAAAATAATGCAAACAAGAATAAGAGTCATGGACCAAATTTGTGGAAGATATCAGCGGAGCTAAGGACTCAACAAGTACATGTCGGGGTAGTAACGAGAGGAGGATCTACAACAGGAGACGATGGACCACTACTAAATGTTTGGCCCATGGCTCAAAATAAAGTGCAATTTGATGTCAAAACAAAGAAAGAAACCTTCTTCAAAGAGAAATATGTGTTGATCAACGAAAATGGTAAATTACATATTTATGATATGCCGACGATTTTTGTTTCAAAAAAATCACCGAGGTAAAAAAGGAATGTCAGTACCTTGATTTTTTTTTCTAGAAAGTTGTCTAAAATTAACAAAAGATCAGGATGCATTAGTAGAGAATTCAATATTTTTATATCGACAAGAAGAAGGGAGACAAGGTCTCCGAGTTAATACGTTGCGAAAGAAGAAAACGAGAATAAAAATGAGAATGAATGTCTAGAACGGTGAATATGATGTAGATTCAGTCATCTTGGATCTAGGATCAGATGTGAATATCCTAACAAAGAAAACATGGGAAATTATGGGGAAGCCGTAATTAGTATGGTCTCCCATACAACTTCGTTTACCAAATCAGGCTAATGTTTCTTCGATTAGACGAGTACCTAGTCTACCTGTTGAAGTGAAAGGACTAAAACAGTATGAAGACTTTGACGTTATCAAAATAGTCGACAATACCAGCCCATATCCTACACTGTTGGGAATCATTTAGGTGATGGAAAAATTCACGATTATCAATTTCAAGAAAAGGATATGACATTCGAGAATTGTGACACAAGGTTCATTTCCCAATTGGATCCCCTTGAAGGACAACAATATGTTGAACCAATAAAATATGAAGTCATGGGAGGATGGGATAATGTGTACAATGTCTGTGAAGGCTACATCAATCTCGTCGTTGATGGAGAGTTGGGATGGAGAAGGATTAACTCATCATCTTCAGAATCTAACGAAGCACTATAGAGCTGACATAATCGATTGCACGAAGTATCACTTAGGAAATTTGCACGAATCACTCATTCACTAATATTGTTATAAATGAAAGTATCTGATATGTCGACATATGAAGGACTACCTAAGTTGGAAGTATTTATCATCGGATTTGAGGACAGATTATCCGAACCACAACACTTGTTGGCACTATAAGAGGCACTAAAGGCTATGCTGACAAGGTGATGGGATATGCACAATGTGTCGATAAAAAATTGGAAAATATGTCCACGAATGATGAAATATAGATTTTGGGAGGATGAATACTACGACGGAAATAAATATGATGGAATAAATGATCCGCACAACCATCTGATAACATGCTAAACAACATGGGAACTGAGGCCAAAGGAGGAATGGGTTCACAAATTCATCCATACACTAGATAAAACACCAAGGAGGTAGTATGTTCCAGGAGAGATTCAAATGGAAACACCAACTTGGAAAGACTGATTGTTAGCTTCATCCATGCTTTCAGTTTCACGAACAAAAATCCATTTATTCATAGTGTGCTATAGGACATTCACAACAAAGTATTGGAGATAGTTTCGTCTGAGCTGCTGACGAGAACATGGAGGATACTGACACCACATATGATGATGAAGTGTTACAATGTGTCGGGAGAACCCAATGATGAAGATGATGCAAGAGATGTCGACATTCCAGATTCGGAAGGAATCCATGACATCGAAGCATAGGGACTGCGATGTATTAAATTAAAACAAGTGTTGAAGATAAAGAATATAAACATTTGCATTATATGTACCTTGGAGAGGAAAAATCATAGTTGACAAGATTGAGGGGATCACTTAAAATGATACCCCCACTTGTGCAAGTAAACAAGGCGTCAGAACTGAACGAGTTATAGTATCGCGTTAATAAGGCACGTATAAGCAAAAAATGAAGAATGAAGAAGTTGGATGAACTTCAGGGTACAACAAAAGAACTGTTGCTCAAGGCCATGAAAGAAATAACCAAGACTAACATGAAGCTAAACAAAGTACAACATATGAGTGAGGAGTACCCGACAGAGAAAGAAGTGGAAGACTACCTAACACTAAGGGAAATGGTCAAAGAAGTTGTCCATCGAGTCATAACAGAGTACAATTAATTCAATGTGAAGTTGAACACACCAGATTCTTCTGGCTGAGGTGGATTGAGGACGAGACACAAGTTTGTGTTTGGGGTTTGTTGGGATGGGGTTAGAGCGCAAAATGTGTGGTACCGCCACTGAGAGGAAGGGAATTGACAAGGATAAAATTCAACCGTAGAGGATAAATAAATTAATAAACAACGATATTTTGGTCAAGTTAGTTAGTGATTGGTTAAGTGGACCATTTTGTAACAACCTAGTGAGCCTATAAGTAGATTTATAATTGTAAATAAAAAATCACTTAAGAAAAAAAAGTTTGTCTTTGGAAATCCAATTTTGGAACTAATTGTATGGAGATTCTTCGTTATGAATTGAATTGAAGAGATGGACATTTGATATATTCTAGCTTGTAATGTTTTTTCCTATGGATTATGTTATATCTAATAATGGTTCCACTATGAATTCTTTTTTATAAACTCTTTTCTCCATTATTGGGTTATATCTGTGTCGATCTATGATGCATTAGACAAGTTGATGAATATGAGTTGATGAATGATTATGGTACATATGGGTTTTCTATTTAATCTTATGTGAATGATGTAAAGTGTCGCAATTCTGGCAATTTAATGTGTGTTGATATCTTTGTTGATCTGAATATGGGTAATGCTGAAGTGAATCATAATGATAGTAGTCTTTGTCAATCTAAATATGGGTTAATGTAATTGTGAATCATGATGATAAGTAGATCTGGTAAATAATGTCATTGCATTATATTCATTGCGATCCTGGATTTTTGGTTAATGTTTCCATAGGGTAGAAGGTAATGTGAATTCCTCTTCACATTGTGGAAACTTGGTTCCTGTAAACCTCCCTCATACATATAGGGTGAGACTCCAAGTTCTCTGTAGGTGTTGTTGGGAAGGGTAAAACCTTTTCGGGCCGATGTTTAGGGAGTTTGTTTTAATGGTTGTCGACAGCAATGAGATGTGAACCCCTATCGATTGAAAGGTGTCAACACTCCCCGATCCCATAAATTTTGGAAAATAAAACAAGCCACACACAAATCATGCTTCCATGTGGCACCCCCTGATTTGTCCACCTCATCTTCCACTAGACTGCCACCTAGAATACCACTGAAATTCCACCTAGACTGCCACTATATTTAACCTACCACATGGCACTCTGTGGTGGTTAAATGTTAGTGCTATATGGGCCACATGTCACCCTTGCAGTGGTTCTGCGTGGAACCCCCTTTTTGCAACTTTACCTATTTTCCCGAAAGTTTAGAATTGAATAAATTTCACATCTAGAGTCCATTTCATACGAAACAAATGTTGTCAGAAGGTTCTTGTCGAGCACTATGAAGATGCAAGTTTTTTTTGCAATTTTAATACTTTTAATTTTTATCAATATCAAAGATCCTCCTAGATCAAAAGTAAAGGAAAAAATGGACCCAAAACACCCCAACAAAAGGGAGACTTCCTCAATGAAGTTTCCAGTTCTTCCATGGAGAAAATATTTCTATGGCTTGGGGTAGATCACAATAGATAGAGTGACACTAGAAATTAACTCCATTCCCAACTATTCTATATAAACATAAGATTTTAACAACAAAATGATAGGGCCATTAACTCAACCGGATGTTTGAACAAGACTACCGTTGAGCTCATGATCAAATTCTCTTCACCTACAACTTGTCATCAACAACAAAAGCTATCTAAGCAAATAATATGTATATGAAATGTTAGCATCTAATGTAGTATAATCCATTCAACATGTAAAAATAAAATATACCCATGGAAATCAATACAAACATTCGCACATTGTTGGGCCAAGAAAAGTGCATAAGGAAGAAGATGACACATAAACAAAGAGGGAAAAGTGCACGCGTGAAAAGGGAAAAGCAGGTCAAGAAGGAAGCGTAGAGTAGAGAAAGTTGTGACAGTATATATGCAATGAGAGAAGCACATCTTAAGCTGGTAGAAGAGGAAGGTAGAAGAGTTAATGCTGGGAAGGAGAAATTCAAGGAATATTGTTGAAGGATGAATTGTTGGAAGATGGAAGGATAGTTTTGTGACTAGTTATGACCGGTACAAAGAACTGAAGGAGGTTTTTTGTGGCTATTTAAGGCTATGGTTAATGCATGCAGGAATTTTTATGGCTAGGTATGGGATGGAATTTATTGTAATAGAGATGTTTGGTAACCATATTGAGTCTGTAATAACTAAGTAGTACTCAGTCGACCCTACGTGGTCTTGAAAATGTTACAAATAGAAGGAAACCACTCTGTATAAGGGTTGGAGATAAGTTAGAAATAAGATTGGTTTAGTTGGTAGTTAGTAGAAGAGTCTAGTATAAGTAGAAGGCTATTGAGCCACGGATCTTGCAGCTGTGTGCGTAGACCTCCAGTAAAGTAGAAGAGTCGATCCAAGCTATGTGAGGATTAGTAGGAGTAGATAGAAGCAATAAACCAGAGAGCATGAGAGAAATATATTGATTCAGAAAGACATATCTTAAGAACAATTTGCAAGTTGTAGGCTGCAAGATGCTACCTGTATTTCTCATGCCAGATGAAGATAACCTTGGTGGTTTTTCCCAGATGGGTTTCCATGTTATTTCTTGTGTTATAGGGTTGGATGTTGTTGAATGGTGAATGTTTATGTGAATGTTTTCTTAGTTTACATTATTGCAGTTACAGTTGTCATAGAATGTATGCCAAATGATGAATGAATGACTATGTGGAGGTATTGTTGAACTGTTGTGTATGAGTTCATGGTTGATTTGCTAAGTATAAATGTAAGTCATGCACTATCTTCCAAGTATAAGGAGTTGGTTGTGTCACACAATTGTGCTAGTCATTAAGGTTTAAATACACTATAGTGTCGCACGGTTGACCTGTGGTAGGTTCTACCAAAAGATTCTACAAGCGCTGTGATATCTGCCAGAGAATAAGAAAACCATCGCACCGCGACGAGATGCCACTTGCACTATAGATAACCCTTCTAGCATTCAACAAGTGGGAAATTAATTTTGTTAGACCGACCAGTCCACTAGGAAATAGAACTGGCGCACACTACATTATTACTGCGACAAACTATTTAACTCGATGGGATGAAGCTGTGCCTGTTAAATATTGTACTACTACGACTGTGGAAAATTTTGTGTTTGAAAACGTAGTCACCATATTTGGCTATCGAAAAATACTACTAAGTGACCAAGGTACGCATTTTGTTAACAAAATGATTGTTGATCTGCCAGCAGCGTTTTAGATACAGCATAAGAAGATGACACCCTGTCATCCTTAGGAAAATGGAACGATACAAAATTTCAACAAGATTTTGGAGAATGCATTGACCAAGGCATGCAATATACACCGAGATGATTGGGATCAGAAAGTTTCAGCTGTGCTATGGGCGTATCACACAACTTGCAAACGACTGACAGGGCACACCCAATTTAGACTAGTATATGGACAGGAAGCTATTGTGCCAATGGAGTACATTGTACCAAGCCTGCGGATCGCTGCGGTGACAGAGATGACCAACGCAGATGTTGTCAAATAGAGGTTGACACAACTTGTTCAAATGGAAGAGGAATGCTTCATTGTAGGATTTCATCATATAGTTGAGAAGTAGTGACAAAAAGCATGGCATGATCACCATATTCAAATCAAACCATCCAAAGTCAAAGGACTCGTGCTGCTGTATGATAGAAAATATTTCAAACATTCAGGAAATTTGAAAACACATTGGCTGGGGCCATACACGATCACGCATATGACTGATGTCGGTGCAGTAAAATTATAGAAACTGGATGGTACATATGCCGTAGGTATGGTGAATTCCAGTCGACAAAAACCATACTATGACGGTCATAACATCCTTGGCTAGAATTGCACTATGCATGAAAAAAAATGGGAAGAAGAGAAAAGACGTAAATTGTTATGTCGTACGTCTGCGGTAGAACTAGCTGAAAGCGCACGAAAAAGAACATAGCACAGGAAAAGGTGGAAAGTACTAGAAAAAATGGAAATGACAAGCTAGCCGACATTAAAGTGCACATAAGCGGTGAAGAATGAGGAGGTTATGATAGCTAAGTATCATTAATTTGACGAGATATGAGGAGAATTATGGTGTACTTTTTAATCCCATCAGCCGTCCTCGACATAAATTCCATAACTAATCAGACATGTACATCGCAGTCCTCAAGATGTCGAGTTAATGAAGGAATGCATTGACTGAGAAGCCCATGTGACCAAGTAGACCTCGACCTCCCATCGCATGATGACTACAGGACGCATTGGCAGGCATAAGAATAATTCTTCTCTATCAAACAATCTTTTATGCACATAGAGAGAGCCAAGAGAACTAGAGCCGAAAGTTTCCAAAGTCAAATCTTGTCACGCAGTGAGCCGACACCCATGGTAATAGAGATCTCCAGTGCAAGTGAGCTATCTGACATGACTATGAATCTGGGCTATCCAATTGAGGAATAAATTCAATCACCTAAGGTATGAAAACCATAGCAATAATCAAAACTCAACCTAATGGCGCAAACGAGGAAGTAGCTTGTGCCTGCTCTAGAACTTGTTCAACCCCTTGGTTTAGCCCTTGTTTGACCCTCAGGTTTGTGCCCTATTCCAAAACATGTTTAGAACCCACCCACTGCACCTGTAAGACCTATCATGGAGCAGATATAGGATGGGGATAGAGCAACTAGAGAGTCATCCGGGCCACCACTGTTCAGGAAACGCAAGGCCAAGGCCGTTGCAGGTGACGTTGGGAAAGCATCGATGGAGGAAGACGTCCTCGAGGAAGAGAGTATGGAGGACTCTCCACCCCACAGAGACCCACAAGTTGAGGATGGAGATGAAAAATCCCCCCATTATGTTTGAACAAGGAGAGCTAAGGCGGAGCCTGTGGAACTTCCCATGAAATACAATAAAATTTTAGTAGCACCTTAGATCCCTGAGCACGTACCCCTGCTCATGGACATAATGACCAAGACCTCCAAGTTGAATTTCAAGGATTTTGATAGTAGACTGCATGAGGGTTTGGAAAGAACAAAATACATGGTCATAATTAAAACCGAACCGACTGGACCCAAGGTTCTTAACCCAATGAAGTGGGATGCTGGCGTCGACCACACAGGATTGATGAACTTGTTGTTCATGCCGCAATTTTTCCATGGCCTGTAGGCCAACAAGTTTGTGAAGTAGATTTTGGTCTATTTCCATAGAGGGTAATTATGGTTTGATCGACCATACCCACTCGACGTCGAGCTGATTTTGTCGATCACAGGGATCCCAAAGAAAGGACACAACCCTGCACCGTATTTAAAATAAGGCAGGGATACCACTAAAAAAATCAAAATTATGGTATGTAGCACGCGGGAAGGGGATTCCCCATTCCCTAGATCGAAGAATCCAACGTGTAGTTTGTTGCAAGGATCCCGTCCTACAAGGTGTTGCAAAAATGAGGCAGAATGAATGCACCGCTGGAGAGATAGAGCTGGTCGAGCTATGCTCACAAGGTGTGAATTTTAATTGGTTGCAATTCTTGCTGAATGAACTGATCGACAATGCTAAGCAGGTGCAGGAGGACCCAAGTGCAAATTTCACTACTCCTGGCTACTCATCCTGAGATCGTTCACTTTGTGGGCTAGCCCACCATATTATATACAAATGGATGTCCCATTATCGTGCCATGGCACAAAGTACCAGAACCTATGGGAGGATAAGAAGAATAAGATCCGCCAGAAGGATAGTAACATCAAGTTTTTCCTACATGTCGAGGTGCTATGTGATGGTATCAGGCGATCCCATCGATTCCATGCAGTAATGGTGCATAGGTATGTTGCCTTCATAAATTTCCAGGTGGGTGCACATAATGTGATCCCGGAACCAAGGAATGACTTGCCTAAGCAAGCACACCATGAAGGGTTCATGATCACTGATGATGCTGTGGACACTATTATCAAAGAGTGGTCTGAGGAATCGTGCGGCCCACAGGAAGATCCGTTTCTTGAAGAGAAAAACCAAGAAGACCCACCATCTAACCAAGGTGGAAATGTTGACGTGAGCATGAATCCTAGAGTTGGACAAGGAAATGGCCAAGGAAAAATGGAGGCGATGTCAATACAATCAGTCGCAGGAGGAAAAATATGATAATAGTGGTGATGATGATTCCAATTGAAGAAATGAAGAATAGACACCTACTGATGAGGAGACCCAGAACCACTGAAAAGGATAGCCACAACAGCGTGTGCCACCACATAAGAATAGAAAATCTGTCAGAACGGCTAACACAAACACACTGACTGAGGACAATGTTCAAGAACTGCAAAAAAATTGTAGCCGGGGTTGCTAAGAATAGCCTTGAGGTTTTAAACACACAACAAGTGAATGTGGATGGTCAAGTTGTCAAGCACCTTGATAAGTTCATCAACGCCATCAATGAGGTCAAAACCACGGTTGAGGATGAAACCTATGGTGTGGATCCCAATATTCTGCTTGTCACACCAGAACTAGTGTCACCGATCAAAGAATAGATCCACGAGAGCGCAATGGAAACATGAACAGTGACAGGTGCATTTAATGATGTGGTTAGAGAGTTTACCACATTGCAGATCAACTTCTACAAGTTGTCATTGGGTGAATTCTATGAGATACAACAGGAAGCCACGACGAAAATACGGTTGAGGGAGAATGGGTTTCCTATTAGGAAACAAAAAAACAAAGGAAGGAGAAACAACGCAAGGAAATCCTAAAGGAGAAAGGGCAAGAAATCCAGGTGCGAGAGCAGAACTGTGTTGCACTAGCATAAGCCATTAAAGGTTTGGTCACAAAATTCCTGCTGGAAGATGACCAGGAAGATGAAGATGCAGCTGCTAAGGTTTCCTTGCTGTCACAGATTGTACCAGAGCTGAAGAAGCAGGTTGGGGAGCTTTAGGCTAGGAAGGTACCGCTCACACCTCCTAAGGTGCTCGAGGAGAGAAGAAAAGTAGCATATTAGGCTGCTAGGAATATTAGAGAAGGATAAACACTCTAAGAAAAGGAAGTTGATGTTGTTTCCATAATTTGGGAAGCGCTCTTGGAAGACAAGGACATAAAAAAAATTAGGGAAAGCATGATACAAGTTGATGAGAAACTCAGTGTGGTGAAGGCAGAGATGAAGAAGCTTCCCTTTTAGGAGAAAGCTACAAAGATGGAAGAAATCAACTAGCTCCAATTAGAGGTCCAGGTTCTTAGGGACCAACAGTAGAATAGGGAAGCTGAGGGGGAGGCACACTAATCAGAAGCAGCATGACTCACATTCCTTATTCATCCCGTGTAGCAGAAACTTCAAACCATTTCGCAATCAATGGAGGCAGGTTCGTCCAAACATATTACTTTTGACCACATGGAGAAATTGGTTACACAAGTGGAAGAGGTAACAAAGGAAGTTGCTAGAGTGCAATAGATGGTGAAGGAATTTTAGGACAAGGTTATTCCCCCCCGTGCAACCTGAGTCTGCACCAGAAACGTAAGTGGTTGGGAGAAACTACAGTTTTGAGCTAGGAAATTTTGTGAAGATTTCCCATTTCTCTTAGTGGCTCAGGGTGAGCCACATGTGAGTGTTGAGGGCCTGTTGGGCCAAGAAAAGTGCATAAGGAAGAAGCTGATGCACAAATAAAGAAGGAAAAGTGCACGCATGACAAGGGAAAAGTAGGTCAAGAAGGAAGCATATAGCAGAGAGAGATGCGACAGGAAAGCTGCAACAGGACAGCTGCGTCGAGGAAACCACATCCATAGTTGGTTGAAGAGGTAGGTAGAATAGTTAATTCTGGGAAGGTGAAAGTCAAGGAATACTGCTGAAGGACGAACCCATGGAAGATGGAAGGACAATTTTGCGGCTAGTTATGGCCGATACAAAGGACTGAAGGACGTTTTCCACAGCTAGCTAAGGATGTGGTTAATGCATGCAGGAATTTTTGTGTCTAGGTATGGGCTGGAAATTATTGTAACAGAGATGTTTGGTAACCATCTTGAGTCTGTAATAATTTCATAGTACTCAGTTGACCCTGCATGGTCTTGAAAACGTTATAAATAGAAGGAACCCACTCTATATAAGGGTTGAAGACAAGTTAGACAAGTTAGAAATAAGATTGGTTCAGTTGGTAGTCAGTACAAGAGTCTAGTAGAAGTAGAAGGCTGTTGAGCCGCAGATCTTGTAGCTGTGTGCGCAGACTGCCAGTAAAGTAGAAGAGTTGATATAGGTTGTGTGCGGATTAGTGGGAGTAGATAGAAGCAATAAAATAGAGAGCATGAGAGCAAGAGATTGAGTCAGAAAGACATATCTTAAGAACAGTCTACATGTTGTAGGCTAGAAGGTGCTACCTTTTTATCTCATGCCAGATGAAGAGCACCTTGGTGGTTTTTCCCATATGGGTTTCCACATTATTTCCTGTGTTATAGGGTTGAATGTTGCTGAATGTTGAATGTTTGCTTATTTTACATTATTGGAGTTATAGTAGTCGTAGCATGTATGCCAAATGATGAATGAATGACTGTGTGGAGGTATTGTTGAACTATTATGTATGAGTTCATGGTTTATCTTCTAAGTATAAACATAAGTCACGCAATTTTCATCAAGTATAAGGAATTGTTTCATTGCATAGTTGCGCCATTCATTAAGTTTTAAAGACACTTTAGTGTCACGCGGATGACCTGTGGCAGGTGCTATGCCATTGTCGTAGGGTGAAATATTTCATCATATCATCTTTGTCGAGTTCCTTGGTCATGCGCTAAGGGATTATAATCCCTCGCCAACTGCGAAAACATGGTTCTAGCAGATACCCATTAATATATCTCAGGTGAGACTACATCTGCTTCACGGATGTTGCCGACTGAGTTTGCTCTGTTAGGATGATGTCTTGTGGTGTTGTGTTGGTATTGTGTTGTTGATTGAACCACGGGTCAATAAAAGAAGGTATATTAGTCCATCACACATGAATTAGACAAGAAAATAGTATTTCTATTAATATAAATAACAAAAGTACAAAGTAACAACCTTTTGTCGGTAACTCGTCAGAACCGAGAAACTAAGTCCATCCACCTAGGCCTCCGCCACTTCAATCCTCCATGTAATGGAAATATCAAAAGTATAAGGAGTAATTGGGTTCCTTATCTATAAGATAATGAATATATTAGGATATCACATTAAAAGGTTGAATCCAACAAGAATAAAGGGATGCAGACTTAAGGAAATGGAAATGGGTACAACTTTCACTATAGTTTACTTGCTCTCAAAGTTTTTCCTCCTCACTGATTCACAATGGATCAATATATATCCCTAAAATGGGATATGGAGGGTTGAATTCAAGAGTTTCCTATCATGTGGAAGGCAAAGGATCATGAAAACCATAACTTGGCATGGAAAACTCAAAATATTTTTATTTTTGAGCACAAAACTCGATGTACATGGGATGTAATGGATAAATCTATGTGTATACAGGATGTAGTGCTTCTAACTTTTGTGTATCAACAGAAATGTGTTTTTATTAGGGTTTTGGTTTAGAATAAAGGATATACTAAGTATGCATAGGGACAAGGTAGGCCAACAAGGCATGTTGCATAGGTGTGGAAAATTATGCTATAACAGATTGACATGAGGAATTTTGATGGAAAGGACCGAATAACATGGATATTCTAGATGGATCAATTCTTTGACATACACCAAGTACTATATCTCCAAAAGGTACCTATTGCGTCCTTTTATTTGGAGCATGAGCAGTCTGTGTGGTACTAATGGCATCATGAACACAAAAAGAACTCCATCATCGCTTGGTCCATTTTTATAGAATATTTGATATCATATCATGATGATGTTAAGAGAAATTACTTATTTACCCATTGATAAATATAAAGAAAAAGGGTCTAGTAAGAAAGAACATTCAACAATTTCAAAAGCTGAGTCTCGGAGTGGAGAGAATACTTGGTGATAAAGTGTTGGATCTCATTATTGAAACCTTAAAGGATAACATCTAACACAATGTATGCCTCTTTGAACCAGCATCCTTAGAGAAGGTTTTCATCTTGGAAAGGAATATGGAAAGTAAAAATAGAGAAATGGATACTATACAAACCACCTCCAACATATATAGAGAGAATATTGTTCCTTCTTCTAACCAACCTCAAAGGTGACACCTCATCAACTGGATCAAAGAAGAGGAAAATGTATATGCTTTAATTGTGACATCAATTATAGTAATGGATATAAGTGTGGTAAGAAGAAATGATTCTACATAGATTGTGAAGAGGAAGAATCCAATGAATATTAACCATATCTAGTTGAATAAGTAGAAGATATTACTCCCACTATTTCTTTTCATGCATTGGATGGAATTTCCTGTCCTAAAACTATTAAGATCAAAAATAAAAATTTAACAATGTTTATTGATTTAGGTAGTGCTCATAATTTCATTCACTGTAAATTAGCTAAGATTCTCAACTACTTTTTATATCCAATACCAGAGTTTCAAGTAAAGATTGTAGATGGAGGAACTATCAATTGTTCAAGGAAATGCCACAATGTCACTCCTACTATGGGAGAATATGTATTGAATAGTCCTATGATTTCTATACCAATGGGTGGTGTTGATGTTTTCTTGGGGGTTATGGTTACGATCACTGGGATGAATGGATTTTAATTTTCAAGAACTTATCATGAAAGTTTCTTGGGAAGGAGAATAATTTTAATTAAGGGGTATCATACAAAAACCAATCAAGGTGATAACCTCTAATGGAATGAAAAAATTGTTGAGGAACTTCCAGGTGTAATTGCACATATATGCTCATTAGATGTTCAAACATCTAAGCCTCCTATTCCCCTGCATCTCCAAAGGGTCATTTTAGCAACTTCTTCCTTGATCATCTTCTCAATTTTAGCACTATGAATTTATGTTAAAATCATCCCTGATCATCATCATTGCAACCTACAATTCCATTCTAAGTCAGCATTTGTCATCTTGCATAATGTTTTTTTACTTATGCACATATTTCTTATTTTCTATATGAGTTCTGCTACCTTTTATTACTTCATGATGTCAATTTATATTTATTGAGGTTTTGGGGCTGCAACACTTGAATCATTCTTTCCTTCTCACACAACCAAATGTATTTCATCCATTTATAACTTATTATTTCCTATATTTGTAAAGATCCCCTTTCTTTGGTGACTAGTGTATGTTTATATAAATATTTCTGATATTTACATACATGTCAAGATGATTTGATTGTTTGATCTAACATATAAATCATGAAGTCAGATCTACATAAATAAATGTTTGCTATTGTCGTAATCTCATCTAGTGTTTCAACTCATATTTATTTAGAATAAGATAGTGAAAGGAGAAGCAGTTTAGTTGTGGGAAATTACCATACATATTTTAGAACACCCAATTCCAATACATATATCATAATCGTAAGTACTTACTTGATATAGAAGATGATCCACGATATCTCTCATCTATCATCAATAATACCACAATGTCCATGTACATGAATATTCAAGAGTAATCCTAGGGAATTCAAGTAAACATGACAACCCAAAAGATATCCAAGTGGAAATGTAATTCAAGAGAAAGTAATCTTGAGAATATATAAGAGATCCAATTGAACAGGAGTTGAGTTACACTCCTATTATAGAAAAAGTGGAGAAAGGTGTAATGCCCCTTGCTAGTTTGACTATTTTTTAAAACTTTTATGCAACAATGGGTTTGGGATTTCATCAAACACTTTCCATGTAGCTGACATATGATATAACTTCACTTATTATATGACTAATTTTATTTAGTGTTTTTGTCAAACACTTGGTATGATACCATTGAAATACCTTCAACTGAAGATGACTAACTTTTATAACTGGTTTAGGACTATGTGATGATCGTTAAGTTGATATTGGATTTGATTTTTCATATAGAAACTATCTAAACATGAAATTTTCTCACAAGGAATACATATATTGCATTTATTGGTAAACTCAGACTTTAATCAAATATGAGACTACAATACAAAAATAACAACAATAATCTTAGGGTTTAAATAATAATTTAGATCAGATTTAGAGGATGTTTTAGACCCGTCATTAACTATGTGTTGGCAATACTCCTTGAGTGATAGTGACCTTTCATATAAATACTTCAGGGGATGGAAATAACCATGGGTTTCTATAGAAATTTGCTTCAATCATTGAGAATAAGGAGTCCTATAAGTTACTACGGATTTGCATCCACCCTTTGCAATGCAAAACTTTTTATTCAAGCCACGATTGACTGAGTTTTGTTGCTAACTATATGTGATCAATAGAAAATGCTGAATGCTATACAAAGTCCCCTTTGGAAACAACAAACAATTTCCACTATTTTATCACTCTTGGGTGACTATATCACCCCTTTTTAATGGTGAATGCACTCTCTTAACCGATCCTCACTTCTTTGCTTAATCCTATGTGATATTTTACAACCATTGGTATGAGTGGTGTTCCCCCTTGAGACTATTTAATTACTCCCTTCATCTTTGAGCCTCCCTCTTCCTTTAGATCTGAGTGGTGTTCCCTCAAATAACTCACTCAATAGTCCACGGTCTTCCTACTAATAGAAGATAGAAGCTGCAATATGATGCAAGGAGATGGATGTGATCTATGCAATCCTAAATCCTCTACACCCTCCATTTTTTCCCATGATTAGATGGTAGCAACCCCATCCTAAAAACCAATTACTAATAAACAATTAAGCAAGGAAGCAATGGTATATGGTAATGAAGAAATTGGATTTGGTCCAGACGCCTTCTACAAGAAAGCTCTTCCTCAGAGATCATAGTGCCCCTTAGAAAACACACAAGAACCCTAAAAAATGCCCACCATTTGATGCAAATTAATGCATCTTTTCCTTCATCAATGAATACATACTACCTGCAAAAGATCCCAGTGATCTTCTTCTATGTTTTGCTAACGAATTATTCTCCTTTGCAAATGAATACTTTTGTTGTGTTTTTGTTTTATTTATTTTTATTATTATTATTATTATATATATTTTGTTATTTATATTAAATATTTTGTTTATTTTTATTTTTAATATAGATATGTTATAATATAGTAATAGTAACAATTATATATAATAGTTCGTAGTCATGTTATTGTCATGAGCCATGTATTGGATATAGATGTTTCTATGGAGTAATGAAACCCTTTTATTTTTAAATGGTGTCTTTTATATCTTATATGGGTTATTGGTATGTTGATAAATCTTTACTTTATGTTATATTAGAACTATTGCATGCAATGAATATGTTGATAGTATTATAAAATTATAGATTCCATTATGAATGGTTGTTATGTTTTAATGGTTAACCTTTCATCTTGCAACTTTCCTCCCTTTGAGAATTTATTTTCATGGATATATAAAATGAAAACACTAAGTTACATTAGATATTTGTTGGACAAGTAATACAACCCTAATCTAAAAAAACACAACAAGCGTTTCTATTACTAGGATTGTATTATAAGGGAGGAGCCCTTGTAGGATGATATGGATATTCTTAAAGTTGTGAATTTATGATTGGTATCAAAGTAGGATGAAAGCTCTCATCATGTAGGAAGTGAAGTTTTCTGGACGAAACTTTAAGAAATGTAGAGTTTTATATGGTGATGCTAGTAGGGATGAGTATTAAATATTTTTTGTTGAGTTTTTAGTTAGCTTTTTCAAATGCTTTAAATGATTTAAGTGGCTTGAATATGACACGAAAAAAGGAAGTTATATCAAGTATTTTAATGCGCTATCTTATTCAACTATGGTATGAATTCGGACATGTATCTTACATCATGTCACAAATCAAGGAATCGTCACATTGTACATATTTTATTCCGTAAATTAGTATTTGGGACTTCATCAATTGTAAATAATTTCTTTCCAACATTTAAATAATATTGTTTATATTTGTATTTCATATCTCTTAGAAAATATAAGATTACAGAGCAATATAAATACTATATGTCGGTCATAATTAATATTAAATATTAATAATAATAATATTATATGTGGACCTTAACTAAAAATATGTTTTTTGGTTTGAATCAAATCAATGGATACTTAAGAAGAGATTTGATCCCTCTCGGCGCTTGATAGAGCCTAAGATGTGGATCTATGCTGGTTATACAATTAAATTATTAACAAGATGTAAATTGTAAACATATTATAAGAGAGATATATATATAACCTGGTTCATTCAAGATGGGCCACGTCCACATAGAAATTGCGAGTCATTTATTATTATACCATAAAAAAAAATGAAGGGATACAACGTATAGAAACCCCACAATACTTCCTCTTCACACTCTCATAGTCTCTCTCACACAATCATAGATATTGTTTACAATTCTACAATACAATACATAGTTGTATTACAATGCTTTCCTTTTATAGGAGAATTATCATGGGAAAATACTATGGGTCACCCAATACCATGGGTCCACAAACTATTGGCCAACAAACATCCCAAAAAATTCTTTCGCCCCGGAACCCCCACCAAGGGCCCACTGGCCCCTAGACCCCCATGAGGTGGACAATGTCCCCCTGCACCCGCAGCTAGGACGAGTGTACAGTAAATCTTGCGTACAAACACAGGTAAAAAAAAATCTATGAATATGGAAGATCAGTATCCATAAACGAAAAATCTCCCACTTGGATACTGAGCATAGCAACTCTACCATTGCTGCACTTCCTGGACTATGCTATGAAACTTGGACTTAGAAAATTTCTCATTTTGAACTGCATGCTTGAAGGACAATAGAAATCGAGTAGGAACTCAATTCCTCTCTTTTTACTACCTTTGTTAACATGTCTGCAGGATTCTGGCTAGTATGTATATTTTCCAACTTTAACAGTTCATCTTCCAGAACTGATCTTATGAAATGGCACTTGAGATGTATATGTTTATATGTGATTGAAATTTTAATTTCTTTGCAAGATTAATAACACTCTGGTTGTCACTGTACAACTCGATATTCTCCTGCTTCTTACCCAATTCCTCCATGAACCTCTGCAACCAAATCATATCTTTACTAACCTCTGTAGTAGCAACATACTCTGCTTCTGTTGTTTAAAGTGAAACAACCTTTTTTATTTCCGAAATCCAACTTATTATTGTTCCACCCACAATAAAGACATACCCTGTGGTGTTCCTCCTGCTATGTTTATCACCTTCCATATCTACATCAACATATCCTTATCGAATAATGTCTGGACCTCCAAAACATAATGCATGAGAAGTGGCACCTCTCAAATACTTGACGATCCACTGTACCGCTTTCCAATTCTCTTTACCTGGATTGTTCATATACCTACTCACAACTCCCACTGCATATGCAATATCTGGTCTTCTGCACACCATGTCATACATCATCTTCCTACCACTGATGAAAAGGGAGCCTTGGACATGTATTCTATATCTTCTTGTGTATTGGGACACATATCCTTACTTAGTTTGAAATGGTTGGCTAAAGGTGTACTATCTAGTTTTGCATTCTTCATTCTAAACCTCTCTGTCACATACCCATACCCCATTATCATGTGGAATTAAAAAAAAATCATCGAGAACCTTCACTGTTCATCTAACACAGGGCATGGCCATGAACCACATCTCGACATTTTTGACACTGTCACGCTCCCTCCCATCTTCCATGGACCAATCCAACGATATGCTAGGAAGGATATCATAGGAGATCGAACGGCGGAGAGAAAACGCGACGGAAATCAACGATCACAGGTGACCCCGCAGATAAAACTAAATCGACGGATCAGAAGTCACCCGCAAAAATGAACAGTGTGGAAAGCCCAAGTTGTAGGGTCAAAAGTTACAAAAACATTGCAACAACACTTTCCGCAACCCGCACCTTGCATCCTGCATCGGAAACATATCAACGGCAGAGAATCGTCCTGTGAAGATCGATGGTGCAGAAAACTTAACTTGCAAGATTGGAAATATGGAAATTGCAACACCACGATCCCGCATCCCGCAAGTTACGGAAGGAAATTTGCGGAAGGAAAATCTGCGGAAACCAAAATCTGTGAAACGACATTCCAGCTCCCACATCCCGCAAAATCCTTAATTGCGCAAACTGCACAAATGAGGATTTCTAGAAGAAAACTCAACTTTTCAGCTGAATTCTTGAATCGATCTGATCATCCAGGCCATTACCAAACTGGCCAATATACCCTGCAACTTAGTAAAATGCATTGAAGGAAAAACATACATAGATGCCTATAATTGCAGTTATTCAGGGAACAATGCATAACTCAACATAGCAACATGTTCATCACATTCCATCAAGAAAATACAATGCAAGAATTACAGTTAAAGAGAATTATATAGACAATAACACTTATCTTGAAGAAAGCTTGTCCTGCAATGAGCTATGTCGCTGCAACGTTCCACCCAACCATAGGCCAGTGTGCTCCTTAATCTCTCAGCAAGACTGCTACCCCCGAGTTGGGCATGATTTCCTACAGGGATAAGGGAACACTAGTAGACACATACATAGCCAAGGATGCAATCAAAATCAGCCAAGCCAACACAGTTGGGTTTCATAGGCTGTAAGGGAAAACAACCCATAGATGGATTTCACAAGCCATTCAGCCAAGCCATCTCACAGTTGGGTTTCACAGACTGTTCACAGTCAAGCCAACTTTCACCTTAAGGACCAGTCAAGCCAACAAATGGGTTTAAAAGACTATACACAGTCAATCCATCTCACTGCTGGGTTTATCAAGCTACTTAGCCAAACCAGCATTCACAGTTGGGTTTAACAGATTGTCCAGCCAAAGGTTACTCACAAGGTCAGGTGCAACAGACACAGCCAAGCCAACGGATGGGTTTAACAGGCTACCAGCCAAGCCATCTGTCCAGTTGGGTTTATCAGGCTTCTAAGGAAATGGGAAGGAAGAACTGCTAAGCTAGTGAGCTCATCTATAGAGCTGAGGACACCTTCATAAGATCTATCTGGCCTAGATCCCCCTCTGCCTACACACCCAACACAAGGAAGTGTCTCCTTCTCTGATCCACAGTCCCTCAGGCTACACCTTCCATTCCAGTGCTCTTTAGAATGTGCATGGTAGGTTCACCAACCACTCTTATCTTACTGTGAGGTTCCACACCAGGTTTATCAAGCGCATTCTATGTCTCTTTGTTTCCTAAGTCTCGCACACAGTCAGACTCGAACCAGGGTTCACAACATAGCAACCACAGGGAGACTCTACATCACAGGCTTATTGTGAACATGAGTAACAGGGTCTCATACGCTCTGTAGTTTAGGATAGCACTGCAACACATAAAATACCACAATGTCAAGGAAAACCACACTCGCAGAATGCGAAGGGTACATACATAGAAAAAACTCTATTGTTCTACCGCCTCCACACGACGACCAAGGAGTGAAGGTGGTGAATGACTGATCGAACGAATGATCCCATGAATGATTGAACAAATGATCCCATGAATGATTGAATGAAATTCCCCCCCACAAAAAAAAATTAGCCCAAACGTCCCGAATCTCTAAAAATGTGAGAGTAGGAGAACCAAGCATGAACGCATGGGTCTTACTAACATACGATTCTGGTGTTTTCTTGTCCCTGTAAGCAAAACACGACACTCCAAAAATGGGTGCTCTTCCCACTTCGAAATAACCCATACTCTTCCCCTTCCAAGCAATAACTACCTCAACCACTTTCTGGTAGAATAAATGGTCAGGAAGAAAAGACAAGAAAGAGGGTAGTTGACAGTTCTGATGGGTTCTCTCTATGCCACATGGATTTTCCCCAAACGGGTTCAAGGTTAACATTCCCACCCCCTTATCCTTAGGAAAATCATGCCCCCATCTCATTATTCATTGCATTGACATAGTTGGCTGTGGTTTTTTCATCAATTTACATATTTACATGATGTTTACAAACATGCTTGACTTAGCACAGAAACCATAGGCATCAACCATGATCACCTATATCCGAACATCAATCAGTGACAGGGCCATGGCCTTGGGCTCCTTGTCATGATTTCATATAATATCTACATCACATACACTAGTGCAATGGGGTCAAAACCAGGGTGTTACATTCCTCTCCCCATTCAATAGCACTATCCTCAGTGCCTTACAAAATTGAACAAAATGCTACATTGGCATCGCCTCAGTTCTCCACAAAATTGAACAAAAATGGATGTGCCAATCGCATGGTATCATCTAGCTCCCATGTAGCCTCTTCAGGACCGTAGTGCTCCCATTGCACCTTTACCTGCCCTATGGCTCGATTCTAGAGCATGTTCACCTTCCTGTCGAGGATGAGCGTTGGCTCGATCAGAACTCTCCCTCGGGTTCCACCTGAATCACATCCTAATTTTTCACATGGCTAGGATCATGTACATATTTCTTAAGCAAAGAAACATGAAAAACATTATGAGCTCTAGTGCTAGCAGGAAATGAAATCCTGTATGCAACTAGCCCTATTCTTTCAAGCACTTCAATTGGCCCACAATATCTAGGTGCCAACTTGGCACAAGTTCCAAAATTTAAGGAACTCTTCCTTGCCCTCACTCTGAGGTAAACATGATCCCCAATACTGAACTCTCAATTCACCCTACGCTTATTAGCATAGATTTTCTCTCTATCCTGGGTTGCTTTCAGATTATACCTGATCTTTACAACCTCTTGCTCCATTTCGTTGAGCAATTCTGGACCAAGCACAATCTTGTTCATTGGATTATCCCAAGTCACTGGTGTCCTACACTTTCTACCATACCAAGCTTCATATAGACTCATCCCCAAGGATTCTTGCTATCCATTATTATAAGCAAACTCTACCAAGTGTAAATAATCTTCCCACTTGGTTGGTTTGTCCATGACATACATGCGAAGCATGTATTCAAGAACTTGGTTAACTCTCTCTGTCTAACCATCAGTCTGAGGATGGTACGTGGTGCTAAAGTTTAGCTTTGTACCCAAGTATGCAAACAAACCCTTCCAAAAATTGTAAGTGAAATTGACATCTCTGTCAGAGACTATTGCCTTAGGCAATCCATGCAATTTGAAAATATCCTTCATGAATATCTTTGCAATGTCATCAGTCTTATGCGTAGAATTAACTAGTATAAAATGTGTTGCCTTTGTCAACTTGTCCACCACAACCATGATGGAATCATGTTGTCTCCAGGTCAATGGCAATCCTGTAATAAAATCCATGGAAATAACTTCCCATTTCCATTCTGGAACTGGAAAATGCTACAACAAACCTGTAGGGTGTTGATGCTCAACCTTTACCTGCTGACATTTCATGCACCTTGAAATATACTTAGCCAGGTCCCTTTTCATCCCTGGCCAGAAATACTGCTTTATGGCTGTAGCAATTGTCTTCTGATATCATGGGCAACTAGAATACAGAGCTTGATGGATCTCATCCATAACAAATCTCCTCATATCTTCTACATTTGGAATTTAAATCCTGCCTTTATAAGTAAGAAGTCCATATTCTTCCAATTTATATCCCTCATACCTATTTTCAAGACTTTGTTTCTGCAATTTGTCCTTGACCTGCACATACAGTTCATCTCTAGCAATATGATTAACAATCTGCTACCTCAAATCTGATTGGGAAGTAATAAGAGATGCCACATGCATTTCCTACACCTTCCTGCTGAGTGCATCAGCTACCTTATTCTCTTTTCCTTTTATGTGCTTGATTTCAAAATCAAACTCACATAAAAAATCCAGCCATCTAGCTTGCCTAGAATTTAGAGTAGGTTGATCAAACAAATACTTCATACTGCAATGGTCTGTCGTTAACTCAAATCTTCTTCCCATCAAGTAATGACTCCACATCTTGATAGCATGTACTATGGCTCAAAGT
The DNA here is from genome assembly GCA_001517045.1 of Pseudotsuga menziesii. Classification (NCBI taxonomy): domain Eukaryota; kingdom Viridiplantae; phylum Streptophyta; class Pinopsida; order Pinales; family Pinaceae; genus Pseudotsuga; species Pseudotsuga menziesii. Next base: position 390,419 of record LPNX010633596.1, read on the forward strand.
TCCAGATCATGAGTAGCACAGTTCTTCTCATGCTCCTTCAACTTTCTTGACTCATAACATATAACATGGTTGTCTTGCATAAGGAATCCTCCAAGCCCTTGACCACATGCATCAGTACACACCACAAAATCTTTCTCTAGGTCTATAACCTTCAATACTGGTGCATTGGTGAGAAGATTCTTCAACTGCTGGAAGCTTTCTTCACACCTTGAGGTCCATTCAAACTTTATCCCCTTCTTTTGCAAAGAAGAGATGGCATGTGCAACTTTGGAGAATCCCTCAATGAATCTCCTGTAATATCTTGCAAGTCCCATAAAAGATCCCACATATGTCACATTTCTTGGAGTAGGCCATTCATAATGGATTCAATCTTTTCAAGGTTCACATGTATACCCTATTATGAGATAATATGACCCAAATACTAAATTCTAACTCTATAGAAGTCACACTTGCTCAGCTTTGCATACAACTGATTCTCCCTGAGCAATTGCAATGTTAATCTCAATTGTTCTTCATGCTCTTCCTCATTCTTGGAATAAACAAGAATGTCATCAAGGAAAACAAGATCAAATTCTTGTAGCTACATCTTCAGCTCTAACATTTCTGGCGTGCTCATTCTGTAGGTTGTCTTGGACATTGGTGCTGCTTTCGGCATAAGTTCAATTGTGAAATCAATGTCCCTATTTAGAGGAATCCCTGGAATCTCATCAGGAAACAAATCCCTGAATTCCTGCAACACATGAAAGTCCTCCAACCTAGGAGTTTCACTCTTTGTTGCCTCCAAAAAATGAGCTGCATACAACTGGAAACATTTCCTACAAAACTTCTTCAACTGCATTGCTGAAACCTGCCTCATAGAAATCACCTTTGGAATGCCTTTCACAATCCTTGAGTTGCCTTCTTCATCCAAGCACTCAAAAGCCTTATTATAATAGTCAAGCTTTACTTTGTGGGATTCTAACATATCCATTCCAATGAGAACATCATAGGAACCAAGTGGTAGAACATTCAGGTCTACACAAGTGACCAATCCATTCAAACTCAATGGACATTTCTCTATGACTTCAGTAACCTTTCTCTTAGTTCTAGTGGCTAACTGAACTAACCAAGATTTGTTATGCTTTACTTTCTTAAAGGCACAAATCTCCACTACTCTAGGAGTAATGTAACTGTGAGTAGAACCAGGGTCAATCAAGATAGAAACATATTGATCAACAATCTTACCTGCAACTTCAACCATAATGGAGTGGTGGTCTTCCTGGTGGTCCTCCAGTGCTGCAAAAATCCTAGGGATGACCCTTGCTACTTGACCCACTATTTCTGCTTCTTGAATGTTGTAAGCTGGCCTTGCACTCTCATTCTCGAGTGGACAATTCTTGCGCATGTGGGGTACTCCACATCTCCAACATTGGAAAGGTTTTCTATTCTACTGTGGATCTCTTGGTTTCTCTCCCATCACTCTGGTTGGTTGCTTTTCAGCTTGTGATGGCTGCTTCTGCTGACTCCTGAAGCTAGAAGGTTTGAAACCTTTCTTCCTTTGGTCAAACTTCTCATTCTTCTTGTCCTTCCATGTCTTATGGTAATCAGGTTTCCCCTTGATTTTCTCATAGCAATACTTAGTATTCCTTATTGCTTCTTCAAGAGTTCTAGGCTCATAAAAATCAATTCTGTCTTTGTAAGACTGAGGCAGTCCACTCAGGAAACGCTTAATTTTCAATTTTTCATCTTTGATGTACCTGAAATATCTCAACAGTTCTAGGAACCTGTTCGCATACTCTTCCATGGTTTGTTGTCCCAGTCTCAGCTCATGAAATTCTTTGATCTTGTCATCATAGTACCTGTCAGAGAGGTATTTCCGCTTGAAATACTTCTGAAACTGTTTCCACTTAAGTCTCCTTTAACTGATCTTCCTTACTTGCTTGAAGTGCTTCCACCAAATGGATGCCCTTCCATTCAGATTGAATATGGAAACCATTTCCTTCATGTTTCCTGAATAATATTAAACTTGGAAGTACTTCTTTATCCCAAGAAGCCAAGCTTCAGCCTCTTGTCCAGTCTTTACCTCGCCATCAAACGTAGGAGGTTTATCCTTCTTAAATTCATCCTAAGTGCGATCTCTATGGGGCCTCTTTCTCTTTCCCTTGCAAGAATAAGAGCTTGAATCCCCACTAGAATCCTCTGAGTTAGGTGACTTACTAGAAGTCCTTCTTTTTCTTCTCATACTTCTCTTACTGCCTTCAAGTTTCACTGTACGCTTCCTAGAGTCTATCTTTCTTTGCAAGTCTATCAAACTCTACAACATAGCAGCATTCAACTTATGCTTCTCTTCCTGGGATTTAATCAAGCTTTTCATGGTGGCTGCAATATCTAGCGGTGTCTCTTTGAATCTCCTTCCATTAGACTCTATGTCATCATTTCCAACTCGGAAATTCCTCCCCATGGAATCTCACGCATGCTCGTAGGAGTCCCAAGCATCATATCTGTCATGGGTTCTCATTGCTGAACCACAACTTACTTTTCCAAAATGTACTATGACTCTGCAAAATGTGTACCAACACCATTTGTCAAATACACAGTAATTCAAAATCAAAACCATTTACTTACTATCACTTGGCCTATCTAGGCCCAATGCAGTAACCAACATCCTCTGATACCATGTTGTGACGTACTCTTGACTAGTTTTTGGTCCATCTAGGCCCAATGTTGTAACCAACAACTATGATACCACGATGTCATGTACCCATACCCCATTACCATGCGGAATTAAAAAATTAATTGAGAACCTTCATTGTTCATCAAACACAGGGAATAGCTGTGAACCACATCTTGACATTTCCAACAATGTCACACTCCCTCCTGTATTCCATGAATCAATACAACGATCTGCAAGGAAGGATATCATAGGAGATCGAATGATGGAGAGAAAACATGATGAAAATCAACGATCACAGGTGATCCCGCAGATAGAACTAAATCAGCGGATCAGAAGTCACCCGCAAAAATCAACGGTGCGGAAAGCCTAAGTTGTGGTGTTGAAAATTACTAAAATATTGCAATGACACTTTCCATAACCCACACCCTGCATCCCGCATCGGAAACAAATCAACGGCGGAGAATCATCCCACAAAGATCGACGGTGCAGAAAAATTAACTTGCGGGATTGGAAATATGGAAATTGCAACACTGCGATCCCGCATTCCACATCCCACAGCCCGCAAAATCCTTAATCCCGCAAACTGCTCAAATGACGATTTCTAGCAGAAAACTCAACTTTTCAGCTGAATTCTTCAATTGATCTGATCATCTAGGCCATTACCCAACTGGCCAATCTACACTGCAACTTAGTAAAATGCATTGAAGGAAAAACATACATAGATTCCTATAATTGCAGTTATTAAGGGAACAATGCATAACTCAACATAGCAACATGTTCATCACATTCCATCAAGCAAATACAATGCAAGAATTATAGTTACAGATAATTATGGAGACAAGAACACTTATCTTCAAGAAATCTTGTCTCGCAACCAGCTATGTCATTAAAATGTTCCACCCAACCATAGGCCAGTGTGCTCCTTAATCTCTCAGCAACACTACCACCCCCGAGCTGGGCATGATTTCCTACAGGGATAATGTAACACTAGCAGACTCATACATAGCTAAGGATGCAATCAAACACATCCAAGCCAACACAGTTGGGTTTCACAAGCTGTAAGGGAAAACATCCCACAGATGGGTTTCATAGGACACTCAGCCAAGCCATCTCACAGTTGGGTTTCACAGACTGTTCACAGTCAATCCAACATATGTGTTTAACAAACTGTACACAGTCAAGCCATCTCACTACTGGGTTTATCAGGCTACCTAGCCAAGCCAGCATTCACAGTTGGGTTTAACAGACTGTCCAACCAAAGGTTACTCACAAGGTCAGGTGCAACAGACATAGCCAAGCCAACAGATGGGTTTAACAGTCTACCAGCCAAGACATCTTTCTAGTTGGTTTTATCAGGATTCTAAGGAAATGGGCAGGAAGAACTGCTAAGCTAGTGAGCTCATCTACAAAGCAAATGACACCTTCACAAGATCTATCTGGCATGGATTCCCCTCTGCCTACACATCCAATACAAGGAAGTGTCCCCTTCTCTGCTCCACAGTCTCTCAGGCTACACCTTCCCTTCCAGTGCTCTTAAGGATGTGCATGGCAGGTTCACCAGCCACTCTTATCTTACTGTGAGGTTCCACACCAGGTTTATCAAGCGCATTCTGCGCCTATCCCATTCATAAGTCTCTCACACGGTCAGACCCAAACCAGGGTTCACAACACAACAACCACAGGGAGACTCTACAACATAGGCTTACTTTGAGCATGAGTAACATGGTCTCATACACTCTGTAGTTTAGGATAGCACTGCAACACAACAAATACCACAATGTCAAGGAAAAGCACACTCGCAGAACGCGGAGGATACATACAAAGAAAAATCTCTACTATTCTGTTGCCTCCACACGATGACCGAGGAGTAAAGGTGGTAAATGAATGATCGAATTGAATCCCCCCCTCCCAAAAAAAATGAGCCCGAACGCCCTAAAGCTCTCAAAACCCGAGAGTAGGAGAACCAGGCGTGAACACATGGGTCAGATTGACATATGGTTTTGGTGTTTTCTTGTCCCCGCAAGAAAAACACGACACTCCAGAACTGGGTGCACTTCCCCCTTCGAAATTTCCCATACTCTTCCCCTTCCAAGAAATACCTACCTCAACCACTTTCTAGCAGAACAAATGTTTAGGAAGAAAAGACAAGAAAGAGGGTAGTTGACAGTTCTGATGGGTTCTCCCCATGGCACATGGATTTTCCCCAAACAGGTTCAAGGTTAACATTCCCACCCCCTTATCCTTAGGAAAAGCATTCCCCCATCTCATTATTCGTTGCATTGACATAGTTGGCTATGGGTTTTTCATTAATTTTCATATTTACATGATGTTTACAAACGTGCTTGACTTAGCACAAAAACAATAGGCATCAACCATGATCACCTATATCCGAACATCAATCAGTGACAGGGACTTGGCCTTGAGTTCCTTGTCATGATTTCATATAATATTTACATCACATACACTAATGCAACGGGGTCAAAACCGGGGTGTTACACTCTCCAACACCTTTTCTACTTACTCACCTTGAGACAATGTCAATTTGCAATTTTTCCTATCTCTTGTTATTCTTGTACCAAGGATTTTCTTTAAAACACCCAAATCATTCATCTCAAATGATTTAGCTAGTTTCCTTTGAGCACATTTATATACTGCATGTTAGACCTTGCAACAAGCATGTCATCCACATATAATAAAAATATAATATATCTTCCATTATCTAGTCTCTTGAAATAAACACAGTGGTAAAAATGGCATCTACTATAACCTTGTTATGCCATAAACTTATCAAAATTTAAATACCACTTCCTTGGAGCTAGCTTCGGGCCATACACGCTCTTCTTCAACCTGCAAACCAAATTCTCCTTCCCTTTGACCTCATACCCATGTGGCTACTACATATAAATATATTCCTCCAAATCCCCATTGAGAAAGGTTGTTTTTTAATCTAACTATTCAAGATGAAAATCTTCTATTGCCACTAGACTTAAAATAACCCTAATTGAAGTCATTTTAACAACAATATAAAATATTTCATCAAATTCTATACCTTTGTTTTGTGCAAACCCATTTACAACAAGTCTAGCCTTGTACCATTTCTTGCCTCCATCTTCTTCCTTCAACATGTAAACGCATTTATTATGAAATGCTATTTTTCCTGTAGGAAACCCAACCAAATCCCAAGTATGATTTCTTACCAATGAGTCCATATCATCATTCATACCTTTCTACCACTTATTTGTAGTTTCTACCTGCATTGCCTCTTCATGACATTATGGTTCACCAGAATCAGTCATCAATAATAATACAGTGAAGGAGAGAATCATTCAAGGGGTCTGCTTAAAATGGTATATTTTCTTACATTTCTAAGAGTTTAAGGTACTTGTTGTTGCTCTTGATTTTCTGGTGCCTTTGGAACTTCATTTTCTTTGATTTCATTTTTTGGTGTCTGTCCATGCCTCCTCTAGAATCCCACCATCTGAAGCGCTTGAAGTTCCTCTGTTTATTAAATAAACAATAGTATCTACAACATAAACCCAAAAATGTAAGGGAAACCCTACATGCAATCACATACACCTTGAACGCTCCATGATCGTTTTGTTCATCCTTTCTGACACAATTTTCTTGTGGTATTACATGGACTGTATTCTCTCTGTGAATGCCATTGTATGAACAATAAATATCAAAATCCTTGCTGCAGTATTCACCTCCATTATTAGATATGAGACATTTTAACATTTTTCTTGTCTCATTCTCAACCAAATATTTCCACTTCTTAAAAGTAACAAACACATAATATTTATGTTTAATGTAATAAACCCAAGTCTTTCTTGTTGCATCATCAATAAAAGTAACATAATAACGAGATCCACCAAGATATTGTACCTGAGATGGTATCCATACATATGTATGCACAAGCTCTAACTTTTCACTCTTCTTTTGTTTCCCAACCTTGAGAAATATAGCTCTCTTTTGTTTCTAGAAACACAAATTTCCAAACTTACCTACTTCATATTCCGAGAAGCAATTTCCTTAAGTGAAGAATCTGCATCCCTTTCTCACTCATGTGACCTAGCCTATAATTCCACAACGCTGCACTTGTTTCTATGGAAGCTACAAAGATAGAATAATCAGTATTATGAAGGCATAAATACAATGTACCTACCCTATCTCCTTTTTCTATTACCAATGCTCCTTTAGTGATATTCCACCACATTTTCCAAACGTAGACAAACAATCGCTATCTCTGAACTTCCCTATTGAGATCAGATTTATTTTCATAGCAGGAATGTGCCTTACATATTTTAGCATCGATTCATTTTCATTATTTAACTTAGTGTGTACCTTACTCATTCCAACAATTTTACATGGTTCATCATCCCCTAATGAAACATGTCCAAAATCACGTGGAACATGAGTCATGAAAGAATTTTCGATGAGGTGTATCATGACATGAAGCCCTTGAATCTACTACATAGTAATCACTAATATTATCTAATGTAAGAACCAAAGCATCTTGTAACACATCACTTGCTACATTTTCTTCGTAAGTAGTCACTTCCTTCTCGTCTCCTTTCTTCTTTGGATCTCTGCAGTCTTTCTTCAGATGTCCTCTCTTACCACAGTTCCAACACTCCATCATTCCAAATCTATACTTGGATCTTCCCTTTTTATACTTTCTGCGATTACCTGGGATCCTTCCTCTCTCCTTTTCCCTTCCCTTGTTTTCCATGGTCAATGCATTACCTGATGTCTCACCTGTTCTTTTTCTTCGCATTTCATCGCTAAGAAAAACACCAACAACATCATCAAATTTAAGAGTGTTTGAACTAGGGACATAGTTACTTACAACCATGACCAAGCTATTCCAACCTTTTGGCAATGGGCACAAGATTAGAAGACCCCTAACCTCATCATAAAATTTCTATTTTACATAACTTAGCTGACTGTAAGCATATTAAATTCATTTAAATGGTCAGCAACAGATCCACCTTCTGACATCTTCATATTAAATAAACACTTCATTAAAAATACCTTGTTGGAAGACGAGGGTTTTTTACAGATCTTAGCCAATGCGCTCATCATACCCTCCATTTTATTTTCTTTCAAAATCTTGAAATCCACTGCCGAATCCAAGCACAACCGTATTGTTCCCAGTTCCTTTCTATCAAGAACCTCCCACTCTTCATCCTTCATAGTCACCGATTGTTGTTTTTTTCCCCAAATGGTAGGTATAGATCCTTTTGGTACATATAGTGCTCCATTTGCATCTTCCATAACTAGTAGTTTTGGCCGTTAAATTTATTGACCCTAAAATTTCCTTCTTCAGCCATTGCTCCCACTCGAACCGAGAATCCTTTCCTCAGAGTTTACTAGCCAACAGACCTTCTGGCTCTAATACCAAATGTTAGAAAAAACAAGATCGCAGAGTAATAACAATTATACAATTAAATTATTAAACAATATGTAAATACTAAGCACATTAATGAGAGACATATATATAACTTGGTTCACCCAAGATGGGCTACGTCCACATAGAAATTGGTAGTCCTTTATTATTATACCATCCAACAAAATAAAGGGATACAACCTACATCAACCTCGTTGCACTTCGTCTCCACACTCTCACAGTCTCTCTCACATAATCACATAGATTTTTTACAATGCTACAATACAATACACAATCATATTACAACCCTTTCCATTTATAGGATAATTACCATGGGAAATATTATGAGTCACCCAATACCATGGGTCCACAAACTGTTAGCCAACAAACATCCCCAAAGATTTCCTTTAGGGGATTTTCCTCCGAACCCCCTTTCTCGGGAGTGTTTCCCTTGAACCCTCACTGGGGGCCTGCTAGTCCTCGGATCCCCCACCCAAGGGGGATGCCCCCCGCAGACCCCCGTGGGGGGGACGATGTCCTCCCCCACCTCCCAGCTGGGACGTGTGTACAATAAAACTGGGGTACAAACACAATTAAACAATAACATCTATGAATCTAGAAAATCACGCTCCACAACCAACAATATCGCTATGATACATAATCATTTCAACAGCAACCTTTGTATCAAATTGATATTTATTGGTAAGACCATCCCCCCTCTTTTCTCAACATGCAACACATGGGTAAATTGCCTACAATGAAAAGAATCTACCCTTAACACCTATTTTCTTTGTAGCTTCTTGTTTTTTGGTTTCCTTTAGCTTTTATTGAGAAATTCTTCTTATATTAGCTTAGAGATGTGCTTCCTCTAAGTGGAACATTTATGAGAGGTGTTTTTATGCTTTTCAAAATCACCCTCTACTCATAATGACCTCATCTACAACTACTAGGGGTTGGGGTGGGTTTGAACCTAAGTGCTGATGTTAAAACATATTTGATTCCCTTGAACCTTGCTACTAGACTATACACCCAAGGAAAATATTGTTATTTAACAAATTGAAACCAATAAGTGCCAACTTCCTTTATCCTTCTTCATAGCAACAAGATCAAATCCATACCAATTATTTTGTTGAGTAAACATTACATACACTTGAAACATTAGATCCATATACAATTCCACATATAACAAGGACAAGCAAAATCCCTTAGTATCTCAACCCCAATCATGGAAGGTACATGAACCTAGATTTACCTCACATCACTTTAGTTGTTGAAATGTTAATTCTCGTCATGCACAAAACACAATGACTAATGTAATCTTTGAGAATCTACGTTGTATTAATGTGGGCACATGGAGATGTGGCATATAAACAACTCCTTGTCTCTCTCATATGCACAGAGAGAGAGAGTTGTCCTAGATTTTGATCCTTTCACACCATATATGTTTAAAGTGAAGAGAATTAATTGGTTCTTTTAGAAGTTATTATAAGTTAGAGGAAGCAAGGGAGGAGTATAAGGTATATTTTAATTTTAAGTGAGTATGAATATTGGTAGAAGTAAATCGGTGGTGACAATATTACTCACAAACATAGGCACCCTTGTTTTCTCATTAGTAGGTGTTTTTGAAGTTTGTGATAATTTCCTGTCAACATAAAAAATTATTACATGAAGGTGCATTAGAGAGAATTTGAGGTCAAAAATGGGCCTCAAAAGGACCAAAATGTACTATAAAAATCAACCAATTACATTCTAGTAGATGACATCATCCCCCATGGTTGAGGTGGCATTGCATGAGTTAAGAATGCTTATTTGTCACATTTTCTATGGTGGATGAAAATCCAAGTTAACCAAGGTAGTGGTACAAGTACTTTTAAGTCATAAAGTGAAGTACTCACAATAAAAGTCATTTCACACTTTTTCATAAAATAATATTATTGTTAT
>LPNX010633596.1:412130-542461 GCA_001517045.1 Pseudotsuga menziesii
ATGAAAATAATTCTCTTTTTATCCAAAATCCTTTTAACTCACTTTTTATTGTCGAAACCTAGAAAATTGTATGCATTAATTACTAGGAGAAAACTTGAAGCTTCCAAATCAAGAAAGAGTTCAAAAAATATTAGGTCATAACGCCAAGTTTTACAAAAAATAAAATTTAGCACAGGTGCTAATAGGGTGTTTTACCTCTCCAATGGCCAAAAATTTGTGTTTTGTAGGCACAATAGTATTGGAATGGAAGGAGAGAGAGCATGAGGATATGGATAGAGAAACATTAGGAGATCCATTGAACCTAAATTCCCTAAGAAGATGCAGTTTGTTGAAATTTTTTTGCACTGCAAACATGCTTTCTCAAGTTCGATTGCTTGAGTCTTTGGTACAACTATGGGACCCTCAACAATATGTGTTTGATATTCAGGGTGAAACACTTGAGATAATTTTCAAAGACATATATTTTATCACTATTTTATCTCATAAGGGGGGAACCATTGATCTTGAGTGGAACTAGACATGGGGGTGACCCACTCAGTGTGGAAGACTATGTGAACATCTATTTCCTTCTAGGTACATGAAAGTTAGCTACACAGATACCAATTTCATAGGTAACCAGTTTTCCATTGAAAATTATTATGAGCACTATCACCTGAGTTGCAGGTACATCTTCACTGCACTTAGCCATGTAGAATCACATGCATTAAGAGTGGAATGCCTATAGAGTGTGGTTTTTTCCTGGTGCACTAGGCTAGTCATAAAAATGAAAAATAAATTATCAGATTGCACGTTGGGGAAGAAGAAACATTTTGGATATTCTAGCATCCAAGAAGCTTTCTTCTTTGAGCTCATTCATGCTTTAAGCCACAGGGTGAGACTTCCACCAGCTCCTCCACATGAGCCTAGAAACACACGATGGGGTGATGTGTTCCTTCGTCAGGGATGTGGTGATATCCAGGGTGGATTTGATGATGAATTCTATGCATGGTGGGGTAGGAAAGTGTTTGCATTCGAGAAGTTCCCCTATGCAGTTCTATTATTTCGTGGCGATCCAGAGTTGATTCTTCCTCCACGAGGTGCTTGGGGAGAGATGGGTGAGCTTTAATTTTCATGTTTTTAAAGTTTTATGAAAATTTTGTTTATAAGTTCATATACCTTTGTACATTATACGAGTCTGATTCATATTGTATGATGCAGATATTGGGCTTGTTTAGCTAGATGGTCACCTCAAGATCTAAGAGTGACTAAGAGATGGAGATGACATTGAAGCCATGCTTTGGATTGTGAAGGGGAAGCTATCTAGGCTTACCCATGGTGTTCCCACACTAAGGATGGAGAGGATCCCCATTGCTATTCAGGAGCATGTAGTGGGGGTGTACCTCCTTCCCAAATATGCCTCTTGTGGAGGGTGTCTAGGAATTTTTTTTATCTTACCTAGCGGTTATGGTAGAGGTAGCTGAGGCTACAAAGTCTCTGTAGCTACTAGCATCAATGATGGACTTTGATCTTATTTATTTTAATGTACGTTATTACTAGATATTTGGACCAAGAATCGATATATATGGACATATTTTACTTATATGTACATATATATAACAACTTATTTACATGTGTTTCTATGTATCATTTATATGTGTTTTGTTTAAAATGTGTGTGATAAATGCCAATCCAAGATGTAATTAGCATATGCACCAATAATTATATTTTGGTTCCAAAATGTTATGGAACTTGATGAAAACTTTATACTCAAAATGAGAACTCTAGCTATAAAACTCCAATTTTTGTGAAAAAAATGTGAAACAAACACAAAAAAAGACCCCAAATTCAAAAAGTGGTGCTACTGGTAGCACCACTTTTTTTTAGTGGATAAAAATGTGGACATGGATGAAAATAATCCATTTTGTTATTTACGATAACCTTAAAATCAAGCCCCAAATTAAAAATAGATGCTACTCATAGCACAATATTAAAAAAACATAATTATATCATTTTATCATAATTTAAAATTATATTTATTAAACCTCTTAGTAGCAATATATAAAAATTGCACTATATTATACAAAAAATATTCTAGAAATTATTAGACCACTGTTTCCATAGAAATTATTAGACCATTGTTTCCATACAAAATAAAGGAATTTCTTACCAGAGGAGCACATTGTTGAACAAAAAAATCCTAAACATAAAATAAAAAATGCAACAATTCATAAAAAAAGACATTAAACACATTAAAAACAATTAAATAACCAAAAACATTATAAAAAAATCAAATACAACTAAATTGAAAATATAAAATATTCTTTAAATTTACACTCACTTTAATATTATAACCAAACATTTTAAAATTAATAATTTAAAAAAAATATCACATTAAACACAAAACAATATTAAAAAAATACAAATGATAAATAACATATATATATATATATATATATATATGTAAAACAATATAAATTATAAAATATAAAACTTAAACTATAAAACAACATAAAATATGAAACAATATTAAAACTAAACAAATAATATGTTAGTATAACAAAATATTTTTAAAACTAAATAAAAAACTACAAAGAAAAATCTTAAAATTTTTTGTGGCTTTTGTATAAGCAATATATATAAGATGTGATGAAGTTATTAAAGGAGTGGTTCTCGAAATCACGCCACCATTTTATACTATTTAATATTTTAATTATTATTTTTATTAATATGTATTTGTTTATATATATATATATATATATATATATATATAAACTAGAATGTTGTTTAAAGGAAGGAGGTTGTGCTGGAACGATCTTAGGTGGAATAGTCATTATACTTCTTCTCTATGCTGACGATATTGTTCTTCTGGCAAGGTGTCCATTTGATCTTGATAAGAAACTAGGACTTCTTAAGGATTTTTTCTCTACCATGGGTATGACTATTAACACTCACAAAACAAAAGTTATGATTATCAAATTCGAGAAGGACACTTACGCTAATTTTTTTTATGACAATAACAACTTGGAGGAAGTGTCTTCTTACAAATACCTAGGAATTGACATTCATCACAATCTCAACTCGAACTATAGCATTGAGAAAATGATTAATGGAGGGTGGAAATCTTATTTTGGTCTTGAAAATAATTGTAAAGAAGCAAACCTTGTGATGTGAGATAAAAAGAAGCTCCTCTTTGAAACTTTAGTCGCTCCTATTATCTTGTATGGGTGTTAGGTTTGGGTTTGCGACATCTCTAAAGAAATCATAAAGAAATATTGAGCAAGTTGAGAAGTGTTTTATAACATATAACCGAAAAAGTAAAAGCAATACACCCTACCCGATTCTCCTTATAGAAGTGGTTCTATCCCCTATCGAGATCCTAGCTATGTCTAGGATCCTGTTGTAGAAGCAAAAAATAAATATCATGGGAGACCATAGACTTCCTAATATAGCTTTAAATTCCATCCAAAACCACCTAAGGCTCAACTGAGGTTGGTATAAAGATACCAGGGTCTGGTTAGACCATTGGGAGATCGACGAAAAAATGTTGCATTGCAAAATATTAATAACATTAAAGATATTGTTACTTCTATGTTTAAAGAGAAAATGTGGTGTGAGAAATATTTAGAGGCTAACAAAAAATTAAGATATTATAAGGAAGTCATCAACCCTACTCTATAATATTAAAAGTATCTCTCTGTTTTAACTAGTTCAAAGAAAAAAATGTATATAGCCAAGATAAGAACGAACACTCATGAGATCCATAGTGAAACAGGGCATTGGGAAGTTCCTAAAACACCATGGGTGGAAAGGATATGTAATCTCTATGAGAATCTGAACATTGAAAATGAAAATCACTTCCTCTTAGATTTCCCTGCGTACACCCACATTAGATCTCAGTTTCATAATATTTGTTGGAATACCGACCTTCCTACCCTTTTAGCATCTCAAAATTATTGTGAGCTCGGGACGCTTCTCACCTAGCTCTTTGAACATAGGAGTACAATTTTAAAACAGACAAAATAATTCATTTCTTTAGGTTCGATAGACCAGTTTGGTTTGAGGGGGTGTTAGCCATCACACACACACACACACACACATTTTTCATGGTTTTGTTTAAAAGTTATATATTTTTTCATATATATTTTTTAACTTATGTTGTTGTTCTTATTACTATTATTACTATTACTATTATTATTATTATATCTTTGTTTTATCATTTTTATGATGTTTATATGTTTTCACATTGTTTTTTCAACTTATTGCACCGAGAGGCGCTTTACATCCCAATATGGGGGAGATATTGTAACGTCATTTAATGTTCCTCATGTAACATTCCTCTTGTAAATGTCGGCCATAAAAACAACACAATATAGGGGACATGTTGTAATGTTACCACTTAAGAAAATAATAAAAAATAAAAAATTGAATTATCCAAAAAAAAATGTTGCTCGTGCACATAATTTTAAAACCATGTGCAAGGTCTCTTAAATAACCCATGGTTTTATTGTACATGGTTTAGGAGGGCCTTGCAAATGGTTTTAAAACCATGTGCAAGGCCTCCTAAACAACCCATGGTTTTATTGTACATGGTTTAGGAAGTCGTTGCAAATGGTTTTAAGACCATGTGCAAGGCCTCCTAAACAACCCATGGTTTTAGGAGGGTCTTGCACATGGTTTTAAAACCATGTATGGGGGAGACATTGTAATGTTCTTTCTTAAAAAAAATAAAAAAATAATATAAAATATTATATGTCGGCCATAAATAGTATTAAATATTAATAATAAAAATATTATATGTCAACCTTAACTAAAAAAATGTTCCTTTTGGTCTGAATCACACCAAAGCTTATAGTTGAGTGCAATACTTTAAGAAGAGGTTTGCACCTTCAAACATTTGATCCCTCTCAGTGCTTGATAGAGCCTAGGATTTGGATCTATGCTGGTTGTAAATTAACAAAATCAAAATGTAAATATATATATTGTTAGAAGGATTTCTTGATATTCTTAATTAAATATTGTTTGTAATGTTTTAAAAATAATATATAAAAGGTAAGACAATTTAAATTATAAAATATAGAAAAAAAATATGAAACTTTAAAAAAAATACCAAATAATATGTTAATGTAACAAAATATTTTAAAAACCAAAGAAAAAAATTCTTAAAAAGGCTTTGTGGATTTTGTATAAACAATAAATATAAATGTAAGGGGTGAGGAATTTTTTTTTTTAAGATGAAACATCGCTCAGGAAACGTTCACCTACTTCCCCAATTTTTTTAGGATGCTACTCGATGAACGCTCACCTACTTCCCCTTTTTTTAGGATGGTACCCGAGGTAAACCATTGGCCTTGATTATGAGGCCTAACCCGATGGGGACATCAAGTGAGACTCTTGCATAGCCACCTAGGGATTTGACCCCGAGACCTTCATCGAGTGAGGGTCTTGCATAGCCACCCGAGGATTTGACCCCAACACCTTCTGCTAGCGTAAACGACTCTCAACCACTTGAGGTAACCCACCGGGATTAAAAGGGGCTCCATCAGAGAATAACAAACATTACATAGGGGCTCACAAGAGAATCATACCATTTACAAGAATTGAACCTAGGTGGAGAGGGTAACAATCATTCCTCCCAAACACCCAAGCTACATCCAATGAACTATGTTTTTTTAACTTATGTTTGCATTATTATTATATATTTGATTTATATTATTTTATCATGTTTAAATGTTTTCACATGGTTTTTTCAACTTATTGTAAATTAAAAAAAACAAAATGTATATATATAGAATGTAAAACAATATAAATTATAAAATATAAAACTTAAACTATAAAACAACATAAAATATGAAACAATATTTAAAATATTGAATAATATGTTAGTATAACAAAATATTTTAAAAACTAAAGAAAATAATAAAATAAAATAAACACAAAATCTTAACACGTTTCGTGGATAAGGGGTGAGGAAGCTCTTAAGCTTGACGATTCTCGGAATCATGCCAACCCTTTATACTATTTACACTTTATTTATTATTATTTTGTTCAGATGTATTTGCTTAAAAGGTATATATATTTTCACATGGTTTTATTTAAAAGTTATATACTTTTTTCATATGTTTTTTTTAACTTATGTTTTTATTATTATTATATATTTTCTTTATTCTAAATGTCTTGACATGGTTTTTTCAACTTATTGTAAATAAAAAAACTAAATGTAAATATTGATTGTTAAAAAACAAATTTTTATATTTTTTATTATTTTTATGTGTTGAGGAATATGCCAAATGACAAAATTTTTTTGTTAAGAGATTTTTTATAATATATATAATAAAAAACTTGAACTATAAGACAATATAAAATATGAAACAATATTAAAAAAAAACCAAATAATATGTTAGTATAGGAAAATATTTTAAAAACCAAAGAAAAAAATAAAAATAAAAAATCTTAAAAGGTTTTAAGGCTTTTGTGTAAGAAATATATATAAAAGGTGAGGAAGTTTTTAAGGTGGCCATTCATGAAATTGCGACACCTTTTTATACTATTTAAACTTTCTTGATTATTTTGTTAATATGTATTTGCTTAAAATTTATATTAATATTCACATGATTTTTTTTAAAGTTGTATATTTTTTCATATGTTTTTTGTGTTAACTTATATTTTTATTATATTATATATTTGCTTTTTATAATGTTTAAATGTATTTACTTGGTTTTTTCAACTTACTATAAATTAAAAAACAAAAGTAAGTATAAGGATTGTAAAAAATGAGTTTTTGATATTCTTGATTAGTTTATGTTGTTAAGGTAAATACCAAATTTCACAAGTTTTTTATAGGATATTTTTTGTAATGGTTTGACGTTAATATTTTATTTTGAGATTAAATGTTATTTTTTTAATATGTTAATTAAAAATGCGTGGTATAAGTTTTGTTAAGTTGATGAGAATCATCACTTTATGAAAAATAATATCAATTTTATACATAAAATAGCTTAAAATAGGTTTAAAATAGATGAAAATACCTTAAAAAAGGTTTGAATTGTCTTTATTTTCTCATCATTTATACAAATTAGCCCCCCAAAATGATTTATCTAAAAGAAAAATTAAAGGAAAAACTTCAAAAATGTATATATGTTTTTTCTTATATAGCTTTTAAATGCTAAAAAGAATCGAAAATGTATATATTTTTCATTACGACTAGATACTAAATGTATTATTTTTTGTAAAAATTCAAAAAAATGCATTTGTAGATAAAAAATATTCTTTTTTTTATAACCAAGAACATTCAAAATGGCAAAAAAAGGGCTCAAATGAAAATATGTTCTACGAGTATACATACTTTTCGAAATGAATGTAAAAACAACTACTAAAATTGACCCTCCAAAAAACAATAACAATGTCGGGTTCTCATCAAGTTGTATAACTTGTTTTCCATGGAATGTGATTGTATGTAATGTATTCAAAATGTCTTTCAAGTAACCTAATTCATAAAATATTAGGTAATAGAGTGGGATTTCTCACATGATAAACCCCATTAAGATGAGAGGCTACTAACTCAGAGTCAATTTTAACCTCCATATAGGTAATACCATGCATAATAGCACCCATCAATAGCACAATAACAACACTATATTCAACCACATTGTTTGTTGCAGGACCTAAACAAGCGCCTCCTAAGGGAACTAGTTGTCATGTGGGTGCATGAATGACCCAAGTGGATGAATCCAGATTGGAAGTGTGACGGCTTGCACCATTATCAAATCCTATGAACTATTCCACAAATATTTTAAATGTAACTAGATCTACATAAAAAACAGTAATCAAGTGATAACTATTTAGAATGTTATACAACTATAGTACAAGAAAAAACATAAGCACTACGAATAGCACTTTTTTAAATAGAGCATGTTTTAGGGCTTAGGAAACTTGTTAGCATCGTGATCAATTAGCTCATAAGCATCCTTATTTAATACAATAGATCGAACGTACATAGCTAACCACATTGATTTGAACTTCCCTTGTTGAAATTATTCAAATAAATGAGAGTGGGGTGTATCAGTTATTTCTAATGCTTAAAGCATTTTCAATATTTAAACCATTATTACAGATCATAGATTCATAGCTATGATAATGCAACAAGTATAACTGAAGGAATTATAATCATCAATTGCATGCACTTGATAGAGATAGACAAATATTCATATTTATTTGAGCACCTACTCAAATGAGGCAACAACCTCTGTTTACACATTCCTTCTTGCAGATAGAACCAACCCTCATGTTTTTCTAGAACCCACTAAAATATGATTCTCCATATGCTACTGAGTGGAAGCACCAACTTCCACTTGTATAGGCTTCAACTTGTATGAAGAATACCACAGTTTTTTCCTAGCACCACCCTACCACCCTTGTTTTATAAAATTAAACATGTTCATTTCAATATGTAGAAAAATATATATAACAATGCATACCAACTCTGCTAGTTTTTATGATATACTTATAGATTTTCTTATTCACCTTGTCTCTACTTATTATCTGTGTTCTGGGCATTCTTGAAAGAACACAGAGTTCTCTTTCATTCTTTCATCCCTACTCTAACGATGATTCATGCACCAGCTCTCTGCCCGGAGAGAGTGCACTGTTTTATTTTACTCCCTCATCCTTTTATACTTATTAATTTTTAAACCCTTCACCTATTTGTATGCCTCACTATTTATTTCCATAACTGATCAAAATCGTTCTATGCCTTATGACAGACATAACATCCAATCGATGTGTAATCATAAGTTTTTGCAATGCATTTTCGCAATTTTGGCTTCTTCTAACAAATCATAATTTCCATAGTTCTTGTTTTGCAGTGCCCTTTCTATAGGAATAATTCCATGCGGCCCCTATACTGACCGTTGATCTGAAATAAAAATCGAATAGCAGATATGTGACATTTTCCAAATATCTTCCATGATTTCTGCATTCCGCACCAATCATTTCACACCGTTGATCTCATATGAAAAATGAATATTGGATATGTGACTTTTTCCAAATATCATTCCACGATTTCTGCTTTTTGAACCAATATTTTCGCACCGTCGATCTTCTTCAAAATATCAGTGACCGTTGATCTGTGATGAAAATCGAATATTGGATATGTGGCTTTTTTCCAAATATCATTCCATGCTTTGCTCTTTCCGAACGAGTCTTTCCACACCATCGATCATATGCATATTTTTTTTCAGACTATTGATCTTTCGGATTGCAGTTTACAGATTGCTTTGGGTTGCGGAAACAAATATTATTTTAGACTTTGATTTCTCATGTTCTGCATTCCGCCTTCCACATTCAGCCTTCCTCTTTCTGACTTCCTCTTTTCTTCTGAATCGTTGATGTCTTTGCAGTTTCACTACTGACCGTCGGATTTGTTCATCATATTTTCTTTCAAACTTTGTGTATTTACTGCTTGGTTGATTTCTTTGTGGGTTCACTCCTAACCGTCAGATCTATTCATTTCTTTACTTTTTTGGATCATATGCTTGGAACTATGTGTTTCCATCAATAAAAACCATATCAGATCACTACTAACCACCGGATTTTTTCATCATATTTTCTTTCAAACTTTGTGTATTTACTGCTTGGTTGATTTCTTTGCGGGTTCACTCCTAACCGTCGAATCTGTTCATTTCTTTACTTATTTGGATCATATGCTTGGAACTATGTGTTTCCATCAATAAAAACCATATCACAATATGATATGTTTCTATATGATTGAGATACCTATCATGATCCCAACAGTCTCCCCCTTTGACATTGATGGCAACCTTCAAATTCTAGATGCATGATGTACTTGTAATTACCAACTGTTTATTATCTGTAACAAAAACCAACTTATCCGTCTTTGAAATCAATGTCAAAGAAGAATCAACAGCACATACCCCCCTATCAAAGTGGACAAGTTATGTAAGGTCCCTTTTTATGAATTTTTATTAAATGATCATTTTTTTCACCTTTTTTTCCCTATTTCGACTTTTGACTAGTTTTGATGTCTAGGTCTCCAAATTGTCCCAAATATTCACAGAAAGTATATGAATGATATTAAGTTTTGAATATTATGTTCAAGGAATATTTATGACCCTCTAAATGCTTCTGCAAACTTGTTTAAGATTCTGGTCGAGGTAGGAGTTGTGGCTAGTAATTTGGGGTTCTAATTCCCCCACAATGAATACTGAGAATGAATTCCCAAATGGACTCAAGACAACTCAATTTTATGAATGGAATTAGGGGACATGTAAATCACATCAATATGAACTCATATGCATCACCATTCAACCTACAAATGTCTTCTATAACTCACTTAAATCAGATGCAAAAAGACTAGTTTCAACCTTGGGGGAAATGATAGGAAAACTTCTCCAAATGCTATGAAACTCAATAAAATAACTCCAATTTATTATGTAATTAAAATTAAACTCATATAATCCCTCAATAAAATTCCATTCATCCCTAAATAATTATTAGTTTAATTATCCATTCGAATCTATCAACATTATATTGGTTCACAACAAGGTAATGGGGAAATGGCACTGTTTTTTCATCGTTTAACATTTATACATGAAATATTTTTCTTATTTTGACCTGAGATTCTTGTGAAATTTAATTAAACAAATAAAATTCTATCCATATATAAACCATTAGTATTTTACTTATCCATTCAAATCCATGAATATCAAATTGGTTCACAACAAGATAGTAGGGAAATGACACTATTTCTTCATCGATTAACATTTTTACATGAAATCATTTAGTATTTTGACCTGATAGACTTATGAACTTGAAATACAGAGAATTAAAATCATAAAATAAAATAATGGTGAATTTAGAATCTCCCCCAAAGAAATCAATAGCTCACAAAATGTGCCTCAATCCATAGAAAAAGAATATGCTGAGAAAACTTGGAATAGATGAAAGAACAAGTTGATCTTGTAGTGTCCACAAGATGAATTGTAGCTTGTACATTTAAATTATGAATCCATTAAATCTCCATAAAGTACCTGAGTTGCCTATCCAAACACCAACTTGGATGGGAATCTTTCACCCTCAAAATTGGCGAAGGAAAGAACTAGTCATCCACTAGCTCTCTCAATTCACAAATGAAAATTTATCAAATGATCAAAATACCTTATCTTGGTTGATTCCTGTATTTTATAAACATCCTTATATTTTTAAGGTTACCAATCCATCCACAAACTCAAGCCAATTCAAATTTTGGTGTGGGATCAAGATTTTCCAATTCAAAGTCACATGAGAGCCCTCTTGGATGATATATTTTGACCTAGCATTTTATATATGTCATATTTCATCATTCATACCTGATTTTTTTCATAGGTGTCATAACATCTTCATCATTTTCGTCACAGAGCTAGGGAATCTAGTCCAAGTGTCTCACTAGCTCCAAAATGCCTCCTCCTCTTCCATGGGAGTTACTCTTCCACTCCAATTAGACCTTAATTGATTCATTCCAAGTATATTGACCTTCCAACTCATCCCATTACCCTTGGTCTTCTTATGGATTCGAAATGACAAGAGGAGGATGCCATGTAGCATAGAAAATCTAGCTTGTGTAGGTCCCAAATCCTCCATATGTCTTCATGATCAATTGCCACTTTGATTTTTCCTTGTACTTATTTATTTATATCCTTTATTAAATATTTATTCCATTCTAATTTTAAACATCATTTATTGTACCCCTTATTCCAAATCCCAAAGCTTCCAACCCCAATCTACGAAACTAGTAATTTTCCTCCTTGGCAATTATTTGACCCTTACCATCAATTTGACATACTCTCATGAATATGGAAAATATTATTAGGCCATTGTGACCCAATGCAAAATTTGTGACATTAAAAATCCTCCCTTCCCAATATTTCTTGTCCTCAAGCAATTTAAAACATGGATGTTGAAGAACCTGCTTTCTGTATGATTATTTGAAGTTGCAAGTGAGTTTCCCAACATTGAGTCTTTGAGATTCCATTAATATTTTTGAGAGGAACCACCATTCTTGCTACTGCAATACTATGATTAAAATCACTTTATTAAGTAGGGAATCCATCTCCCATACTGCTTGTTTCCCCAAAAAATTGAAATCAGTGGGACTGAAAACTATCCCAGGGTCTCATTGCTAGTATTGCACTCCAACAATTAAGAGTTCTCTCCAACCCATACCATTAGCAAAGTGAGTTATGGGATCCAATTTTCTTGTCTGCATTCTTCCAACATCATGAGTACATTTTATATATCATCAAATTACATAATATATATCATCAAATTACATAATATATGTCATTAAAGTACATAACAACATAATAAAAATGTACATCAAGGAGGTGCCTCATCATAAAATCATGAAAGTGCTTATACCTCCAAGTAAGTATACCACCATTTTCCAAGTGTGTACAAGCTTCAAGTGACCAATCAAATCTTCTCCAATGACATAGGTGAGGATTCCATGTCCCATTATGCTTCTCCAAAAATATATAATGTGCATCATTATAATCATCCATGTGTTATCTCATCCAATAAGTGAATGAAGAACCTCCACCAAAATATAAACCAAATAAGGATCAAAGAAAACATGAAGACTTCAAGTGGATCAAAGAAGTCTCATCAATACAACCATAGATATGTATATCATCATGAAATAACAGAGGATTTTGATTCCAATAATAATTTCCTTCAATCATATATCTCTTCACCCAACATCAAATAGATTAGGCAAGGAGCAAGGAAAATCATGAGTCTCCATGTGACTCAAGTGAACATCATAGGTGCACCCATGTAGATGTGTATCATCATACTGTAACAAAGGATGCTGCTGAAATTGTAAATAATATGGTTCTATAGTCATGTCATCATCAAAAGGAGAGATAGAAAGTCCATACTCTTTATGTGGCACCATAAAAGAAAACCTTTCACCCATACTACATTAGGATGAATGCTGCAAAATTTGGAAGTGTAGGATGTAGGAGAAAGAACCAACTTGCCCAAATGATTAGAAAGTGAAAATTTTCATCATGTGAAGGATCCATAGGGTTAGGATTTTGTACCTACCTTAAAAATGGAAAAAATTCCTCATGGTTTGGTTCCAAGGTAGTGGAATCATGCACTTCTTCAAAAAATGTGCACCCATATTCAAGAGGATACTCAAGTTCCTCTTCCAACAGAACTAGTGATTGGCTCTCATCAATTTCATATTCAAACAAATAAAGAACTTGCAATTTTCCATATTTCTCATGATCCCTCATTTCATGAGAATCCTCCAAGCAATCTACCCTATGACAATCTGAAACATAGGAGGAAGAACAGGTATCTTGCAACCTCTCAAGAAGTTGCTCATTTTGAATTTGGAGCTTATGAATATCTTCATTATTATTCAAGTAGGATTAATGTAACCATTCACTAATCTCAATCACATTTTTTCTATAAAAAAACAAAGACATGAAATTACCTTTCATTTTGCACATTTCTCTTTGAATATTCTCCATGTCTTCAAGGAATGTTGGCTCCTCCAATGAAGAAACTTTCCAAAAAGAATTTGATACCAATTCTTGAGTTTCATGGAGTATGATAAGGGACTCTTGGATCTTATTTTTATTCATATTTAAGGACCCTTCAAGAAAATGAGTCTCTTGCAAATTAACCTCCTCATTTTCTTCCTTCTTTCTTGGACCAACTTCATGAATATCAAGTGGTGATGGGGAATTTGATCTTTTTTCTTATTCAACTGCTACAAGGTCTTAATTTTCATGTTTAATGGAATTTTGGATTGAAGAAACACTTTAAAAAGTTATCTCTATGTCACCAACATAGAGGTGTGACAACCCATCAATAGGTACTCCTTCATAGTTCAAGCATCCATTAGTAGATGATATTTGTTTCATTTCCAAAGTAGGATGTGTCTCGAAATGATCTTCAATATTTTCAATAGAAAATTCTTCATACTCATGTGATGTCTCTTCATATTTTTTAGAGTCACTTGGGAGTGAGTTTCAATCCTCTTCATGTACTACTTCTTCTACTTCACCTATTTCAGAACTAGGTAGTTCATGGGTCTCCTCATTTTGCTCCTTCAAGCAAATTGATGGATTTTTCCCTTTGGTTTTCTTAAGATCAATATATTTTCTCCAAATTTGGATATCCAATAATTCATATCCTTTCAAAATATTCTTGGTCATGTCTTCAAAGATAGGTTCCATGATTTTTATATGCTCATCACCATCATATGAGGTTCCCTTTTTATCCCTAGTTATAGTTTCCTCTTCAACAAAAGCACTTTTGGTTTCAATATCTAATGGTGGTCCCTAAATTATTGTCCTACTAAATATCAGACCACATCAAGTGCCAATATCATGCTCTAATACCATTGTAATGTCCCCTTTTTATGAATTTTTATTAAATGGCCATTTTTTCACTTTTTTTTCCCTATTTTGACCTTTGACTAGTTTTGATGTCTAGGTCTCCAAATTAGTCCAAATGCTCCCAAATATTCATAGAAGGTATATGAATGATATTAAGTTTTAAATATTATGTTTAGGGATCTGAAAACTCGTTTAATATTCTGTTCAAGGTAGGAGTTGTGGCTAGTAATTTTGGGTGCTAATTCCCCCACAATGAAACTGAAAATGGCTCCCCAAATGGACTCAAGACAACTTGAATTTATTAATGGAATAATGGGAAATGTAAATGGAATAAATATGAACTCATGTGAATCACAATTCTACTTTTAATGTTTGCTATAACTCCCTTAAATCATATGCAAAAAGACTAGTTTCAACCTTGGGGGAAATGATAGGTAAACTTCTCCAAAAGCTATGAAACTCAAAAAAATAACTCCAAATTATCATATAATGAAAATAAAAATAATATAATCCATAAGTAATAGTCCATTCATCCATAAATCATCAATATTTTACTTATCAAATCGAATCTATCAACATTATATTGGTTCACAAGAAGGTAGTGGGGAAATGGCATTGTTTCTTCATTGTTTAACATTTATACATGAAATATTTTGTGTATTTCAACCTGAGAGTCTTATGAAATTTAAATAAATAAATTACACTCTATTCATCCATAAACCATCATTATTTTACTTGTCCATTCAAATCCATCAATATCAAATTGGTTCTCGACAAGATAGTGGGGAAATGGCACTATTTCTTCATTGATTAACATTTTTACATGAAATGTTTTAGTATGTAAACCTGAAATTATTATTAAATTTAAATATATATAATTTACATCAGAACATAAAATAATGGTGCATTATAATGTCCTAGAAACAAATCAATAGCTCACCAAATGCGCTGCAATCCATAGAGGAAGAATATGCTGAGAAAACTTGGAATAGATGAAAGAAAAAGCTGATATTGTAGTTCCCATGAGATTCACTGTATATTGAATTTGTAAATTATGACTCCATTAAATATCCATGAAATAACTGAGTGGACTCTCCAAACACCAACTTCGATTAGAATCTTTCACCCTTGAAATTGGCTAAGGAAAGAACTAGTCATCCACTAGATCTCTCAATTCACAAACGCAAATTTCTAAAATTATAAAAATACATTATATTGGTTGATTCCTATATTATAAAAATATCCTTATACTTCCAAGTTTACAAATCCATCCAAAAACTCAATTCAATTCGAATTTGGGTGTGGGCTCAATATTTTCCATGTGTCCTCCTTTTCCTAGCCTTCTATCTTCCCCCAATTTGAGTAGGAACCCATTGAGCTTACCCAAATCACATGAGTGCCCTATTGGATGCTCTATTTATACCTTACATTTCATATATGTCATATTTCATACTTTAGAGCTGATTTGTTTCATAATTGTCACGACATCTTCATCACTGTTGTTATAGAGCTAGGGAATCTAGTCCAAGTGTCTCACTAGCTCCAAAATGCCTCTTCCTCTTCCATGGGAGTTACTATTCCACTCCAATTAAAACTTAATTGATTCATGAAAAGTACATTGACCTTCCAAATCATCCCAAGACCCTTTGGATTCTTACGGATTCGAAATGACAATAGGAGGATGCCATGTGTCATAGAAAATATAACTTGTGTGGGTCCCACATCCTCCATGTGTATTCATGAACAATTGCCACTTTGATTTTACCTCGCATTTATTTATTTATATCCTTTATTAAATATTTATTCCATTCTAATGTTCAAAATCATTTATTTCCCCCCTTATTCCAAATCCTAAAGCTTCCACCCCCAACCTAGGAAACTAGTAATTTTCCTCCTAGGAAATTATTTGACCGTTAGCATCAATTTGAGAAAATCTTATGAATATGGAAAATATGATTAGGCCATTGTGACCCAATGAAAAATTTTGGACAGGACAAGTTATTTGGAATAATATACAATACCTAGCTTTTGACGTAGATACTCAAACCGTGTCTTTGGTAAGGGTTTAGTGAAGATATCAACAGTCTGTTCTTTAGAAGGAATAAAATTCACTTGAACCACTCTGTATATGAACTGATCCCTTAATAGATGATATTTAATAGGAATGTGCTTAGTCTTGAAATGTAGGATTGGATTCTTCGACATACTGATGGCGCTAGTATTATCACAATGGAGAGGAATGAGATCAACATATTTTACCTCCAAGTCTGTCATTGTCTGGATCATCTAGAGTACTTGTGTACAACATGTGGTAGCAGCAATATATTCAGCTTCTCTAGTAAATAAATATATCAAGCCTTTTTTCTTACATAGCCATGAAACTAAATAATCACCCAAGAATAATGCACTTCTACTTGTGCTATGCCTATCATCTAAACAATTTTCCCAATTAACATCTAAATATGCAGTTAACTGAAGATTTTGATTTCTAGGATACCAGATACCATAATTCATTATGCCCTTCAAATATTTAAATATCCTCTTAACAACCACCAAATGAATTTTCTTAGGAGCAGACTAAAATCTTCCTACCATTCTAGCAACTTGCATTATATTAGGATGACATGCTGTGATATATAAAAGACTTCCTATCATTGACCAATATGTTCTTTGATCAACATCAGGTGAGGGATCATCCCTGATAAGCTTGCAACCAAAAATAATAGGTGTACTAATAGGTGAATAATAATTCATATGAAATCTCTTCAACATTTCTTTCAAATACTTCTCTTGGGATAGAAATAAACCTTTAGGACTCTGAATAATGTGGAGAGCAAGAAAGAATGAAAATTATCCTATCATTGAAATATCAAACTCAGATTGCATGGAATTAGAAAACCAATGATCATAAGAATCATTAGTGCATTTGAAAATAATGTCATCCACATACACCAAAACAACTAATAAATTATCACCTTCAACTTTGATATACAAGTTACTGTCAACAGTACCTTTCTTGAATCCTTTGTCCTATATATATTTATACAGTCTATAATACCACAATATTAGTGCTTGTTTCAATCCAAATAGATTCTCCTTTAGTTTGCAGACATTGTCAGGATTGTCTATCAGTTGGAAACCTTTAGTTTTCTCTACATAGACTTCTTCTTCTACATATCCATTGAGAAAAGTTGACTTAACATCCATCTGATATAGTTTGAAATTCTTATGACTAGAATAGGAAAGAAACATTCTTATAGCTTCCAATATTGCCACTGGTTTAAAATTTTCATCAAAATCTTGTCCCTCAACTTGTGTATACCCCTTATAGATCAATTGGGCTTTATTCCTCACAATTTGTCCTAGTTCATTCATCTTATTTTTAAACACCCACTCAAAGTCTATTGCATTTTTATCTGCATGTCTAGGAAGGAAATACCAAGTATTATTCTTCTCAATTTGTTTAAGATCTTCATTCATGGCTTTAATCCAATATTCATCCTCACTGAATTCTTAAAAATTCTTAGGTTCCATCATAGATAGGAATGAAATATGAGATTGTTTTGAAGCTTTAATCAATTTCCTTTTTGTTTGAACTCCTTTATTCATGTCACCAATTATTTGACTTTCAAGATGATTCTTCTCAATGATTGTCGAAGGTGGTTTTGTTTCTATCTCCTGTCTTGAATCTTCCTAAATGTTTTCACTTTCATCATCTAACTCCGAATCTTCTTTTTTCAGATTCTTGGAACTGTTCTTCCCTGACTTCAATTGTATCTTCTGTATTTGGTTCAAAACTTCTTAATTGAATATCTTTTATAGGGATTCCTTCATTGATTTTAATGTAATACAATTAACCAATTTATGTAACCTTTTATTATAACAAGTGTACCCTTTACTATTCGTAGCATATCCTAAGAATCTACCTTCATCAGCCGTGTCATCATATTTTCCAAGATGTTCATCATTATTTTTAATATAAAATTTACTTCCAAAGACTTTAAAGTGTTTAATAGAAGCACACCTTCCAAACCATAGTTCATAAGGATTATTATCGCTATTTGTCCTTAAATGAGCTTTGTTAAGAATATGGAAAGCTGTGTGAATTTCCTCTACCCAGTATGTCTGAGAAATATTCCTTTCATTCATATTTGATCTTGCCATTATTGTATTGACCTATTTTGTCTCTCAAATAGTCCATTCTACTGTGGAGTCCCTGAAATAGTGTATTCTATTTTGATTCCATGCTTATCACAAAATTCTTTGAAGTCTCTAGAAATGAAATCTCCTCCTCTATCAGATTTGACTTCCCTCAGTCCCCCTTTCCTGTTTGATTCTCAGTCAGATCCTTAACATTTTTGAATTTTTCAAATACTTCATATTTTTATTTTAGAAAAGAAACCCATGTGAGTCTAGAATAATCATTAATGACACACATAAAATATCTTTCTCTTCCCATGCCTTCCTTTCTTGAGGTTCACACAAATCCATATGTACTAACATAAGTGGTTTGTTTGTTGATGTGAATCTCTTGGATTTAAACTGTGTGGGAGTCAATTTTCTCATTTGACAAGGTTTACAAACATATTCATATGATTTTAATATTTTGGAATATCTTTAACTACCCCATTATTCACAAGCTTGATTATATGATCAAAGTTTAGATGTCCAAGTCTCCTATGCCAAATCCAACTTTCATCATAATTGCTTAGATGACATTCTTCTTTTCCTTCTCTCAAGACATAGAAATTGTTTTCTGTTCTTATGCCTTTTGCAACCAACTGTCTTGAGGATACATATTTTATCTGGAAATCTTTCAAAGTGAAAACAAATTTACATCCTCTGTCATAGTCATGACTGACACTAAGAATATTATGTTTCAGTCCATCTACAAACAACACATCTTGTGGTTTCCATTTTCCATTACTCAAATTTACCATTCCTTTTCCCTTGATTTTCCCTAAAGCATCATTTCCAAAAGTTAAATTTCCTGATTTATTTTCACTTAGAGACAAAAACTTACTTTTATCACCAGTCATGTGTTTGGAACATCCACTGTCAATGTACCATGGCCATTTTTTCTTTTGAACAAAAAACACTAAGCCACATTTGTTATTTTCTTTATTCTTCCAAACTTTAGCACTTTCAATAGATTAATTAAGTATTGACTTTGTTTTGTAATCCTTCAGATGGCAGTCTGAAGCCTTGTGTCTAAAATTATGACAACCATAACATTCTAGCTCATTATACAATAGACAAAAATAGTTGTTATATCTATCGTGTGTTCTTCCTTTAGTTTTGAACTGAGTGGTATGTTGTTCTTGTTTTCTTGTTGACTATATTGTTCTATGTTGTAGCAATTGACTATTCTTTGATTGCATATTTCTAAAACTAAATGCACAATTTGCAGCTTTGTGGAAAAAATTAGAAAAACAATATCAGTAACCATAGAAAAAGTTTTGGTATGTGAATCTTGGCTGTCTTAGGCTTTTGTTGACTTTGTTTCGAAGAAATCCTTGATTGATAATTCTGATATGAATTTCTGATTCTGGTAATTACTTCATTTCCTTTTAATTGCATAGCGTGTTTGCATTCTCACTATTTGATGCTTGAACCTTCTTCATATCCAAGACCCATTTTTAACGATGGAGACCTTTTCTTACTCAGAATGTTGTTTAGTTCCTTTGAATCTCTGATACTTGACAAATTTTGGTGATACAGATCTTGAAATTTCTCCAATTCTTTCCTAGCTCTCACTATTTCTTCTTCCAAAGATTCACATCTCTTTTTCCCTTCTGTTAATTGTTTTTTCAGCATACCCTCTATTTAATTTTCCTCTTCTAATTCCAATTTTAACAGGGAAATATGTTCACTTGGTTTGTTACCATTCTTTTCATAATGCATCAATAACCGTTTCTATTTCCTCTTCTTCATTCCGAGTCTTTCAATCTCAGTCAGGGAACTCATTAGTTCACCTTCCATATCAACCATATCTTCTTCATCATTTAGGTCACTTCCTGTATATTAATTCCCAAAATCTTCTATGTCCATAAGCATAAACTTATTCCTTTCATCTTCACAAGATGAATCGATGTCTATCTCTTCTGAAGAATCAACATCATTTGCACACAAGATTTTTGTTTTTATATTTAGCCTCTTTATTGTATTTATTGAATGTATAGTTTTCATCATCATCATAAGTCTTCCTCTTTTTCTTATGGGGACAATTAGTTGCAAAATGTGTTATTTTAACACAGTCAAAACATTTAAAGGGCATCTTGATTTTGTATTTACCTGATCCTTTCTTCAGCTTCCTTACAAATGTTTCCTCACTCACATCCATTTCAAAATTAGTGTGCTTATCTGCTTTAAAGGATGCTTCTCTAGTGGTGTATTTATCTTTACCAATCCTCATTGCATAAGCTATCATAGTACCTAAGATTTGGTCAATAGGTAGAGTTTTAAGATCACTTAATTCTTCTATTGCAGAAACTTTGGGATTGAATATTTCAGGCAAATATCTTAAAATTTTCTGAGCTAAGGGTACGTTATCAATATTTTCACCAAGACCCTTCATAGAATTTACAGTCTCTTCTATTATTAAGAAATATTTACTGATATTCTCATCCTCATTCATATTTAGTTGTTCAAATTTTAGTATACATGTCTGTAATTTGGAATCCTTTACTGTCTCATTTACTTCATAACTACTTACAAGTTTATCACACATATATTTTGCAGATTCAAGATGCATCACCTGAACAAACTCAGATTCTGCAAGACCATTCAAAATAGTGTTCATTTCCTTTGCATTAAAACTAAATTGCAACTTATCATCTCTGGAGGCTAACAAAACTAGATTTACATATCCAGTGTCTACTACATCCCAAACATCAACACCTAAGGACATTATATAAGTTCTCATTCTAACCTTCTAAAAGGAAAAATTTGTTCTATCAAGTAGAGGAACCTTATTGAATGAAGTCCCTTCAGAACTTGTCATGTTTAAGTTTACAGATCTACCTTTAAATAAAAGGAACCTGCTCTAAAACCAATTGTTGAAATTACTCAAATAACTGAGAGGGGGGGTGAGTAAGTTATCTCTAAAGCTTAAACCATTTTCAATATTTGAACCATTATTATAGATCACAGATTCACAGTTATGATAATGCAGTAAGTATAACAAAATGAATGATAATCATCAATCACACACACATGATAGAGACAGACAAATATTCATCTTTATTTGAGCATCTACTCAAATGATGTTGCAACCTTTGTTTACACATTCCTTCTTTTAGATAGCACCAACCCTCATGTTTTTCTAGAACCCACTAAAACATGATTCTCCAACTACTACTGGGTGGAAGCACCAACTTCCACTTGTAGAGGATTCAACTTGTAAAAATAATACCACATTTTTTTCCTAGCACCACCCTACCACCCTTGTTTCTTAAAATTAAACATGTTCATTTCAATATGTAGAAAAACAAATATAACAATGCATACCAACCTTGTTAGTTTTTTTGATATAATTCTGGATTTGCTTATTCACCTTGGCTCCACTTATTATATATGTTCTCAATATTCTTGAAAGAACATAGATTTCTCTTTCATTCTATCATCCCTACTCTAACAACGGTTCATGCACCATCTCTCCCCCTACACAAAGTGCACTGTTTCATTTTACTCCCTCATCCTTTTATAGTTATTAATATTTTAACCCTTCATCTGTTCATATGCCTGACTATTTATTTCAATAACTGATCAAAACCATTCGATTCCTGATCAAAGACAGGGAGTACAATTGATGTGTAATCATAAGTTTTTGCAACACATTTTCACAATTTTGGCTTCTTCCGACAAATCAAAATTTACACAATTCTAGTTTCACAGGGCCCTTTTCACGGGACTTCTTCCATGCTGTCTATTTCATGCGGGCTCTCTGCTGATCATTGATCTAAACTAAAAATTAGATAGCTGATATGTGACATTTTCCAAATATCATTCCAAGTTTTCCACTTTCTGCACCAATCATTCCGCACCATTGATCTATTTTGAGCTCTCTGTGACCATTGATTTGAGATGAAAAAGGGATATAAGACATGTGACTTTTTCCAAATATCATTCCATGATTGCCACTTTCTGAACCAATATTTTTGCATCGTCGATCTTCTTCGAACTCTCAGTGACCCTTGACCTGAGATGTAAATCAGATATTAGATATGTGACTTTTCCAAATATCATTTCATGATCTCTGCTATCCAAACCAATCTTTTTGCATCGTCCATCATATGCGGATGTTTTTTGTACTGTTGATCTTTTGGATTGCTGGTTGCAGACCATTTTTCTCCTTCCGCTCGAGGTTGCAGAAACCCATATTATTTTAGACTTTGACTTCTCATCTTCCGCATCCCTCCTTCTTCTTTCCACCTTCCACTTTTCTTTTGAACCATTGGTGTCTTTGCGGGTTCACTCCTGACCGTCGGATGTGTTCATGGATATAGCGGATAGGAGATAGCGGTTGTTTGTCTACATTTGGAAAAACATGGTGGAATATCACTAAATTGGTAATAGAAAAAGGAGATAGGATTGGTACATTATATTTACGTCCTAATAATATTGATTATTCTATCTCTGTAACTTCCACAGAAACAAGTACAATGTTGTGGCATCATAGGATTAGCCACATGAGTGAGAAGGTGATGAAGATTCTCCACTCAAGGAAATTGCTTCCATATCTGAAGCAGGTAAGTTTGGAATTCTATGAGAACTATGTTTATGGAAAAAAAGAGTTAGATTTCTGAGGGTTGGGAAATAAAACAAGAGTGAAAATTTAGAGCTTGTCCATACAGATGTATGGGGACCGACTAAGGTACAATATATTGGTCGCTCTAATTATTATGTTACTTTTATTGATGATGCAACTAGGAAAACTTGGGTTTATTGAATTAGACAAAAATATGATGTGTTTGCTACTTTTAAGAAGTGGAAATATTTGGTTGAATATGAGACAGGAAAAAGTTTGAAATGTCTCAAATATGATTATGGAGGTGATTACTATAGCCAATAGTTTGATATTTATCGTTCATACAATGGGATTCAAAGAGATAATACGGTCCTTGCAACACCACAAGAAAATGGCGTGTCAGAAAGGATGAACAGAATGATCATGAAGCATGCAAGGTGTAGGAGATTGGATGCAATGTTTCCCTTACTGTTTTGGGATGATGCTATAAGTATCATTGTTCATTTAATAAATAGAGAGCCTTCAAGTTCTTTGGATGGTGGAATTCTACAGGACGCGTGGAGTCGTAAAAAGGTAAACTACTCATTTATGAGAAATCTTGGTTCTGAAGAATTTGTCCATATTGATAAAGAAAATAGAACAAATCTTGAGGCTAAATCTAAGAAATATACCTTTATTGGATGCGAGGTTGATGATTTTGGTTATCTCTTATTGGATTATGAAAATCACCAAATCATTAGGAGTAGAGATGTAGTATTTAATGAATATATTATGTACAAAGACAAGTTGTTGTGAAAGAAAGAGGAAAAGGAAAAAACATAGTACATAGTTCTTCATGAAATCAATGAAAATGAATTTCTAAAGGAAACAAAAAATCAAGAGAAACAACATGTACCTAAAACTCCTGCAAGTGTAATAAGATATACCAGGTTAAGTAGACCCCCTGAATGATTCTCTCCTTCACTATATTATTTAATGATGATTGATTCTAGTGAGCCAGAATGTTATGAAGAGGCAATGCATGTAGAAACTTAAAAGAAGTGAGAGAAAGGCATGGATGAGGAGATGGAATCATTGGTAAGAAACTAGACATGGGATTTGGTTAAGTTTCCTGCAGGAAAACAGGAATTATAGAATAAATGGGTTTACAGGTTGACATAATAAGATGAACGAAAGGAGCGGTACAAGGATAGACTTGTTGTAAAGGGGTTTTCACAAAAGAAAGGTATATAATTTCATTAAATAGTTTCTCGCATTTTTAAAATGACTTTAATTAGGACAATTTTAAGTCTAGTTGTGGTAGAATATTTGCATCTTGAACAATTCGATGTAAAAAAAACCTTTCTCTATGGGGATTTGGAGGAAGAGATTTATATGTGGAAGCCATAGGGTATGAGGTTAGAGGGAAGAAGAATTTGGTTTGTAGGTTGAAGAAGAGATCCTATGGATTGAAACAATCTCCAAGGTAGTGGTATTTAAAATTTGATAAGTTTATGATAGAACAAGGTTATAGTAGATGCCATTCTGAACATTGTATTTATTTCAAGAGGCTATATAATGGAATATATATTATCTTGTTATTGTATGTGAATGACATGCTTGTTGCAGGGTCTAACATGCAGGATATAAATGTGATCAAAAGGAAACCAGATAAATCATTCGCGATGAAGGATTTGGGTGTTACAAAGCAAATACTTGGTATGAGAATAACAAGAGACAAGAAAAATCACAAATTGACATTGTCTGAAGGTGAGTACATAGAAAAGTTGTTAGAGAGGTTTAGATTGCAGAATGCAAAATGAATTAGTACACCTCTGGACATCCATTTCAAACTAATTAAGGATATGTATCCCAAGAAAAGGGAAGAGAAAGAATACACGTCCAAAGTTCCCTATTCATCATCAATTGGCAGCTTGATGTATTCCATGGTGTGCAGAAGACTAGATATTGCACATGTAGTGGGAGTTATGGGTAGGTAAATGATAAATACAAGTAAATAGAATTGGATGGAAGTATAACAGATTATCAAGTATTTGAGAAGTGAGTATGATGAAACAAAACTAAAAAACCCCTCTTTTTCGCTGAGTTTTCATAAAAAACAGTCAATATTTTGCTGGAAAATTGTTATTTCGATCTTTTTGCAATTTCTACAATTTTAGTGGAGTGTCCTAGAATAAATGGTTGATTTTAAACCCACTTAAATCATTAAAATTGTGATTTAAACCATTGAAATTATGATTTAAACGAGAATTGGTCTCCCAGATTTCGATGGTTTGGGGGAATTTTGGTTAGCACTTATATTGCTCCTTTGAGAGGTATCACTTCTCATGCATTATGTTTTGGAGGTCCAAACATTGTTCTATAGGGATATGTTGACACAAATATGGATGGTGACATCAACTTGCATCTCAGTTGTTCTAATGCAGAATGAGACACTTGGAAAATTTATCAAGGCCTTGAGTATGTGGATATATCTTTGGAAAAAATTTGAACTAGCTAGACAGGGGATTGAAAAAAAATAAACTAAACTCCGACCAAGACACCAAAACTAAACCAACAGATGCAGCTTTGAGGCCTAGAGTTTTCAAGCTGAATTTCTTCGAGTTGCAAGGAACCTTCATCTCAAACCAACGCGACGAGGGAATTATGAAAGCCCATATATCCAAGTTATTATTATTAATCAGAAGGCATCTATCAGTTATGTTGTCAATTGATTGGAAATGGAGGGAAGCATAAACTACAACCCAATCATCACAAACCATTCTACAAGCTATCAAATCAACCAATGGGATTCTTAAAAATATGTTCTCCCATATATCAGATGGAAGATTATTGAACTACCATTCCTTTTGTTTTCCTTTTACAACAAGAGGCTTGGGATCTTCATAAGATGTACCTTTAAAAATCCACTTTCTTTTGGAAGTTGTGTGATAATAATAGCATTGAAACTCTTGAATAAGAAGAGTTTCAAACCATATCACGTCTTATATTTGTTATATTTTTATCATTTAATCAATATGATCTAGGATCTTATATGAAAGAATAACATGCAAAACGATAATCACAAGAGACAAGAGACAAATATTTTTCCTCGAGGAAACCATAAAGGTGAAAACCTCGCAACTTCCTCGAAGATAGAAGGAGGATCAATATCAAAAGTAAAACCCAAAGATACAAAGTTGATCTCCGACAACTGTTATCTCTGTCTCACTTGTGTGAGCTATTGCTCTCTCACTCATGCGCTACTGTTGAGTGAGTGTATGTTCCAAATAGAGAGTCTCACTCTCTATTTATACTTGTTTTCCACTTGACATTTACTCTATAGGTTTGAGTTTTCTAGGAGAGTCTAATAACCCTAATACAACTAAAATGTGAGGACTATTTACTCGACTTGCAATGGAGGGTTAAAATCAATGAATTTACATGACTTTATTATAGTAATGACTCTCTTGATCAGAGGAACAAACATCTACGTCGGGGTAAAATGAAATACAATAATAAATATACAAGTGAATACATTCTGAAGTTACAAATACATCAACACTTCCTCTTAACTAAGAAGGTATTCTCTTGACATAGTTCATTAGCATAAGTCTTCATCACTTGATCATCATTAAATATGGATCATCGTCATCACTGGATCATCATCATCATCATTGCTTCTACTATCTTGAGAAAAATGTGCTATAACTCAATTATACTCGTCATAGGAAGTTCTATAGATCCAACCCTTTTTCATGTTGGATGTAGGTCTAGAATCCATGTACATCTTCATCTACAGTTACATCCCTTTTTCATGCTAGATGTAGCTATCATCACCTTCATCACTTATATATGACAATGGGAGGCCCAACCTACCACCATATCGAAAAGGATTTGTAGTTACATCCGATCATGGGAGGCCCATCCTGCCACCATGTTGAAAAGGCTCTGCACTTACATCAGACCATTGGAGGCCTAGCCTACAACCATGTCGAAAAGGATCTGCACATGCATATGACCATGGTAGGCCCATCTTTCCACCATGTCGAAAGGTAAATGCACTTACATCCGACCATGGGAGACCCATCCTGCCACCATGTCAGAAAGGCTCTGCACTTACATCCGACCATGGGAGGCCCAGAATGCCACCATGTCGTAAGGGAACTACACTTACATCCAACCATGGGAGGTTGAGCCTACAACAATGTCAGAAAGGCTCTGCACTTACATCCGACCATGGGAGTCCCAACCTGCCACCATGTTGAAAGGGAACCGCACTTACATCTGACCATGGGAGGCCCATCCTGCCACCATGTCGGAAAGGCTCTACACTTACATCTGACCATGGGAGGCCAAGCCTGCCACCATATCAAAAGGGAATTGCACCAAAATCCGACCATGGGAGGCCCATACTGCCACCATGTCATAAAGGCTCTGCACTTACACCCAATCATGGGAGGCCCAGCCTCCCACCATGTCGAAAAGGATTTGCACTTACATCCAACCATGTGAGGCCTATCTTGGAACCATGTCAAAAGGGAATTGCACTTACATTTGACCATGGAAGTCCCAGCCTACCACCATGCCGTGTCGAAAATTCTCTGCACTTACATCTGACCATGGGAGGCCCAGCCTTCCACTATATCGAAAGGGCACTACACTTACATCTGAGCATGGAAGGCCCAGCCTCCCACCATGTCAAAAAGGCTCAACACTTACATCCAACCATGGGATTCTTAGCTTGTCACCATGGGAGTCCTACCTTGCCACCATGTCAGAAAGGCTTAGCACTTACATCCGACCATGGGATGCCTAGACTTCCACCATGTCAAAAAATCTCAGCATTTACATCCAACCATGGGAGGCCTAGCCTGCCACCATGTCAAAAAGGATCTCGGACTCATCACTTCCCCATAGAAGGAACCTTGATATGAAGTATGAACTGTAGCTTCACTTCTCCTCTCTCAGAATATGCTTTGCAGCAATCAGGTGAACATGTCTCAAATTTGTCGGGAACTGGCTCAATGTGTTCACAACAAAAAAATATCTGGTCTCGTATTCATCAGGTACATCAAGGACCCAATCATCTGATGATACATCATGGCATCAACTGACTTTGATGAAGCATCACTCAATAGCTTTAGGTTGGATCCCATAGGTGTGGTCATGGCCTTGCATTCCATCATCCTGAACCTCTTCAGGATCTCCACACATACTTCCCTTGTCCAAGGGATATTCCATCCGCCCATTGCCACACCTCCATGCCTAGAAAGTAGTGCATCATCCCCAAGTCCTTCATCTAGAAATCGAGAGAAAGCTTCATCTTGATGTCAGCAATCAACCCATCCTCACCTGTCACAAATATGTCATCTATATACAGTAGGAGTATCATTGGTTTCCCTTCCTCCTTCAGCCTTGAGGAAAAGGTTGGAATCCACTTTAAAAGCTTTCTCTCTAATCACTGCTCCTTTGAAAGGCTATAACCTTTGTCTTGAATATAGTACATTCTTGGATGGAACAACCTGTTCCTTGATAATAAAACATCTCACAAGTTAAACATCACCTAATATAACATTAGAGCACATCTCATCGAGTTTGTAGCTACCTTCAATTCACCTAAATTCTCCAAAAACAAGACTCAATAAAAGATGCTGCTACATTACTGCTCCTTCACCCCCGAAAAAAATCAGGGCTACACCTCTATGTTTGAATCATCCATTGTTCCCATGTCTGTACTTTTTGAGACACTAGTGAACACCTCTAAATGTTTCTTTGAAAGCACCTAGGGCACACGCATTTGTCAGCTCAGTTTGACGTCTCTCTCAGTCACATCTATGACTTCCCTCTACTCCCTTTCATACCCAAGGATCAGAGCTCCAAAACTCCAACAATTTTTTTTTATCCACAAATTTCAAAGAATAAGAAGAACTTCAATTTCTCACTGTTTCCAAAACAGAGAAACAAAGTTTCATGAATACTGCAGCTCCATTAGTATTCATCTTCTTTACTCCTTAGCCAAAAACATAACAACAAGAAACTAAAATTTTTTGTGGCTGCTCTACAACTCCACGAAATTCATTCAGGATTCACATTTCCTGTAGCTTCTACTATGAACCCGAAATTCCTCAAAGATCATATGAATTCCCCCCAAAATTCATATCATGAAATTAACACATGATAGGGTATATATATATATATATTGGTTTTCCATAATATTATGGAGCCGAATTGTCTTTAAAATATTTTATATTTTTATCTAGTCTTTAGTTCTTGCTTGGTTGACCTTCTCATCATTTTGACCATTAAAAATTATTTTAATATCTTCTTCAGTTTTTTTTTTTTTTTTGCAGATATTTACTTTGATTTTTTGAAGATATTTCCACTAAGTCATCAACAAGTAAGGAGCTTCAAATAAGCACATTATCAAGTGGTATACTATACCAACTTCACCAACATCCCAATACCCATCAAGAGATTCAAGGTATTTTCAAATTCCTTTATAAAGCAAAGGCCCAAGCAATGGTTTCTCATTATGTGTGGAATGATAGGGCTCCCACAAGCTAGGGTATCATCATACCAAAGTCCAAATGCTACTTCAAATATTCTTCATCAAGCAAAAGGCTTCATAACCCCATTAAGACACAAATGACCACATGATGAGTCATTTGGCTCATTAGGTGTTCCAATGGCTCCAATGCCCACACCAGAGTTCTTCATGCCATGTCATGTCATTTCTTATGTCATCACTTAAACCTTTGTCATTAATGACTTGTCATCAATGATAACCATATTCAACAATTGTCTAGTCATGTTTAGATGCCAATGCTGCGAGGAAAAGGGGCTTTTGACTCCTACTATGTATATATTGATTGTTGTGATGATAAAAGAAAGTATACTATTTTTGAAATATATAGATATGTTCATTAAAAAAAGAAATAATTATTATTGAACTTGGTTGAAAAATTAGTTGAGTTTGTCAACTTATAAACTTATTTTATTTATAATAAAAATACAAAAATCTATATTTGAAACAACTAAAATATTTTGGAAGTGTGAATTAACGCACTATTTGAATTTGGATGAAAAATTAGTTGCGTTTGTCCACTTATCAACTTATTTTATTTATAATAAAATTATAAAAAATTGTATATGAAACCACTAAAACATTGTTGGAAGTATGAATTAACCCGCCATTTGAATTTGGATGAAAAAATAGTTGAGTTTGTCCACTTAACAACTCATTTTATTTATAATAAAAATACAAAGAAATGTATTTAAAACCATTGAAACCACTTTGGAAGTGTGAATTAACCCAAGATTTTAAATAATTGTTGAGACTGTTATACCAATTCACATTTTTCAAACATGGTTTTATCCTATAGTTTTTAGCAAATGGGTTTGTGTTATTTCAAATGAATTTAATAAGTGGGGAAAAATAAATTAGTTTTAGTTGAAATCATGTAATTGTTCCACCTTTGTCCCAATAATTTTTACCTCTTTTATGGCAACCGATATTTATTAAAATTAAAAAAAAAAGTTATGTGACCAAAAAACATGGAATTCCACACAAAGTTATTTTTTTACCTTTTCTCTAATAATTATGACCTTTTTCAAAACAACCCAAACTTATAAAAAAAATGTAAAAAAATTGTGGATTAAAACTGAAGTTTATTTGTATTACCAAAGAACCCAAATTGTGGATTAAAACTGAAGTTTTTCCGTAATAAATTTTCCTATTTTAAAACATCCCATATTTATCAAAATTTATAAAGAAAATAACGGATTGAAATTTGAACTTTCTTTATGTGACCAGAAGATCTTACCCTGAGTTTGAATTTTATCCACCTATTAAGTCACTTCCCTCTAAATTTTTGTAAAAGCTAATGTAACTAAGTTTTGAGATTGAAAGAATTTAGTGCATGGTAATGGTGGAAAAACATAAAATGTTAAATTGTACAAATGATTTAGAGGTACTTTCACAAGAATTTGGATATGGTGTGAAGAGATAAAATGTAATTAATTTGAATTAGCTTTCTCAATATATATTTTTATTTATAAAACATTTGTATACCTATGCAAAATTATGTTTTATAGTCACCATACTTCTCTTTAGAAACGAACTTACTATTACAAATATTTATAACCACCAACCTACTAGAGAGGTAAATCCTCACTGATATAAATACTCATAGTCACCAACCTACTGTTGCATATTTTTGTAGACAACAATCTATTATAGACATCAATCCCCACTGTTAAACACCAACTTAGCAAGAGAAGTCATTCTTTTTATTTATGTGAAACCAACCTTAAGTTACAATTTCTTCTTTAGACATGCACTTAGTCTTCACTTAGTTAAACTAAGCCATATCACCTTCATTAATGGGATATTAAATAATATCCCTTATTTCACTAGATATTTATAAATACCTTCCCAAACCCTTTTTTCTAATCCTTCTCTCAATATATATTTTTAATTTAAAAAACCTTATTTTTACGAGATATTCCCTATTTTAGTAGATACTCCATTGATGCACCAAAATCCATTCAGTTTCCACATAATTTCTGGAATAATTATATTTCTCCCCCTGGACTCTATCTAGAGAATTCTATCCAGGTTTGATGTACTTAGAGAAAGTGCGCATGTTGAAGTGAAGAGTTTTTTAGCTAAATTAATTCAAATTGATTTGTTTTGCGGTGTTTTTGTAGGTACATTCAAAGAATTTATTGAAGAATTGTTTATCAATATAGATGTTAAATGGAACATTCAAGAGCTCTGACTCCCAGAATCCTCACAACTTTCAATTACTTTGATTGAATGGAAAATATGCACATTTCCGTGCATAACAAAGGTCTGTACAGGATGACCATGTGTAGAGCAGTCAAACCTCAACAATATATTGAAAAATCGAAGCATGTGTATAGGCTTGATGAAGGTTTTGTCTACATGTGATTCCACATATCCAAGGAGTTGTTGTTCCATCTTGGTGGACTCGAGATTTTGAAATAAGTATGGGATAATCTCAAATCCTTGTTTGTAAAATAGGATGGGTTGAGGGACCATATCCTGGAGAATGAGATGATAGAACTACATTCGAGTAACTTTGAAACTATACAACATTTTTTCTCAAATTGAAAATGATTGGTCTTGCAATGCAAGCAATGCAATATTGATAAGTAGGATGAGAAATTCGTCTCTCCATACTAAGAAAACTTGGCCCGAAATTTTCAGTGTTTGTATCTACCTTTCACTCAAGGAAACTAACTACTCCTAATTGGAGAATTCCATCCCATGATGCCTTCATAGAGTCTCTAGTTCAAGAACAATACAAGCTGATACATATGGCATATCTCAAAGCCTCTCTAAATAAATCTCTCTTAACTGGTGAGACAAGGAATGCACAAGAAATAAGGAAGCATAAATATTAAGAGAAAAGAAACACTAATTTGAACCTAAATATTAGTTTGATCCATCAGATGGAGACTTGGGCTCTAGGAAGGAAAAACATCAAATATCTAACAAGGGAAAATTCTCTTACTGTAAGAAAGGAAACCATACAAAAAAGTATTGTATGAAGAATACCATTGGTCATATGGAAAAACTCCTTTAAAAACATAATGTTTCCCTCCCTGAAGGCACAAGGAATAATGAATATGGAGAAAAGAATGAAGATCATGATGAGAGATGCCATGCATTGAAGGCTAGATGTTCAAAATCACATGCCTTCCTCATTGAGTTAGGATCCTTCAATCATATGGTTTCATATAGACAATCATTCTCTTCATTACAACCTACTGATGGTACGAGTATTCACATGGGTGATGACACTCAAAATGAAGCTGAACGAAAGGGTTCAATCAATTAAAAACATGGATTGTTCGAATATGTACTATATGTTCCCTCTTTAGCTGAAAATTTGTTATCTGTATACTAAATGACACATACTAACCCACCAAAGTGAGTGGTATCTGGTACTAACTCAGTGGAGCTATCAAATATCTTAACTAGGAAGATTATAGTGAAGGGTGTTGCAAACCATGCCTCCAAGGCATATGAATTCTCACACTTTCTACCATACTCGTATCCAGTATAGACTCAGCTCCCATTTAAAAGGGGAGGTAAAACCATTCTACCTACACATTTTACATATGATAATGTTTCCATTATTTTTTCATATTAAGAATCCGAATAAGAGGATCCAATTTAATCAGTTTATGAAATTGAAGATGAATTTCACAGTGATCCAGATCCAAATCGAGTCCCTACTCCCAATCCTAGGCCCAAATGGGCACAAAATCTTATTGAGGAAACTGGGAAACTAACTTGAGATCCCTATGACATTGGGAGAACAAGATCCCAGTTTCAAAAAGACAATCTTGCACTATGTCAAGAAAATTCACTTCCTTTAGAGAGGTGCAACAAGCTCCAAGAGAGATACTACATGATGGTAAGGACTGATCAACAATTATTCTCACTAAAGAAAAAATTAGATCATGTCACTCTTCCTCCAGAAAGAAGAGACAAAGGAAAAATTCCTTCTCCTTTATATCATCGAATGGGAAGAATATGGATAGGTTCACATGCACAATACTAGGATACTAGTGCACATAAGGACCATCGTACTGTTTCACTGCACCACATAGATACATGTTGCATAAATATTTTCACAAGTAGTTTATTGAAGAAGAAATTTTCTCTTCATATGAAATCTTGACCCTAATTTTCCTACTTATTTTTAAGGAATTGGGGGGTGGGGGGGATTCCCATGAGGTTTTCCTCATTTCCTCAGTTTTATTACGTAGTTATTTTGTTTGCATTTATATTGTATGTGTGACCTTTGTTCTTAGTTTCCAGGGACCAAGTTGTCCAAGTTCGATATTAAGGGGGGTGTTGGGATTATTATTAATCATCCCTTTGACCACATAGTCTAATTGTATATTGTCCTATCTTAGGAGGTATTGATCACTCCACTAGTACATTGGGACACACCTAGGGGAAATATATCACTTACTGCACCTTATTGAATGAGTTTAGGTTCTCCAGGGACTAATCCCTATAATTTAGGAACCCACTATGAGTGCCACCAGTAGTATCCTTCAGTTGAAATCGGTAGGTAATCAATTATATTCAGTTATGATCCAGTTACCATCAGTTATACTAGCACCAAATTGCATGATTGAAGGGAGTATGGGTTTATTTGTTCATCTACCC
The DNA here is from genome assembly GCA_001517045.1 of Pseudotsuga menziesii. Taxonomy (NCBI): domain Eukaryota; kingdom Viridiplantae; phylum Streptophyta; class Pinopsida; order Pinales; family Pinaceae; genus Pseudotsuga; species Pseudotsuga menziesii. The sequence continues at coordinate 446,461 of LPNX010633596.1, forward strand.
TCATCAATTAACTGATTGTACACTAATTTAGTTGTCCATAGTAGCATTAGTGAGATCCACTGGTGATTTTTCCACATTGATTTAACTCTGTAGTTAGTCCAGGTTGGTAGATTCAAATCCTAGATTATGAATTCAAATTATCCTATATGTATAACCATCATATTACATATTAATTATTGATTCATGAATATAATGATATTATTCCAATTTTGTCTCTATGTGTGCAAAATTTTTGCATGAGTAATTAATCAGTGTATGCTAAATTATTCTCTCTTCTATAGCCTTCTCTTCTCATTTGAATTCATGCATGTTGATGACCATATGCTTCATTGAATTTAAAATTTTTATTAGCAACCATTTCCACATTATACATTGTAGATATATGCCTTGGTTGAGTGCAGATAATGTTACAGAATGCCCCATGACCTTAATCTACCTCAGGCTCTAAAACATATCGTGTAAGTTGTGTTGTTTTCCCACAACAAGTCTCACAAAAAACAACTAAAACATAAATAGGTAAACAAATGCACATTAAGTATTCACAAGTTTCTATATTTCTTAGAGATATGCATCTATAGAAAAATCCTATCAAAAATTCAATATTCATGAAGTAGAAAACAAATAACCTAGATACTCAACAAAAATAATGACATCCACTTTCATTCCCCATTAATCCCAAGTTAATTTAGTGAATATAACATTAGAAATTACTTATCAAGATGAGAGGAGCATTGTCTAGGATCAATAAATATTAAAACAAGAAATTATCATATAAAAAATCCTCGCATCCATGTTACACCAAAATATCATCATCACCATAATAATGAGACATGTTCTTTTGAATTTTCCATAGTCCCTGAAGTACTAGTGCCAAAATTTCTTGACAAAAAGGTTTTTCCCTTCAAATTTTTAGTTTTGTAGCAATGCCACACCTTTCTTATTTACAATAGGTGCTAATTTCTTATTGATATTCTCTTCAAACTAACGGGGTGTGAATGATCTGGATCATGCCCAGGTGCACGCTGGGGACAACAGTTGACTGAATAAGTCGAGCACTGTTATAGAAGAAGCTTATAAAAAGAATAAGAAAAAGAAGGAAATACAATATATCGACAGAAAGTATGCGCACATGCAGTATGCAAGAATTCGAACAAATTTCTATTATTACTTCTTGTCTATGAAGGTTGGTTGATTGTTACAATAATGCAAATGTTTATATAGAACGCTGAGATGCTTTGGTGACCACCCATTACCTTCAGTTACAAGAATTTATAACAGTTCAGAATTTCAACTGTCATAGATGATAGAGAGTCAATCTGTCGATGCTTGATAGGTGCCGACAAGGCATGTCAAGATGATGTATGTCAATATTTTTTGAGTTCGGTTGTGTTGAGGTTCGCACTTGTTGAAGCCAATGTTGAACCTGTTGAAGCAGTCGAGTAGTTGAAGTATTAGAAGTAATACACTTTGTCGAAGTTTGACAACATGGAAATTGCTGGTTGGATAATTCCTCCTTCCTTAAGAAACAATGGTATCCATTGTGTATTCATTTAGGTGAGGAAAGTTGTTGGCTACTTCAGTAGCAGAGTACCATTTTCCTTGCATGAAGATATGTCCAACTTTAGCCACTTGAAACAAGGGAATGGAGTTCATCCTTATTTAGAGTATCATCATCCCACAATGGTGTTGCAAAGATTATGTTCCCAAACATTTGGATGGATGTCTTTGGGTTCGGCTTTTTGCAAGTCATTATGTTCCAACAATGGTGCATGCTATGGTCAAAGTAAATATACATTGAAAAATAGATGTAGGGAAAGGTATGTAGGAATGTTGAGCTGAAAATCATTTTCTCCAATCTGTTTAAGGATACTGTATGGACCATATCGCAAAGGTTTCAAATTTTTGTGTGGACTAGTGAACTGCTCCTTCTTTATATGTAACCAGACCTAATCCCCAATTTGGAATGAGTGAGGAATATGATGCTTGTCGTGTTGGGTCTTAGATTTTGTGTCATCTTGTTGCAACATTTCCTATGCTTTCTTATGAATTTTGTAGATTTGATATTTGAACTTCAATGCTTTCTCCACTTCTCGTCCTTCAAAGTCGGTGTCAGTCGACTATGTCAAGGAGCTGATCAAGTCAATAAGCGATGAGGGTTGAAATCCATAATAGATCTAAAATGCACTCTTACCCATAGAAGTGTGTTGAGCATGATTGTATCTTTGTTGAATGTATGGAAGGATATCATCCCATGTTAAACAATGTTTTTGGTTGTACATTAATCCAGGAGGATCCAAGAAGGCAAAATTTTTGAAGTCCTCCAATCTCAGCAAAACTAGCACTAGATCGAAGGGCCCATTGAGATGATTCCAACGGTGTTCGTTTCACCTCAAACGGAATATGTATGAGAAAGTTATCTCATTCTGTTCTATAAGGTCAACAGATAAAATTGGCAAAAAGAGGTACCACGTGGCACCATTGACATGGTGACACATGGCATCCGTACTATACAAACATGATGACATGGCACCACTGATAGGGTGACACATGGCATCCATACGTCATGGACAAGATGACATGGTAGGTGTACGGACCAACCAAAAGATGACACATGGCATTACTTAGAGGATGACACATGGCATCCATACAGTACGGACGAGGTGACATGGCATGTACATGCGGACTAATGGAGATTGAACATGTGGTAGTATGGTCAGTGACTTGGTGATTGAATGGATGCCGACTGGGCATGAGGTGGACCAATCACAGGTTGCCAGTGGCAGCACGGGATTGGCCAATAAATCTAACGGCAAAATTATGTCCTCCACGGGGTTCGACCCCATGACCTCTGCAAATAAGGCTGAGCACCTTCACCACTTAGGATACGTGTGGTTCTTGGTATGTGGGTTAAGGTTCTTGTATTTAAGTTATGTGGGAAGTTTATATTGGCACAAAAGGGGCCGGGGCAAGCCCTGACCCATAGTTTTCGATGTGGCAAGGAATATGGGGAGTTTGTTACAAATCCAACCCACAAATCATGTTGGAGTCAACTCTCGATAGGGTAACACATGGTCACATGTTTCATAAATCTTCAAACAGATTACATGCCACCTAATATATGTTGGAGCACTACCACATATTGCATAACAAACTTTGGGTTAAGGTTTTAAAAGTGGGTTTTATTATAATATGGTTTTAACCATATTAAAAGCCAACAAAAGGGTATGCCATTTTAAGATTATTTTTAAATATGGTTGTTTATTATTTAATAAAAAGCCCGACCACATGAAAACCAACTTGGAGAAGTTGTAACCAACGCCAAGATAGGCAAATTAGTTGCAACCAAAGGAATCCATGAGAGTCATGTGAAGAAGGGCAAGCCAACCTATATAAACCCATTCATTTTCCATGTCCCTCTCATGCTTTGGAGTGGAGACTTTGTAGCTAAAGGAGAGAAGGGAGATTGCGTAGCTCTGTAGGAGGAAGGTACGAGTGTTTATACTCGTTTTACACCGTCTTCAGGCTTCGGAGTTTCTAGAAGCAGTCTGGTTGTGTTTTGGGCAGTGGTTCTCTTCCTGACCATTGTCGCCAAGGTATCATTGTATCATTGCCATGCATTTTGCCTTATGCTGAGATTATAGATCGGCCCTCCTATTGAGAAGCAGGCCCGGAGACGTAGTCCATCCTAGACGAACTCCATTATCAACTTGTTGTCTTTATGTGCGTATTGTCTATGCTGTTTGGTTCTCTTCTTATGGATTTGTGAGCTTCATTCATGCTCTTTATGCAATTCATGTTAACGTCATTGATTCTTTTTTCTTTAAATATTAAATATCCAGACCATGTATAAATATTTATATTCCCCAATCACAAAGATATTGAATGGTGGAGAATCATCCTGCATAAAATCAACAGTGTTGAGAGCTTCACGTGTGGAATCATAAACATATCAAATTTTCACTCTCGCACCTCGCATTCCGCATGCTACATGCCGTGTTCTACATCCCGCATTCTACATGTGGAATGGTCATTGTAGAGATCAAAGTTGTAGAAATCAAGATTTACCATATTCATTTCCGCATTTTGCATCCTGCATCCCGTGAATTGCAGAAGGGAAATGCGGAGAGCAGATTTCACCAAATGACATTTCCGCATGTTGCATCTCGCAAGTTCCAAAAAGGGAATTTTGAAAGGGAAAAACTAGACTCCAAACTTATGCAAGGAGCATTTCCACATCCCGCATCCCGCATCTTGCAAGTTATGGAAAGGGAATTGTGGAAGGGAAAATCTGCGAAAAATTGATATGTTCATGAAAATTTCTAAGTACAAAGCTGACTTCCAACATCTAGTTCATCACCAATTTGGTCGATATAGCTTCATAACAAATTAAAAAAACCATTGAAGTAATTACACACATAGATGCATCATTCATGAAATATACAGCTGAAACACAACACATTTCATTCAAGCATTCATCATTTCATATTAATCTATAGACAAGTATAGTTGTAGGGATTGAAACACGAGAGATACTTATCTTTATCAGAATCTTGTCCCACAACCAGCTATGTCGCTGCAACGTTCCACCCAACCATAGGCCAATGTCCTCATCAATATCCCAACAACACTTCCACCCCCAAGCTGGGCATGCCTTCCCCAAGGAACAAGGAACACTAGCAGACTTCCCCATAACCAAGGATACAATCAAACTCAGCTAATCCAACACAGTTGGGTTTACCAGGCTTACATAGGTAGTGATTTACACATAACCAAAGTTTATACAAGTCACAACTAAGCCAACAGATGGGTTTATCAGGATACCAGTCAAGCCAATCCATTCTTCCAGCTGGGTTTATCAGGCTTACACAGACAGTGGTTTATACTTAGCCAAAATTCACATGAGACACAGCCAAGCCAACAACTGGTTTTATCAGGCTACCATCCAAGCCATCCTTCCAGTTGGTTTTATCAGGCTTACATAGACAATGGTTTACACTTAGCCAAAATTCACACGAGACACATCCAAGCCAACATATGCTTTTATCAGGATACCAACCAAGCCATCCTTCCAGTTGGGTTTATCATGCTTACACATGTAGTGGTTTACACTTAGCCAAAATTCACATGAGACACAACCAAGCCAACAAATGAGTTTATCAGGCTACCAGCCAAGCCATCCTTCTAGTTGGGTTTATTAGGATTCCAAGGAGGTGTAAATACTAACTGCAAAGCTAGTGGTCTCAATCCCAAAGCTGTGGATACCTACACTAGATCTAGCTTGAATTCTAAAAATTTACACACCCAACACAAGGAAGCATCCCCTTCTCTGCTACACAGTCCCTCAGGCCATGCCTTCCCTTCCAGTGCTATTCAGGGTATGCAAAGAATAAAACCAACCTTATAGATTAGTCTGTGAGGTTCATTCACATTCTAGGTTTATCAAGCAAGTTCAGACTCCATTTCCATTCCCCAAATCAGTTTAGATGTCAAACAAGGATGCGCACACAATGATATCAGTTCTGGGATTAACAAAACGTAACAGAAGCCAAGGAATACACATGCACACACAACAATTATGAATTTATGAGCATTTCTTAAGCTAGACCGACTAATGCAATTAACAAAAATGAAATCATTTGTTGGTACCTCAATTCAAAAACACAAATCGAATTCTAGGCATTCGCATTCAGGAAACAACTAACAGACAAGAGAAATCACAAAAAGGAAAACATTTCACAGAATAGGAAAAAAATTCGTGAAGGATCAAGACTCATAGTTGTTTTTTCTTGCTTCCTGAATGCCATAATCCCTTTCCAAAATGTTCAACATAGTCCCAATCGTGAGGGGAAGGTAAAACGCTACTGCATGAGGGAAAGGTAGGTGTTTTTTGTTTTGTTTTTTCTTTCCCAAGAAAATTTAAAAAACATTTTCCCCAAAAATGTTGCTCTTCCCATTTTGAATTTCTTCTCACTCTTCCAATCCCGCCCCCAATCCTTAGGAAAAATCATGCCCCCATATCATTTTTTTGCATTGACATAGTTTGCTATGAGATTTTAATTAAAAATTGCAAATTTAACCTGATGTCCAAACTTATAACATTCATCTAGCATAAAAAAACCATCGGCCTAAATCTTAATCATCAAAACAAAACACTAAATCGATGGTGGGTATTTTTCCTTGAGCTCCACACCATGATTATTTACACCATATTATTTAAATGCAAACAGGGAAAAAAATGGGGTGTTACATTCCTCTCCCCCTTCAACAGCACTGTCCTCAGTTCTTTACAACATTGAACAAAAATGTTTTGCTGTTACTGCCATCAACAATCCTTAGAATTGGACAAAAATGGATGTGTCAGTTGCATGGAATCCTCCAGTAGCTTCTTCAGGACTGTAGTTCTCTCATTGTACCTTTACTTGTCCTATTGCTCGATTTTAGAGCATTGTGACCTTCTTGGCAAGGATGTTCATAGGCTCGATTTGGAAATCTCCCTTTGGTTCCTCTTGCATAACATCCCAATTTACTACATGGTTAGGATCATGTACATATTTCTTAAGCAAGGAAATATGAAGGACATTATGAGCCCTAGTGCTAGGTTGTAATGCAAGTCTATATGGAACTGTTCCTATTCTTTCAATCACTTCAAACAGCCCATAATATCTAGGATACAGCTTGGCACAACTCCAAATCTTGAAGGAATTTTTCTTTTCCTTCACCCTGAGGTAAACAATATCCTTAATACTGAACTCTCTATTCATCCTATTCTTATTTGCATAGATTTTCTGTATGTCCTAGGCTGCCTTTAGATTCTGTCTTATTTTTACAACTTCCTTATCCATCTCCTTGAGCAATTTTGGACTGATCACAACTCTATTCACTGGGTTATCCCAAGTTACCGGTTACTAGTGTACTGCCATGTCCTTTTATACAAAGCTTCATATGGAGTCATCCCCAAGGATGCTTGCTGTCCATTGTTATAAGAAAAATCTACCAAGTGTAAATAGTCTTCTCACTTGGATGGTTTGTCCATCATATACATGCGAAGCATGTCTTCCAGCACTTGGTTAGCTCTCTCGGTCTATCCATTGGTCTGAGGATGGTAGGAAATGCTGAAATTAAACTTCGTTCCCAAGTCTGCAAACAATCCTTTCCAAAAATTAGAAGTGAACTTAACATCTTTGTTAGAGACTATTTCCTTAGGAAATACATGCAATTTAAAATTTTCTTTCATGAAAATCTTAGCAATATCATCAGTCTTATGCATGGAATTTACTGGTATTAAATGTGATGCCTTCATCAACTTGTCCACCACAACCATGATGGAATCATGTTTTCTCCAAGTCATCGACAATCCTGATAATAAATTCCATGGAAATCACTTCCTATTTCCACTCTAGAACTGACAAAGGCTGCAACAAACTAGTTGGGTGTTGATGTTCAGCCTTCACTTAGTGACACTTCATGCATATCGAAATATATACAACCATGTCCTTTTTCATGTATGGCCAAAAGTATTGGTTTCTTGTTGTAGAAATCGTCTTCTGATATCCTAGGTGACCATAATATGGAGTTTGATGGATTTCATCCATAACAACCCTCCTCAAATCTGCTACATCGAAAATGTAAATTCTATTTTTATAAGTAAGAAATTCATCTTCTTCTAACTTATAACCTTCATACTTCTTTTCACGACTCTTTTGCTGCGATTTATCCTTTACCTGTGCATACATTTCATCTTCAGCATTATAGTTAATAATCTGTTGTCTCAAATCTGATTGGAAAATGCTAATAGATGCCACATGCATTTCTTGTACTTTCTCGCTGAGTGCATAAACTACCTTATTCTCCTTACCTTTTATGTGCTTGATTTCAAAATCAAACTCACATAAAAATTCCAGCCATCTAGCTTTCCTAGCGTTCAGAGTAGGCTGATCAAACAAATATTTCAAACCATAGTGGTCTATCCTTAACTCAAATTTTCTACCCATCAAGTAATGCCTCCACATATGGAGAGCATGTACAATGGATGAAAGTTCCAAATCATGCGTGGCATAGTTCTCTTTGTGCTCCTTCATCTTCCTGGATTCATAACATGTCACGTGGTTGTCTTGCATAAGTACTCCTCCAAGCCCTTGACCACACGCATCCCTACATACTACGAAATCTTTTTCTGGGTCTGCAACTTTCAATACTGGTGCACTTGTGAAAAGATACTTCAACCACGGGAATATTTCTTCACACTTTGAGGTCCATTCGAACTTTATCCCCTTCCTTTTCAAAGAAGTGATAGCATGTGCAACCTTGGAGAATCCTTCAATGAATCTCCCGTAGTATCTTGTAAGCCTCATAAAAGATCTTACCTCTATCACATTCTTTGGAGTAGGCCAATTATTGATAGCTTCAATCTTGTCAGGGTCCACAGATATACCCTCTTATGAAATAATGTGACCCAAGTACTGAATTCTATCCTTATAGAAGTCACACTTGCTCATATTTGCATACAACTGATGTTCTATGAGAAATTGCAATGTTAGTCTCACATGTTCTTCATGCTCTTCTTCATTCTTAAAATAAACAAGAATGTCATCACATAAATTTTGTTGGTACATTCATGAGACCAAATGATGCCACTACAAACTCATAATGTCCATACCTTGTTCCAAAGGTTTCCTTATGAATGTCTTCATCCTTGATTCTCACCTGATGGTAACTAGACCTCAAGTAAATATTGGAAAATACCTTTGCTCCTTTCATTTGATCAAAGATGTCATCAATTATTGACAAGGGATATTTTTTCTTCATCGTGACTTTGTCCAGCTTCCTGTAATCAATACACAATATGAGTGTACCATCTGTTAGAATAATCAACCCATAGTTACCTACCTTAGACATTAATTAATCCATTTTTGTCTTATTTTCCTAGTTTCCAATATTCCACTCTATGCAAGTTGTCTTCCACATGCCATAGAAGTCAAAATTGCTAAAACTAAGTCATGGAGCACTTGGGAAACCTCCTGGAATCCATATTTAGCATATCTTCTTTATTCCAGATCCTCCCTAGCGCATATCTGCTTTTTCTGCTAAGTTGCCTGCTTTATTGAGATTTATGGCAAAAGGGAAAGTAAGACTAGGTGTAGTTGACTTGTTTTTTCCCCTCATAATCCTCCATTATTTTCTCCTAATAAAAGCATGTATGAGTTGTCTTTCCATCACTTATTAGCTTGCCTACTTGAATTTGCCAATTCGTGAGCCTCTAGCTAGATTTGGAAATTGCTTTATGCACCTATGGTGGATTTGACTAGATTTAGTAAGCCTACTTTTTGACTATTTCGAAGGGAATCCTTATGCATTCAAATATCTCATGTAATTATATATTGCAGCAGCCTATGAATTCATAAGGTTGGCTATTGTACACTTATTCAATACAGATTAGTGTTATGCTCCAATTTCAGTCTCCTTTGTGTGTAAATTTGCATGTTTGATTAGCAATTTTGTGAGTGCAATTGTTCTATCACTTGGGTTCAATTTCCACATGGTATCAGAGCCTTTATAGATCAATTTATCTCCTCCCATATTTCTATTGCAGGTTCAACATCTTGACTAGGAGCATTCTGCTGATTGGAGGGCACAGTTTCTAAGCTATGGATCAATATCAGAAGATCATCTTGACTCCATTTAAATTTTTTGAATGGAAAGCAGAGATGGAGATACTGTTGAGAGCGAAAGGTCTTTACAGGGTGACTATGGAAACTAAGGTAGAGCCCAATGTAGCTACAGAGAAAATTAAATGGCACAACAGGAGGGATGAGGCCTATGGCCTTCTGTGTCTGAGCATATCCAAAGACCTCCTTTTCCATCTTGATGGATTGACATCACATAATGAAGTATGGGAGAAGCTTGTAGAGATTTTTGGTAAGACAGATGAGATAAGAGGACATCAAATTGAGAATGATTTGATCTCCTTGAGTCCTAGTATCTTCAAATCCCTGCAACTCTACTCTTCCAAGTTGAAAGCCCTTGTTTTGTAGCTAAAACAATGTGGAATTGAAAAGAAGGAAGAGTAGCTAGTTTTGTCCATACTCTCGAAGCTTATCTCTGACTATTCATTGTTTGTTTCAACCTTCCATGCCACCAAGTTGACACCTCAATCCTGGAAGATGCCTAAGCTTGCAGAGCTCATGGAATCCCTCACACAAGAACAAGATAAACTGGTGATGATGGGCACCATCAAACCTTCCAAAGACAAAGCTTTGGTTGCTGGAGATTCAAGGGTGGATTCAAAAGGCAAGAAGAAATCTAAGAAGCCACTTGAGCAAAAGAGAGACAAGAAAAAGTCTCAAGAGGAGCCCCAAGGCTCCAAGAAGAACTCCCAGAAGAAGAAGAACAAAGGAGAAATGAGAAAGTATGCATACTACAGTAAGGGCTATCATCCTAAAAGATCCTGCATAAAGAAGAAAATTGACATGTTGACCAAACTCCTAGAGAAGAATAATATCTCTTTTCATGATTGCTCAAAGAAGAGGGAAGGAGGATCAAATTTAGAGGACAGAGAGAGAGTACATGCTTTGGTTGCTGGCACATCAAGCTCACCTAGCTTCATCATAGACTGTGGAGCTTCAAGACATATGGTTTCAACCAAGGAGGCATTCTCCTCTCTTTACATGTCGAAAGGTCCACCAATAGTGCTGGGAGATGGCTCTCTCACTGACAGTTTGGGGAAAGGAAGGATTGATATTAACCATGGTAAGTTCAGTAATGTATTGTATGTTCCAGGTCTTGCCTCTAACCTCTTGTCAGTGTATCAGATGACCCACACAGGGTCTCCAAAGAAGGTCATATTCTCCCCTGATGATGTTGAGATCACAAAGATATCAAATGGTAAAGTCATTGCAAAAGGAGTTGTAGATCACACTTTGAAGGTATAGATGTTCTCACATTTTTTACCCTACTCAAACCCGTTTGCTCTTCTGATTCATGCTAATGAGGCAAGCAAGATTTGGCATGAAATATTTGGCCATCTTAACTATAATTATCTTTATGATCTAAGTGAAAAATAAATGGTCATAGGGTTATCAAAGATTAATTTTTCCAAGGGAGTCTGTCAAGGTTGTATCCTAGGAAAACACCCAGAGCATAAATTTGAGAGAGCTAGTCATGAGAGAACCTCTACACCTCTTGAGTTGATCCACAGTTATGTTTCTAGTCCATTTCCTCATATTTCAATGGGTCAATCTAAATATGCATTGAACTTCATAGACGACTTTTCCAAGTATTGTTGGGTTTACTTCCTAAAGCATAAGTCTGAAGTTTTTGGCCTCTTCAAAGTCTTTAAGGATTTGGTTGAAAACCAGTTTGGTAGGAGACTCAAGATCCTCAAATTTGACAATGATGGTGAGTATGTCAAGTCTAATTTCATTCAATATTGTGAATATGCAGGTATTCAGATGCAACATTCAATCCCTTACACACCACAGCAAAATGGTGTTGCTGAGAGAAAGAACAGATCACTGAAGGAGATGGCAACCTGTATGATGGAGGCTAAGACTTTGACACCAAAGTTTTGGGATGAGGATATAAAATGTGCATCCTATATCTAGAATAGGTTTCCTCATAAAAAACTTGATGGTATGACTCCTTTCGAAGCTTGGAGTGGGCACAAGCCAAATGTGACCCATTTCAGGATTTTTGGCTCAAAGGCTTGGGCTAGAATTCCAACCGAAAAGAGGAAGGCTTTGCAGCCTGAAAGCCAAGAGTGTCTATTTGTTGGGTAATATGAATATTCAAAAGGGTAAAAGCTGATAAACTTGAGCACAAACAAATCCTTCATTGAAAGGAGTGTTCAGTTCCAATAAGAGCCTTTAACAACAGTTGAAGTTGGAGAGTCTTCTTCACCACCAGAACCATTGAATGTAAGTGAAGAGACAAATGAGTTTGCTAATTCTGATATTTATGATAATGATGATTTAATTTCAGATCCTAACAGTCCTACAATACCAAAATGGGCAGCAAATACCATTCATGTAGCTCGGGAACTAGCTGGAAATCCTAGTGATCCTAGGAGGACTAGATCTTAGTTTCAGAGTGCCCTGTGTATGAAAGACCCTTTGTTTGCAGAGAAGTGATATATGATGGTTGAATCAGACCCACAGACATATGAAGATGCAGCACATGATCCAATATTGCAAACATCCATGAAAGAATAATTCAGCTCACTCCAGAAGAACAACACTTGGGAACTGGTTGATCTTCCCCCAGGGAGGAAGCTAGTTCAATGTAAGTGGGTTTTCAAAACTAAGTTTGCTGCTGATGGTTCAAATTTGAAATATAAGGCAATATTTGTAGCCATGGGCTACTCACAGGTACATGGTATTGACTACAATGAAACCCACAATGACAATCGATATTTAGAGGACTCCATGGGCTACTCACCAGTGGCAAAGATGGACTCCATAAGGCTAGCCTTAGCCATTGCAGCTTCGAAGCAGTGGGAGGTACATCACATGGATGTGAAGTGTGCTTTCCTAAATGGAGATATTACTGAATATATTTACATGCAGCAGCCTCAATGGTTTGTTTCTAATCCATCTTTTGTGTGCAGGTTAAAGAAATCATTGTATGGGCTCAAGCAAGCCCCTAGGGCTTGGTATGCCAAGATTGATGGCTTTTTGTTGTCATTGAGTTTTGTTCAATGCAATTCTAATACTAATGTTTATTTGAAGCTGATTCATGGTTATTTTATGATTATTGTCTTGTATGTGGATGACCATCTGATTACAGGAAGTTCAAAGAAAGAAATTGCCTCCTTGAAGGATGCAATGAACCATGCATTTTCTATGAATGATTTGGGGTTGTTGAGCCGATTCTTGGGTCTGAAAATTGTTCAATCCCAACATGGAATAAAATTACATCAGTACAAGTATGCTTTAGATTTTCTGAACAAATTCAACATGAAATATTGCAAGCCAAGCAAGACTCCCTTCCTTTCAGAAGTTAAGCTTGAAGAAGCAGGTTCTTCTCCTATGGTAAATAATACACTGTATAGGCAGTTGATTGGGTGTTTGCTTTACCTTACACACAATCGAACTGATATTTATTATGTAGTAAGTGTGGCTTCAATATACATGGATCAGCCTCATGAGATCCATTGGAGAGCAGCCAAAAGGATCCTTAACTTTGTTTAGGGAACAAGAACTCATGTGATCTTCTACAAAGCTAAATCTGATCTTGATTTGATTGGGTTTACTGACAGTGATTGGGCAGGTGAAAACACAGATCGAAAGTCAACATTAGGATATGTGTTCATTCTTGCTGAAGGACCAATCATCTGGTCAAGAAAGAAACAGAGTTCCATAGCACTTTGATCTACAAAAGCAGAGTACAGAGGAGTTGTAAATGCAACAACTCAATGTTTATGGTTACAGGGGATACTTGGTGAGTGTGGATTCGAATCAGAGTTTTCAAATATTATCTATTGTGATAATCAGAGCACCATTCGAATCTGCAATGATCCAGTTTAGAGACAGAGAACCAAATACATTGAGATCCATATGCACTACATCAGACAGCTTGTGCATGATGGCACCATTCACCTACTCTTTTGTGCATCTTCAGAACAAGTAGCAGACATCTTCACCAAAGTTTTTTGTGAGAAGACAGTCAGCAATCTCAAATCACTGCCGGGGATTTCTGATCATGCTGTGAAGCATGATTAATGACAATATTTTCAAATTTTGTTTTACTATCCATGTTTAAGGGAGGATTTTCCCACTGGGTTTTTGCCTCTTTCCTTGGTTAAATGGACATGCAGTATGTAAAGGGTGACTAAGCCTTGTTGCTAGGCCCTATAGTTTTCTAATATTTACTCATAAATTTAGGCTTAAGGGGGGGTGTTAGAATAATCAACCCATAGTTACCTACCTTAGACATTAATTAATCCATTTTTGTCTTATTTGCCTAGTTTCTAATATTCCACTCTATGCAAGTTGTCTTCCACATGCCATAGAAGTCAAACTTTCTAAAACTAAGTCACGAAGTGCTTGGGAAACCTCCTGGAATCCATATTTAGCATATATGATTTATTCGATATCCTCCCTAGCGCATATCTGCTTTTTCTGCTAAGTTGCCTGCTTTATTGAGATTTATGGCAAAAGGGAAGGTAAGACTAGGTGTAGTTGACTTGTTTTTTTCCCTCATCATCCTCCATTCTTTTCTCATAATAAAAGCATGTATGAGTTCTCTTTCCATCACTTATTAGCTTGCCTACTTGACTTTTCCAATTCATGAGCCTCTAGGTAGATTCGAAAACTGCTTTATGCACCTCACGGGGACTTCTCTTAGTGAACCTCTCACACAGCACGTACGTTCGTGGGATATTAAAGAATACCCTTAATTTGAGAGATATTGCCCAAACTCTTTTTGTTGAAACCCCATCCCAATACTTAAAACCTCCTCCCCACCCCTTTTTATACCTCAATCCTTATAAACCACCCTACCCACCCCCACCTTAAACCCCTCATCCATACTAATGAAAACATCATACGAACCAAGTGCTAGAACATTCATATCTATGCATGTGCTCAGTCCATTAACACCAATGGAAATTTATCCACCACTTCATTAACCTTTCTCTTAGTTCCAGTGGCTAGTTGAACTAACCATGACTTGCTACGCTTTTCTTTCCTAAGAGCACAAACCTCCACTACTCTGGTTGGTTGCTTCTCAGCTTAGAATGGTTGCTTCTACTGATTCCAGAAGTTAGGAGGTTTGAAACCTCTCTTCCTATGATTAGAGTTATCATTCATCTTGCTCTTCCACACCTTCTGGTAGTCAGGTTCTCTCTTTCTTTTCTCATAGCAATACTTATCTTTTCTTATTGCCTCTTCTAGAGTTCTGGGTTCATAGAACTCAATTTGGTCTTTGTATGACTAAGGAAGTCCACTAAAAAAGCACTGGATTTTTATCTTATCATATTTAATATACCTAACATACCTCAGCAGTTCCAAGAACTTGTTGGCATATTCCTCCATGATCTGCTGTCCCAATCTCAGCTCATGGAATTATTTGATTTTATCATCATAGTACCAGTCAGATAGGTACTTCTTCTTGAAATATTTCTAGAACTTTTTCCAGACAATATTCCCTTCATTTATCTTCTTTAGTTTCCTGAATTGTTCCCACCAAACAGATGCTCTTCCTATCAAATTGAAAATGGCTACCCAAGATTTCATATTTCTAGAGTAATCTTGGACTTGGAAATATTTTCTTATTCCCAGAATCCGAGCTTTAGATTCTTGACCAGTATTTACCTCACCATTGAAGGTAAGCACCTTTGCCTTCTTGAATTTAGCTCGTGAGTGGTTTTGGTAACACCTCTTCCTCCTACCCCTGTGAGACGAAGATCCTGAATCCTCAATGGGTCTTTCAGATTCATATGACCCACTAGGAGATCTCTTCCTTTTATTCTCATGAGAGGAAAAAATTGAACCATATGTGGATTTTTTAGAGTCAGACGACCCACTAGGAGATTGCTTTCTTCCTTTAGCAGTGTTCTTACTTCCTTTTGGTTTTACTGTCTAGTCCCCAGAGTTCATCTTTCTTTGGATTTCTATCAAACTGTGCAATATGGCTGCATTTAGCTTATTCTACTCCTCCTAAGCCTTAATCAGTCTTTCATTGTCTGCTCTGTATCTATGTATCTCCACCCTGAGGCTTCTCATGGTGGTTACAAAGCCTGGGGGAGTATCTTGAAACCTCCTCCCATTAGACTCTGTCTCAGCATTTCCAATTCTAAAATTTTCTTCGATATCATCTTCCTCGTGCACATTGGGGTTCTGTGCATAATTATTCATATTGTGTATCCTCATGGCCGAGCCCACTATTCATAATCGCACTACCCTTTCTGAAGGTGACTGTAATTCTGCAAAAATGTGTTAGATAACAAAACTGTTAGTTATAATCAAAACTAAAATCACTTACCCACTTCCCATGGAATTTTTTCTCTATTATGCGGCCAAAAATATGTTGGAACTATTAACCAACATCTCTGTAACTATCCAACTCGGCCCATCGAGGCCCAATATTGTAACCACTTTTCTTTCCAGCCCATCCAGGCCCAACGTTGCAACCAATAGCTTTGATACCACACGGTAGTGTACTACAAGTTGGTATCATAGGGTACTCTTATCATTTTAACAATTGATTCTGGCCCATCCAAACCCAATGCTACAAACCATAGCTCTTATATCACACAGTCACATCCCCTCCTACCCTGGAGGAGAGAATGCGACCCAACTTTTCTACCTAAGTTACCCATCTCTAATTCTGCATTCGTATGATGATTCCTGATTCTTTTTTTTTCTTTAAAGATTAAAGATATACAGAAGAAATAATTTATCCTGCTAACATTCTAAACCAGAGCATGTATAACTCTTTATCTTCCCCAATCGCAGAGAGATCGAACGGTGGAGAATCATCCCGCAGAAAATCAACGGTGCTGAGAGCTTCACTTGCAGAATTGGAAACATATCAAAATTTCACTCTTTCCCCCGCATGCTGCATGCCGCATTCCACATGTGGAATGGCCTTTGTGGAGATCAAAGTTGCATAAATCAATATTTACCATAGGCATTTCCACATCCTGTGAAGTGCAAAAGGGAAATGCAGAGAGCATATTTTTCCAAATGACATTTCCACATCCCACATCCCACAATTTGTGGAAACAGAATTGTGAAATGGAAAATGCAGAGTCCAAACTTCTGCAAGGCGCATTTCCACATCCTGCATCTCACATCCCGCAAGTTGCGGAAAGGGAATTGCATAAGGTAAAATATGTGGAAATTCGATCTGTTCATGAAATTTTCTAAGTATATGTTGGAATATATTAAATCCACTCATAACTTAGGATAAAATAATTAGTCATTATTTGATTAATTATTCACCCACTAGCTTAATTAGTTGGCATCCACTTGCACCTTAAAGTCAATACATGCCATCTATATCCTAGGAATGTTTTATTTCTAATTTTGGGTTGATCATGACCACCTTTTGACCATCCAGAATTAGTATACACCACTTTACAGCAAATTCTACTTTAGTATGCTTTTCTGCTTTTCTATGGATAAGGTAAAGCTAGTCAAACTAGGAAGCTGGTTGCTTTTGTTTCCAACCCATCCTTCATGAATTTTCCTCCATTTTCTAGGATTAGCATGTCTTTTCCATCTCCTTGAAAACCCATTCATTCTTTTTCCAACATGTGATGTCCTTGATAGATTTGGGAAGTGCTTTAGCCACCTATGGGGGTTTGCTATATTTTTGTAAGTCATCCTTTTTGAGCTTTATGAGTTGTCTCCATACAAATCAATTTTACTATGAGGGATATACTATTTATGTACACTATTATTCATCATTATTCAATGGAAGGATACACACCAATATTCATCTCTTCATTCATGTGATTCAGTCTCTTTTCTTCTCTCTATTTTTCTTGTGTATGCTTGTGAGAATTCTTAGTAGCAAGATCTATTTAGTGTGCTTATTCTTAGCATAATTTCTCATAGAATTGATCTATTATTTATAAATGGTATTATATATACAAGAAGAAAAACCTTTCCATATTCTACATGGCATTAGAGCATCAAGTTTGATCAAGTTCTATAGAGTTGAGGAGCACTTCTAGTCTCCTATCCCTCTCTGAAGAAGAGCTTGTCTAGATTACAAGATTTTCTCCTAGTTTGTTTTGCAGGTTGCAGAGAGTTTATTCTTGAGCACATAAATTCAGAAATATGGATTCTCCTTCATCAATAATTCTTACTCCCTTCAAATACCATGAATGGAAATCCAAAATCTCCATTCTATTGCACAATAGAGGATTGTACATAGTTACTCTAGTTGTGGAGAATGAGCCCAATACTGTGATTGAGAAATTTAAATGGAACAATAGGTTGGATGAATCCTATGTATTTCTATGCCTCTCTATTTATCCTAATATACTCTTTCATATAGATGGTTTGACCACTCCAAACCAAGTATGGACTCAATTGGAGTCTTTCTTTGGAGTTCAAGATGAGCTAAGAGTGCATCAATTGAAGATTGAGTTATTCTCTCTGAGTCTAAGAAATTTAGAATCTCTTGAGGTTTTATTCACCAATCTCAAGTCACTTGTTCTAATTCTCAAGCAATGTAGGATTGAGAAAGAACATGATCAATTAATCCTTTCCATTCTTTCAAAATTGGGTCCTGATTACTCAGTTTTTGTGTCTACTTTTCATGCTACTACGATTGTTGTTCCTAAGTGGAAAATGCCTTCTTTAAATTATTTTCTTGATTCACTAACAAAGGAGAAAGATAAATTGATCCATATGGGTTTTATTAATTCTTCCAATATCAAGGATCATGCTCTCTTGGTTCAAGGAAAAAATAATGTCAAATCCAAAGAAAAGCAAATTGTGAAGAAGTCAACGTCAGAAATTGAAGATGAAGATTCTTATGAAGATTTAATGAAGAAAGTTAAGAATAAAGGGAGAAAATCCAAGTGTTCTTATTGCAGAAATGGTTTTCATTCAAATAAGAAGTGTTTCAAGAAGAATATGGACATCATGTCTCAGCTTCTTGAGAAGCACAAGATCGAAGTTCCAAAAGAACTAGGAAAGCCTGCTCATTCCTCAGAACAATGTCAAATTGCGCAGTTCCAAGATGATATAACTTATGATTTGAGTGCCATAGTTCTATAATTTCCTTGTGTATTTGATATAGATTTATTATCTAATATATCAGAATCATAAATATCATATCCTTTCTTTGATGATCCTTCTCTCATTCTACTAGATTCATCTCCCAAAAATTGTGATTGTTCACTAGATATTGACTTGTCTTTGACCAGCTCTTCATCACAAGATTGTATATATGATTTAGAAGATTGTGTGCAGGCTAATATGAATGTCATGACAGATATCATACCACCATCCATACCACCTACCATACCTCTGAATAATCCTAATACTATAGAAATCCCAAGTTCACTAGTTGATTCCTCATTGGTCTCTTATGCAGTGATATTTATCTTACATGGTTTGAATTCTTTTCTATCTTTCAGTGGCTGGTTATCCATGTCCTTAGTTATATTTGGAATGATATTAAACATGTTTGGATCTGTTATAAACACTTATCTTTCATATCTTATGCCCACCCGTCATTCAGATTTTTACACCTATCAGTTTTCCCCAGTTGCTCATAATTTTCCTAGTCTAGCCCTATATCCTCATGGAGCCACTGAATCCTGTGTCCTTGCTGTTCCATATGATAATATTTCTGATATATCAGAGTTTTATAAGCCTCATATCATATCTATATAGGTTATACATCATATTGTACTATTGACATGTGATTCACATCACAATTTTGCAGATATTCAAAGAATTGGGTGTGAAATAAATTGTCTTCATTTTTGTACTCTTTGAGAAGGAGTATGCACAGATCTCTTTTCCATTTCAGATTATGTTTTCAGATCATAGTTTGAAAGTAGCAATAAGAATACATATAATTCTCCTACTTAATCAGATGATGAGATATAAGGAGTCTATCCTTTATAATTTTCCTAGTCTAGCCCTATATCCTCATGGAGCCACTGAATCCTGTGTCCTTGCTGTTCCATATGATAATATTTCTGATATATCAGAGTTTTATAAGCCTCATATCATATATATATAGGTTATACATCATATTGTACTATTGACATGTGATTCACATCACAATTTTGCAGATATTCAAAGAATTGGGCGTGAAATAAATTGTCTTCATTTTTGTACTCTTTGAGAAGGAGTATGCACAGATCTCTTTTCCATTTCAGATTATGTTTTCAGATCATAGTTTGAAAGTATCAATAAGAATACATATAATTCTCCTACTTAATCAGATGATGAGATATAAGGAGTCTATCCTCTTCCTTCTTGCAGGTGCTACACTACAACACATGATCATGGAGTTCATGATTTCTTCAACAAGTATTCCATGCAGAAGCAGTTCACTCAGCTCATTCAAGTGAAGATAAGGATATGTTGAAGACATATTATTTAAAAAATTTGTTCCTTGTTCTTGAGGGAGGATTTTCCCCATGTGGTTTTGCTTCTTTCCTCACTTTTCTGGACATAATAATTGTTAAAGGGTGACCATAGCCTTGTTGCTTGGCCCTATATGCATATATATTTTTTGTCATACCATCATAAAGTCATAATTATAGCGGGGTGTTGGAATATATTAAACCCACTCATAACATAGGATAAAATAATTAATCATTATTTGATTAATTATTCACCCACTAGCTTAATTAGTTGGCATCCACTTGCACATTAAAGTCAATACATGCCATATCTATCCTAGGAATGATTTATTTCTAATTTTGTGTTGATCTTGACCACCTTTTAACCATCCATAATTGGTATACAGGACTTTACAATAGATTCTTCTTTATTTTACTTTTTCTGCTTTTCTATGGATAAGGTAAAGCTAGACAAACTAGGAAACTGGTTTCTTTTGTTTCCAACCCATCCTTCATGACTTTTCCTCCATTTTCTATGATTAGCATGTTTTCTCTATCTCTTTGATAAATCACTCATGATTTTTCCAACTCATGAGGTCCTTGATAGATTTGGGAAGTGCTTTAACCACCTATGGCGGTTTGCTATATTTTGGTAAGTAAGCCTTTTTGAGCTTTATGAGTTGTCTCCATACAACTAGATTTTCCTATGAGGGATTTACTATTCATGTACACTATTATTCATCATTATTCAATGGAAGGATACACACCAATATTCATCTCTTCATTCATGTGATTCAGTCTCTTTTCTCCTCTCTATTTTTCCTGTGTATGCTTGTGAGAATTCTTAGTAGCAAGATCTATTTCCCGTGCTTCTTCTTAGAATAATTGCTCATAGCATTGATCTATTATTTATACAATATAAAACCGATTTCCAACATCTAGTTCATCACCAATCTGGTCGATCTAACTTCATAACAACTTATAAAATTCATTGAATTAATTACACACATAGATGCATCATTCATGAAATATATAACTGAAACAAAACACATTTCATTCAAGAATTCATCATTTCATATTAATTTATAGACAAGTACAGTTGCAGGGATTGAAACACAAGAGATAATTATCTTTATCAGAAGCTTTTCCCACAACCAGCTATGTTGCTGCAATGTTCGACCCAACCATAGGCCAGCGTGCTCATCAATCTCTCAACAACACTGCCACCCCCAAGCTGGGCATGATTTTCCCAAGGAATAAGGAACACTAGTAGACTTCCCTGTAGCCAAGGATACAATAAAAATCAGCCAATCCAACATAGTTGGGTTTATCCAGATTACATAGGCAGTGATTTACACATAACCAAAGTTTATACAAGTCACAGCTAAGCCAACAGATGAGTTTATCAGGCTACCAGCCAAACCAAGCCATCCTTCATGTTGGGTTTATCAAGATTACACAAACATTGGTTTACACTTAGCCAAAATTCACATGAGACACATCCAAGCCAATAGATGGGTTTATCAAGCTACCATCCAAGCCATCCTTCCAGTTGGTTTTATCAAGCTTACACGAATAGTGGTTTACACTTATCCAAAATTCAAATGAGATACAACCAAGCCAATAGATGGGTTTATCAAGCTACCATCCAAGCCATCCTTCTATTTGGTTATATTAGGATTACACATAAAGTGGTTTACACTTAGCCAAAATTCACATGAGACACAACCAAGCCAATAAATGGGTTTATCAGGCTACCAGACAAGCCATCATTCCAGTTGGGTTTATCGGGCTTCCAAGGAGGTGGGAAGACTGACTGCTAAGATAGTGAGATCAAACCCAGAGCTATGGACACCTACACTGGATTTATCTTGACTTCTAAACATCTACACACCCAACATAAGGAAGAATCCCCTTCTCTGCTACACAGTCTCTTAGGACATGCCTTCCCTTCTAGTGCTATTTAGGGTATGCAAAGAAGAAAACCAGCCTTCAAGATTGGTCTGTGAGGTTCCTTCACACACTAGGTTTATCAAGCAAGTCCAGACTCCGTTTCCATTCCACAAATCAGTTCAGATGTCAAATGAGGATGTAGACACAACAATATTAGTTTTGGGATTAACAAAATGTAATAGAATCCAAGGAACACATACACACACAACAATTACGAATTTCTGAGCATTTCCTGAGCCAAACCAACTACTGTAATTACCAAAAACAAAATCATTTGCTGGTCCCTCAATTCAAAAACACAAATCAGGTTTTGGGCATTTACATTCAGGAAATAACTAACAGACAGGAAAAATCGTGAAAAGGAAAACAATTCACAGAACAAGAAAAAAATCTGTGAAGGATCAAGACTCAGAGCATTTTTTCTTGTTGCATGAATGCTAGAATCTCTTGCCAAAACGTTCAACATAGTCCCAATCATGAGGGGAAGATGAAACACGACTGCATGAGGGAAAGGTGAGCATTTTTTTTGGGTGTTTTCTTGCCCAAGAAAATTTTAAAAATGTTTTTCCCAGAAATGGTACTCTTCCCATATCAAATTTTTACCCACTCTTCTAAATGCCCCCCTTATCCTTAGGAAAAATCATGCCCTCGTCTATTTTTGTTGCATTGACATAGATGGATGTAGGATTTTAATTAAAAATTGAAAATTTAACGTGATGTCCATGTAGGTAGGCCATGTGACCTAATTCCCCTCATTGGCACCTTTAGAACTGAAATAGAGCCAAAAAATGATGCCTTGAATTATTTTCTAACCTTATAAATCATCCATGAAGTGTTTGGATCAACAAAAGCTAGTTTTGTGGAAAAACATGCTTTTCTGCACTGTTCTGCGCTTTTGGTGGCTAAGGAAGCAAAAATCTGGGAGTGTAAGCTGCCGAAAGCTCTGTTTTTGTTGGTTAATGAACAATTGCAGTGTTCACCTAAGCCACCAAAAAGTATATTTTAAAACTTTAATCAAAATTGTCATCACACTATACCCTGATGCTTTAAGGATTCAATACTGACCCTTTGGTGTTTGTGCATCCATCCTAGGGATTGGGATGGTAGCACCATCACAAGATGCTTCTGGGCCACAAAGGCTCATTGCTACTTCTACTAGGGTTTCCAGCTTTTGGTGAGCTTGAGACTGAGGGCCTGAATTCCTTGCTTGCAACTTGGACAACCTAATTTTACTGTGGAGCCTAGTGTTTTCTTTCATTAACCTAGTATTACTTTCCTCCAGCTTGGTATACTTCCTTTTTATCTCCTGCAGAGAATGATATAATTCAGCATTCCTCTTCGTTAACCTCCCATTGGTTCTTTTGATTTTCCTCTCCAAGACTTCTAGCTCATACACCTACCTCAGCAGCTGATTGATTTTTGTGGATCTAGGTTTGCTGGATGAAGCCTCTGCCACTGGTTCACCTTGATCCTCCTTTGGTGTAGGTGATGTAAAATCCTCTTGCCCTATTTGAAACTAATCTTCTAGGTTAGTTTCATGTTCCTCTTCATCTACATAATTAGAGTAAGGTAGGTTACGGATTTTTTTCCCTCATGCTGGAACTTCCTTTTCCTTTTCACTGAAATCTAGGATCCTCTTTTCCTTCTTGGTCTTAGGAGCTGGAGAGCGCTGATCCACTGCAATTGGAGAGATGGCCCTCCTCTTCCTCTTACCACTTCTGGGAGTGGAGGAATTTTTTGAAGAAGACTTCCTTTTGTCCTCTGGCTGCAATTATGTCTCAAACTCATTCCAAAATAGGAAATATGTCCAGGCCACATTCCTTCTTTGCGGCAGTTCAAGGACAGTCAAGCCATGGTGGGATAGCTTGCTTGCAATCTTGGTGGGCTTGGATTTAAATTGATGGGCCATTTTAGTCAGGATTTTGTATAGGTAAAAATGCAAGTTCAAGGGGTTCCTGCCAGTAAAATAGTTCATTAACTTGAAATGGTATATGATTACCGTATTATACCTACCCTCACAAGTTATGTAGACCAGAATTGCTTTCAGCAAGTGCTGCCATTTCTCCTCAAGCCAATATGTAGGAATTCTCTTATTCCATACAATGTTCTTGTGCTCAGGCTTCAGGTAAGACCTGAATTCTACATTCTTTGTGATTGTGGCTTTGAACCAACTTTCCCCAGTCCTTGGGAGCTTTGTTACTTCTGCTATCAGAGCCTCATCCACTTGGAATTCTTCTCTGCCAATCACTACTTCCAAGCCATCAAAGGAGAGAGCAAAGGCTTCTTCCACTTGCTGATGGGATCCCTGAATCTTTTTCACAGAACCTATAGCATCCCAAGTCTTTGAAAAATTGACATACCTCTAGGTGTGATTCGAGGTAGACAATATCACCCAGCTCCTTTCTTAGGAAAGGTTGTCCTCCTTTCTTCATTTTTTGGATTGTTCTTTTGTACCTGCAAAATTGAAACTTTAAACCCGTGAGAAGGCAATTATAGTGTTGGATTTTAGGGAAGCTTGGTTTAGCGAGGACGCATGAAAGAAATGTGGAATGAATTAAGGAGGGGGTGCTGATTTTGAGGGAGCTGACTAGAAATTGGGATTTGAGCAGGGTGACAGTACATTCTGATGAGACCCGTAAGCTTTCCAGTGCCGTAATCATTCTAAATGGAAGCCAATGCTTTGTGGTGGCTCGATCATAGACATGGGACATGTGGAGGGCATAGAGGGTTTTGGGTTTTGATAGGTCACTTTAGTTTCATAATGACCCCTCTTACCAACTCATGATTTATTGTAGGTCATGTCTTTTTGACGGTTAATGGCTTGGTGGTGGCACTCTTCATGCTGATGGTTGATGAGGGTGATGGATGCACCAACTATTTTAACTTCAATGCGCTTTTGGTGGCTAATGCATCCTTGAATTCTATTTTTAAGCTATCGAAAGCTGGGATTTTCGGTGGCTAATGAACTGTTGAGATGTTCTCCTAAACCACCAAAAGCTGAGCTTCAAATATTTTATTAGAAAAAAAAGTCAAAAGTGTTCCAAACTTTATTAAACACCTCAATCTTTCACAATGATTCTTGAAAACCTTTAAATTTTTTTTTGACCTCCTATCACTACACAATATAAATCTTCTAAGTATAACTTATTGAGGATTGATTATTTAGGAGATAACAAGCCGTCTATGCTTCAGGGCCCAAAGATATGAAGGGTAAAGGAAGGCAACAAAAGAACCCAAAAACCAAATTCGAAGCTCCTATGCCTAAAGTGTAAAACTAGCAGCATGAAGAGCCTTCTGGCTCAAAGAAGAAAAAAAAAAGGGCATCATGGAAAGGAAAAATTCAAGTGTTCATACTGCGAGAAGGGCTTCCACCCTGAACATGCCTGGATGAAAAATAAAGTTTATGAAGATACTTCTCTTCTTGATAAAAATCATATCAATCTTTTGAAAATATTTTGGAGGAGAGATTAGCAAGATCGGTAACCACAACATGAAAAAGGTCATGCTCTCATGGAAAGCACTTCAAAGTCCAAAGCTCTTTTGATAGATTCTATATCTTGGAATCACATGATAGCTGAAAGAGACTCTTTCTCATATTTGGATACCAGAAAATCCATTCCCATCCACATGGGATATGACTCCACAATCATATCCGAAGGACAAGGTACTGTAAATATTTAGCATGGTTATTTTTCCAATGTTCTGTATATACCATATCTTGCACCAAACCTCCTAAGTGTTAATTAAATGACACATACAGGAGTTCCCAAGAGATTATCCTTTAACCTAGTTTATGTAGGGATCTTAGAAATTGCATCTGGAAAACTTGTAGAAAAAGGCCTTACAAACATCATGCAAAATCCTACGAGTTCTCCCATTTTGTGGCGGATGCAAATCCCACCGCATTGCTGACTCATGGAAATGAAGTTAGTAGACTATGGAATGAGAGGTTCGGTCATCTGAAATTTAATTACTTGAAGCAATTAAAGAATAATTCCATGGTTGAAGGCCTCCTGGTCATCAAAGCTACCACTGGAATTTGTAAGGGCTGTGTTGTTGGAAAGCACCCTGAGCATAAGTTTGATCGAGGGAAGGCAAGTTGAGCATCATGCATCTTGGGGATGATACATTCTGATATCAGTGGACCCATGAATACCACATCCATGAATGTTTCAAGGTGTGTTCTCACTTTCATTGATGAGTTTTCCAGATACACATGGGTCCTTTTTATCAAAAAGAAGTCGTAAGTCTTGAAAACATTCACTGAATTGAAGGATTTGATTGAGAATGCATCTGGAACAAAATATGAATATTTTGAGATATGATAATGGTGGGGAGTATGTCAGTAATTAGTTACTCCATATATGTTCCCAAAGTGGTATTCATATCCAACATTCAGTCCCCTACACTCCCCAGCAGAACAGTGTAGCGAAGAGGAAGAGTCGGTCTCCCAAGGAGATGACCACTTGTATGCTGGAATCAAAGAAGTTGGCTGAAAATTTGTGGGCTGAAGCAATGAATGCTTCAGAATATATTCATAACATATTTACACACTCATATGTGAAAGTGAATACCCCTTTCAAATCCTAATTCAGACACAAGTCGGATGTGTCGAATCTGAGGGTGTTTGGGTTCACTGCATGGGCCTGAATTCCGCTTGATAAAAGGAGGGATTTGCAACTACAAAGAATCGAATGTATGTTTATTGGAAATACTGGTGAATATAAAGGTTTCAATCTGATGGATATAAAAAAAATTAGATCATTAGTGAAAGGAGTGTCATGTTCGATGAGCCTCTTCAGGAGGTAGAACTAGTGAACGAGAAAACTGCTGAAGTTCCTTCCTATTCTACTAAATATTTGGACGATGGAATTGGGGGTGATGAAATTGATTTGGATCCTCTGATTTTTGATATTATTGAACAGAAAAAATCATATTATGAATCAGAACCTGAATTACAAAATAATCTCCCAACTTGGGCCTGACAGACACTCTCCTGCGTAGGTGATAACATTGGAAATCTGGATGATCCAAGGAGAACACGGTCTGATTTCCAAAGAGCAGGTATTTAGATCTCTTGTCCTAATTATTTTATGTAAAAATCTTGTTATTTAATGATAATTTCAGATCCTAAGTCTTACTACCATGCTCAGAAGGATCCGAGATGGCAAGTTGCCATGGATGAAGAGATGAATTCTCTTAAGAAAAACACTACTTGGGAGCTAGTTTCTCTTCCTCCGGGGAGGAAATTGGTTCAATGCAAGTGGGTGTTTCAGAATATGTTTTATACTGATGGAAAAACCTGAAAATATAAGGCAATTTTGGTAGAAAAAGGTTTCTCCCATGTCCAAGGCATGGACTACCATGAGACTTTTGCACCGGTTGCAAAAATGGACTCCATTTGCCTAGTTTTGGCAATTTCTACATCTAAGCACTGGGAAGTGCATCATATGGATGTTAATTCTACCTTTATACATGGATATATTCATGAGGAGATATACATGAAGCATCCTGAGGGATACATTTATGATCCATCTTTGTTTTGCAAACTAAAGAAGTCACTATACGGGTTAAAACAGGCCCCAAGAGAGTGGTATTCCAAGATGGATGCCTTCCTTCTCTCGCAAAATTTCCAAAGGTGTAAATCAGATACGAATGTGTATAAATAGAAGTATGATGTTAATTTTATTATTATTTTTTTATGCCTTGATTAATTACTGATTACAGGTAGAACAGTTGCTTCTACTTCAGTCATCAAAGCCGCTCTCCACAATGCATTTGAAATGAGCGATTTGGGGCTCTTGAAGTAATTTATGGGGCTCGAAATTGAGAAAAATATTGATGGGATAATGGTCACTCATTCCAAATATATATCAGGCCTGTTAGTAAAGTTTACATGGATGAATGTAAGGATGCTCCATTCCCTTTACTTTTAGGGATCATCCTTGAAGAAGGAAAAAATACACCTCCCATGGACTACACTATTTATCGACAGTTGATAGGTAGCTTGCTATCTTGACTCATTCTCAGCCTGATATCTCTTATGTCATGAATTTTGGGAATCCAAGAGGATCCTCCAGTATATTCAGGGAACCAATACCTACATCATTCACTATGCTGTAGACTCCGAGCTAGAGCTGGTTGGTTACACAAATTTTGATAGGGCAGGTGATTCTATTGATCGGAATTCTACATGCAGATATGTCTTCATGTTTTGTGGTGGCCCTATTTTCTAGTCTAGAAAAAAGTAGGTTGGCATAGCATTATCTTCAGTAAAGGCCAAGTACCGAGGAGTGGTGAATGCTTGCATCCAAGCTGTTTGGTTGCAAGGCATTCTTTTAGAGTTTGATCTTGGTAGTACTTTGTCCACTGTCCTCTTTTGTGACAATAACAGTGCTATTAAGATATCCATAGATCTAGTTACCATGCAGAGGACCAAGCATGTAGAGATACACATGCACTATATCAGGGAATTGGTGCATGACAGGACCATCATTCTGCAATACTTCTCTACTAATGAGCAGATTGCAGAATTATTCACCAAGAGCTTTTCAGAAAAAAAAGTTCACTTACCTCCATTCACTATTGGGGGTGAGTTCATCAGGGTGATCAGACTACTTTCAGTGTTCAGCTTGAGGAGGGGTTTTTCCCACTGGGTTTTCCCTCTTTCCTCACTTAGATTTATTTTTGAGCATTGTTTGAGTTACACTATTCTATAGGGTGACCTATGGCCTTTGTTGTTGGGGCCCTAGCATTTGATGCATTTTATTTTACTCCTCCCGAGTATAGATTAAGGGGGAGTGTTGGAGTCATTTACCCAACATGCACACTTAATTTGGTCAATTTGGCCTTGTTAAACCACTATCCTAATTTTAATTGACTTAATTCGCATCAGATGAGCACACTATGACATCAGCATGAGAAAACCCACACCTACCTTCAATCAAGGAGGCCAACCGGGCCTTCTCCTTCAATCATGGAGGCTAACTGGGCTCCCTCCTTTAATTGGGGAGCCATTCTGGGGTGATCGAGTGTCATAAATGCACCTAATTGCTAGCTGATTGTTACAATCAGTTAATTCAAGTGGTGCAGCCACCTCCATTCATTTATTTGATTATTTTTATTATTATTTTTGAACTGGAGACAACTAGGGCGCCTTCAACCACTTCTGATGACCAGTTTGACTTCAGTTAACTTCATCGGCGTTCATTGGATTGATGATGCGCTACCACTTGTTGATTGGCATGAAATGACATGTGTTTTAGATAATTTTAGTTAGAATCAGTCATCCATTGCACTTCAATATAGTTAGGGCTCAGTTGAGTCAATCACAGCTTGATCAGTGGGTTAACTATGTATGTTGACTGTGGCTGACATTCAGTTAAGCTACACCCATTCATTCAATTTGAATGACCTCCTTGGGAATTCAAATTGTCTTGGATTTCATGCACCTTGCATGATCATTGTATTGTATTACTCATTCTTTATTGATTATACAGAGCTGCTACTCCTATTGCAGAACCATTATTCCATTTTCATGCTTAATTGTCTAAAATCTCTTATGAGACTGTGTTTTAGTCCCTAGATTACTGTGACATATTAATATCCCAAACAAGGTGTCAGCTATGGAAATAGGTTCCATGTCAAAGAGTACTTCATATTGAAAAGGATTAATGAAGTAGGTGAGTCTACATTGGCGTGTGATTCTTAGTTCTTTTTCATACTTCATCCAACCGATATTGTAAGGTTGCGGATGTGGAGTGGTCACAAGACCTGATTTCTTCACAATATATTTAAAAACAAAGTTCTTATGTCTAGCATTATACACAATCAGATGTAATGGATTTTTATGAACCCATATATGTATATGGAACAAACGTTCTTGTTCCTCCTCATCAAAGAAGGTGGAGGTTGTCAGAGTGGTCGAGGTCAAAGACAAGAGGGTTGTTGCATCTGGATCATATTCTACCAGGGTTTTGTCAGACAAGTCGTATGACAACAATTTTTCCAAAACTGTCTTTCGAGTTTTTTAATTTGACGTATCATGCCATGCTGAATTGTCATAATCATTCCATTTCTTGGTAAGATATTTTTTGTTTCGATCCCTCTTGTCTCTCTAAAATTTCTATTTTTGATGATAAGGCTTTGGCGGAGTCAGCTGAGAAGGGTTATTTGACTTGTTGGAGTCAACCTATGACTTCTTCTCAGATGTTCGACCTCCTGGCTTGTTGCAAAAACATGCTTTTCCTTTTTGTTTGGATTCAAGCTTGCTGGTGTAATGAAATGCATCCTCAAGCATACTAACATTCATAAAATCCATCTCTTTTGAATGTACAGGGATAAACTGCTCATGTACATAAGGACAAGCAATTTTTCTTCTTCTTGGATGCCAGGTCTAGCCATGAGTCGATAAAACTCATCGGTATCACTCTAGATGAACTGGTATTTCCATTTCCTTAGCTGATGCCACTTCTTATACTATTGTTCAAGATACTTGGGTGGGTAATAATCCTTTCAGACATACTCAAAATTTTTTACCTATGTGTTTATCGGATTGCCTTATTTTTCCATCTTTGTCTATAAATTTTCCCACCAGCAGTGTATGGAGGTTGACATCTTTAAGGATGTGATGGTGACATTTTCTTCTTCAGAAAGTTTATTCACAAAGTAATAAGATTCCAGTTATTGTACCCAATTTTTGATGGCATCTACTTCAATATTTCCTTCAAGATTTGGTATGTTTAGATTCATTTTCACTTTGAAGGGGTTGATCTTATCGGAGTGAAGTCGCATCGAGGATTTCCCCAAGTTTGAAGCGAATTGCATGACAATCTCGTTGAACTAGGTGAACACTTTGGTCCGGTGGTAAGCCAGTGCTTTTCTTTTGATTTGTTATGTCTCATTAATCGCATGTCTATTGTATGCTTATTCGACCATCTTTTCGGAATTCAAATGAGTGTCTGCTTGTTTTGTTGAGTTTGCGAGTGTGTTTGAACATGCATAAGTTAAATAAATTCGATGAAAGCGATGATATAATGTAGGATTTGAACAAGATCAATATATCATACCAATGATCTAGGTCATTCCAAGGTGCACACTGGGGACAACAATGACTGAATTAGTCAAGAAATGTTATGGAGGACGCTTATAAAAAGAACAAGAAAAAGAAGGAAATACACTATATCAACAGAAATTATGCTTGCAAACAATATGAAATAATTTAAACCAATTTCTATTTTTACATATTCTCTATGAAGGTTTGTTGATTTTTACAATAATTTGCATGCTTATAATGGTTTGGAAGTTCAACTGTCATAGATGATAGAGATTTAATCTATCGATGTTTGACAAGTGCCCAAAAGGAATTTCAAGATGTTGTATGTTGATATTTGTCAAGGTCGGCTGTGTTGAGGTTCAGACTTCTCAAAGCTGATGTTGAACCTATCAAAGCAGTCGAGTATTCAAAGTAGTCAAAGTGCTACACTTTTTTGAAGTTTGAAAACATGCCAATTTTTTGTTGCATCAGTGGAACTTCACTTTGTGCATTCATCTAGTGTGCGAAAACCTCTATAACCACATGTTTCTCCTTATGAGAGTGTGGCATTTCTCATTCAAACATAAAAGAGAAGATTTGATCGGCTTATAGAAATAATCTCTCATGGAGGCATATCCCAATAGATGAGTATGAGTGTCATTCAAACCCATAACATCTTGGGATGATCCCTTAACCTTATCCATTGCATAATCAACTCCCTTTATCCTCTTTGTCCTATATATATATATATAAGCTTACTGTTCATGGTTTAGAAGAGGAAATATAGAACACTCAAATTTCGCTAAAATATTCCCAGAGCCGAGTTTCCCTTTTCCATTAGAGGAAAGGTTGGATATTTGAGGGAAAGACTAGTTGGAAGAAGTTACAATGTCAAGGAAATGGTTGTAATATCCCCTTCTGTATTCTTATTAGTACAATAATACTTACTCTTTCCATAAATATTTATGTGTTTTATATATTTAGAACTTGTTTCCTTAACCACTTGTTTAGATTAACCAATATAACGTATTGTCTTCACTTATGTTTTTGCTTGTTTTTCTTATGTCATTTTGCATCTAGAGATTGAACATCACATCAAGCAAGGAGAATCTACCATAGTTGCAAGGCGAGCAAGTTGTTGTGCTTTAGTAATTTGATTAATCTAAGAAAGTGTATATATTCTATTGTGTTTTTTTCTCGATCCAAATAATTTGGAGTAGATAGTTTTTGTCCTTGTCTACATATACAAATTGTCTTGAAACAATCCAACATACTATAATCTATTCACATACTCATTCCATATTCAAAATCCCACTTTAGGAATGTGATTGCTTAGAACATTGTCCCGTGAATAAATCAAATAATGATTTTCGAATGTAACAATATAGAAAACAAAATATGATCTTGGTTTCCAAATTGATCTCACCAAAGTTGGTCATAGGGAATATTTCCATCAGGTTTATAAGTAAAAACAAAACTCTAATTTTAATATTTGGGCGCTGCCTTGTTTCAAGAAAAAAGAAAAATTCATATGAAGAAGTATTCATGACCTTAAGATATAGAGATTAGTTTTGGGTCCAAAAATACTCACATTAAATGTATCTAAGCTTTAGAATATGTAGAACTATCCAGCAACTAGTGTGACTTGTTGGCAGGGATTTTGGACACACTAGTTGCATAGCATCATGAATGCTATGCAAGCTCAAGAGACACCACCCAAGAGGAGGATTGGTGTGCAAGGAGAGAATATAATATTTTGTATATTTTGTGTCACCATTTTGTACTTTGGACCAATTTTTATGGATATTCATCATTAATTTGTAGATTCAGTTAAGAATTGCTTACGAGTTAGTTATAAGTGGACCTCGAATGTAAAGGTGCAAGCCTAAAAATAGAAGTAGAATTGCAAATGTAGGACACTCATACATTGATTGCACCAAGAGAATCGAGGTGCTCTTCAGCCCATTATGAGGGAGATCCTGTCGCATTAGTCATGTTATGCTTATGCTAGCTGACATAAATAATAATAAAAAATGAAAAATATAAATTACATATCAACTTAAATAAAATAATAATAAAATAAAAATATACTAGCATAGACTCATTTTAAACTCAAATCTATCAAGTACCCATCGGAATCCAAATGGTATAAAAATGTACACCTCAAGAAATTTCATCCCTCTCGGTGCTTGATAGATCCGGGTTTAAAATGGATTTATGCTAGTATATTTATATAGTGTAAACAAAAAAGAATATAGAGAAAAACATGTGACCTAATTTATCAAATAATAAAAACCCAATAATAAAACTAAATGAAAAGTAATTAAAAGATCCATGTTAAACCATGATTTACCAAACACTAAATGGATCAAAATGTAATTTATCAAATAACAGAAACCCAATAAAAAATCTATATGAAAATTAATTAAAAGATCCTTGTTAAACCCGTATTTGAGAAACACTAAATTGAACAAAATGTTTGAGCTGCAACTTTTTATGAACATTTGAAAATTTAAGATAAAAATAACTTACACCTAAAGAAATTGGATTCCTCTCGGTGCTTTCTAGATCCATATTTAAGATAGATATATGCTAGTTTTAATATTTGGGTGCCGCCTTGTTTCAAGAAAAAAGAAAAATTCATATGAAGAAGTATTCATGACCCTAAGATATAGAGATTAGTTTTGGGTCCACAAATACTCGCATTAAATGTATCTAAGCTTTAGAATATGTAGAACTATCCAGCCACTAGTGTGACTTGTTGGAAGGGATTTTGGACAGACTAGTTGCATAGCGTTGCAAATGTTGTGCAAGCTCAAGAGACACCGCCCAAGAGGAAGATTGGTGTGCAAGCGGAGAATATAATATTTTTTATATTTTGTGTCACCTTTTTGTACTTTGGACCAATTATTATGGATATTGGTCATTATTTTGTAGATTCAGTTAAGAATTGTTTAAGAGTTAGTTAGAAGTGGACCTTGAATGTAAAGGTGCAAGCCTATAAATAGAAGTATAATTCCAAATGTAGGACACTCATACACTCAGACACTGATATACTGAGACAGACATTGATGGAGAGAAATTGTGAATTGTGGATTGTTTTGAATATGTGCATTGTTGCGCAAAAGTAATATGACAAGACAAGAGTTGATCTGAATTTTTGTTTCTTTTATCTTTTTCTGTCTTTCTATTTCTGCAATCCAATGAAGAATGATTATTGAATGTGCGACATGGATCTATGATGCAATGCTTATTGATTCTAAATGATGTTATTTTTCTAGATTTGTTTGTGCATAAGTATGTTACTATACTTATGCATGACTGATATGACTTGTTATAAGCAATGATGAATAGTCTTGTTAATGGTTGAATAAATGGAGAGATATCTCAGGTGAGACTTCATCCGCTTCGCAGGTGTTTCTGGGAAGGGTAAAACCTATCTGGGCTGGTGCTCATGGAGATCACGGTGAGTTGGGTGCCGATAGAGTGGGAACCCCTATTGAATAGTCTTTGCTGGAAGGGTTGCACCAACAAATGGTTTCATTGACGAGATCTTGTCGTGACTGAAAGGAGGATATGTGACATCTGAAAATACTAAAAATTTAATATTGGTTTGATCAGAAGCTACAAAAATTTACTGAGGAAGACAAATAGAACCCTAGAATGAAAACAAATAATTGGTTGGAGAGGTACATACACAACGGTCCACATGAGTATTTTTTCACTGAATTTCCAATTATATTGTACAAGTGGTTGTCGCAATTCACTTATAAGAAGGCAAATTTCCAAGGAGGAGAACCAATGTCCTAGACCCTTGAATTGATCCAGGAGTTGCAGGAAACTGACAACAAGACATCGTGGACTGTTGAAGTTTGGTTGTATAGTATCCTATAAGGGTATATCACTAAATTCGCAGTCGATACTGACAAGTCCTACATCGAAGTAGAAAGGGAATTATTCAACGGACCATGAGTTAGGTTCTTGTTATCCCTACAATTGTCTATTAAGATGATTGTCTATGAAAAGGGCATACTGAAGATGCACCTCGAGTAGTAGAACTCTGGTGTGCGGAGGTTTTGGATAGTGCAACGAAAGGGGTGAGACAAATGGAAAGATAAGGGGCAGATGGGTGCAAGTTTCAATAAGACTATGAGGGAAGTTGAAGAAGAAATTGGTATTACAAGGGGAGGAGCAAGGTTTTGATAAGAGAAGAGGCAGAGGATATGGGAAGGTCCAGCTACGATCGAAACGTAGGACTACAAAGGAAGACCACACGGTAGGAAGAAACCCTACAATGATGATGAGGACGACCAGAACCATGCTATTCCAATGATAGCATTAAGATCAAATCCTAGCAACAACATTCCCACACCTTCGCACATTGCTCCACGCTCGAGAAAACACACGAGTTCCACGTCAACTTGTCCTATGTGCCAGCAACATTCTAGTAGTAGATCAATGTTTAAAGGAAGGAGGCCAATGATGGTAGGAGACAAAGCTAAGTTTCCTTTGTTCCATGGAAATGGGGCTGATGATCCCAAGCATTACTGGTTTCTATGCGAGGTAGTATGGACTGTCAGACAGACCATGGATGATGAGGTCAAGATGGGACATTTGGTGACCACTCTTCGAGGTCATGCATTGGATTGGATTATGAAATTTATACAAGTTCTTTAGGGGACTCCTCTGAAGACATTAGTTGAAGTCAGGAAGGGACTAATTGAAGAATTCAGAAAACCAAAATATGCCAAGTGTAGTACATTACAAAGTTAAAGGAAATTAAGAAATTTCCTCATAAAATTGTTTGGGACTTCGATCAAAGATTCAAGACATTAATGGAAAGATTCAGTTTCATGATGAGTGATGTTCAACACAAATAATGGTTCATTGCAGCATTGGTACCTCATATTTGGCAGCCACTGATGCAGCAAAAGATTGCGACACATAGCAAGGCTCTGGAGATTGGAATGAAGTTGGAGGATTCACTGATAGGAGATAGTGCAACTAGTATGAACCGGATTCAGGCACAACTAGAAAACATGTGATATCACTAATCTGATGTACATATCAAAATATTAAATTTCTGCAAATTTTAAATTAAAAATTATTAAATTGAATTAATTCATAGAAAACCTTCTCGGACTAGGAAAATTGGACAATTCTTCTGGGAAATTTTGTAGGAAAAAGGAGTGAACAGTGGGAAGAAACCAAATACATTCAGACATGGAATTCACTCTCTCCTATCACTTTTAGATCTAGTTCCATTTATGGTTTATAATCCTCTCCGTGGAAACCTACTACCATGCTTCTCGGAAGCCAAACCGTGAAACTGAGGGTAGTTCGGTGTGGTTCACCCAGGGGATTCTGGAAACTTACAAAGGATTTTTACAACATTAATATAACATAATTAAAGGTTTTGGACAATTTTATATATTTATGGAAGGTTTTGAGAATTTTTGGATGGATTTGGGTTTTTTTGGCAGTTTTAGCCAAGGGAAACCTTGCGCAAGGGTGGATCCAAAAGTTGATATGACCCAAAAAAATATAGTTCTGGAACTGGGCATGGGAAGGTGGGCCTATTAGTGACCCAAAAAAACTGACGGGGCTCAGTTTGAGTTAACAAAAGTTGTTTTACATCAGATTTAGTAAAACTAGTTATTAAAAGCTAGTAATCTAGCTAGGGTCTAAAAGAAGCAGTTAAATAATCTCAAATTAATTTTTGTAAAACATAATAATTGTAATAGAGGTAAATATCATCATTCTGAACATAAAAATCTCTTCAATCACTTCCCTATCATGGCATATTTATTCCTTTTCCCCCACACATTGATAAAATAGGCCTTATTGGCAAAACTGAGACAAGATTATTTGTGGGAGGAGATGTTTCAACCTGATAAATGTAATTTTCAGATTATTATGACACCACATAATAGGAATTACATAATGGAATGACCATTACAAGAATTATCCAAAAATAACGGGCAGGAGGCCCGGATCATGACCAGAAAGGAGTTGTGAGCATAGGTGAAGCATGGGATTCACTGGAGCTTGACTTGAACTTGATCTAGGCTAGAAATAACCCTGATAATCCTTCAATTTCTGCAATCTAGTGCTCCAAACCTACAATGGAAGAGAAGGGCATGGAAGAAGAGGGGAGTGGAAGGATGGGGCTCATCTCCCAGTAGTCTGAGGCATAACCCTCAGAAGTAATGCTCACATAAGCATTTAGCAATCAAATAATCAACCAAACTGAATAATGGAGCTGGAATACTTATTTTATAGAATTAATGTCGACTTTTTGAGAAAGTTACTTAGAATTGGTGACCTGTCAGAATAGGTCACCCATGAGTGTACATACTTTCCTTTCTTTTCGTGTCTTTTCCTTTCCTTATTTTTTCTCTTTTTCTGACTTTCCTGCTTTTCCTCTTTTATCCCGCTTTATGGATTTATGCTGCTTTTCCTGAAATATTCCTCTTTTCTCATTTTTGGCAACATTTTTGGACTCTAGTGCTTACTTGACTTGGCAAGTTTATTTCTACATTATTTAATTGCATAATTAATAAAAGGATGAAATTAAATTAAATACATTCCTCAAAATAATTGCTAGCAATATTTTCTTAGGAAGAATAATTAATGTCAATTTGAGCCCCTAGGAATTTCATCATGGTCAACACTCTCAATGTCCCAAAATATGGGGACATGATAGTCCTCCCCTCCCAAATCTGCTTGTTGTCAAATAGAAGCACTTCAGAGTGCTGCAAAATTATTCATCATGTAGGAGAACTGGAGCATGAATCCATTGTGCATAAAGGTTTACTTGCTCCATCAAGCCAGCTTGTAAATTTTCTCCAAAATAAGCAATGCTAGGGTCCCATTGCTTGCATTGCACCCCCTTCAGTGCGAATGCCTTCCTACATAACTTATCAAGCAAATTTATTCTTGGATCCCATTTCCTCAACTATAAGTATCCAAAAATTAGAATCCACCATATAAATTCATCATCACAGGAAATGACATACCACTGCACTGAAAACTGGAAATTCTCAATGCAAATTTGGAAATCTATCAGATTTCCCCACCCAACATAAAGTTCCTTATGTGCTTGATGCACATCAACATTAAATCTCACAATGATGTTGCTACAAATACATAGGTGTGAATCCCGTGTCCAACCCAAATGAGTATAGGCATCATCCAACCAACAAGGATGCCCAAAATGCTCACAATAAGATGATGCATCACAATTATCTCCAAAAATGCATGTAGGAAAAATAAATAAGTGTCGCGTCATCGAATCTGAGAGGGTACTGACACTCCAACCAAAGGGTCCATGTGAACATTTCCAATGGCTCAACTCTCTACCACTCGTCATAGGGTACAATAATCCATCCAACTGTGTGTATTTACTCCACCAATACCAGTTGATGCTGTTGGAGACATTTACCACCTTACACACTCATTTTGGTCAATTTGGCCTAGTTACACCACTATCCTAAGTATTATTGGCTTAATTAACATCAGTGGAGCATTAAATGTCATCAGCTACATCACATCCATGCCTACCTTCAGTCAAGGAGGCTAACTTATCCTTCTCCTACATTTGGGGAGGCTAATTGGAGCACTCCGAGGGTGATCTGAGTGATATTAATGCACCTAATTGCTAACTGATGGTTACAATCAGTTAAACAGGGAAGTGAAGGCACCTCCCTTCATTAAATTGATTATTTAATGAACTGGAGTCAACAGGGGTGCCTCCAACAACTTCTGATGTTCAGTTACACTTCATTTAACCTCATCGGGGTTCATTGGAGTCATTGAAGCGCTATAGCACACTTGATGGTTGGCTTGCTATGACATGTGTCTGATCTCTTTCAGTTGAGACTCAGTCATTTATTACACTCCGACTTCAGTTAGGGCTCATTGGAGCCAATTAGAGTTTTGATCAGTGGTTAACTTGAGTGTTGACTGTGGATTACATTCAGTTAAGCTAGACTCACTCATTCAATTCAAATGACCTCCTTAGAATTTGAATTGCTTCTCAATCATGCTTGTAGCATGACATTGTAATGTAATTTCTCATTCTTTGTGTGAATATACAGAGCGATTACTCATTCTGTAGTTTGATTACACCATTTCATGAGTTATTTGTTGATTAATATTTGATGAGACTGATGTTTAGTCCCTAGCTCAATGTGCAAGATTAATATGGTATCATAGCTTATGGTGGGACGAAGCTCTATCTCTCAAAAACAAGCTTTTTGACAGATTTCTGCATTGAAATTGAGCAATCTCTCAAAAATCCAGCATTGCACCAGAAGCTAAGGCTTACCACTTAATGCCCCAAGTAAAGAACTTGTTGATCAAGCTTGCTTGAGTGTGCTAGGTGTGATGAAAGCCTAAAATGTGCAGGCTATCTGACCTTACATTTCCCTTTTTGTTGTGATTTTCAGGTTTTCTACAGGTGAAGCATTCGCTCCAGCAGATCCAAATGGCCTCCTTAGTAGATATTTTGAATCCATACAATTTCCACTCATGGAAAGATGACATGGAGATTCAACTGCGCTCCTGAGGACTCTATAGAGTCACCATGGAAACTGAAGATGAGCCTCGTTCTGCCATAGAAAAATCAAGATTCTTGATCAATAAGGATGAAGCATTCGGTTTCTTGTGCCTCTCTATTTCCCGAGATCTTCTTTTCCATCTTCCGGGATTGAAGACTCCAAAAGAACTATGGGACAAATTGGAAAATATATATGGAAAGAAATATGACTTAAGAGTTTACCACCTCAAAAATGAATTAATGTCTCTCCAACGCTCCAATTTTGAGACTCTAAATGAATTTTTCACAACGTTCAAAAGCACTGTTTTACTCTTGAAGTAATGCAAAGTGGAGAAGGCGGATGATCATCTCATCCTCACCATACTCTCCAAACTTGGGGCTGATTATTTCGTTTTTGTTTCTACATTCCATGCGGGGAAGCTCACAACCCCTAGATGGAAGATGCCTACACTCAACGCCTTCATTGAGTCCCTAACAAGTGAACATGACAAGCTTGTCCAGATGGGGATCATCAGATCTTCCCATGATCATGCCCTCCATGTCTTGGGACCCAAAGATATGAAGGGTAAAGGAAAGCAGCAGAAGAACCTGTTTCCCACCTATTTCGACTAGGTGGAAACTTCATTCACATGAAGATGTACATAGTTGTACAAATTGTACCTTGGAAAAATCTGAGGACTTTTCACTTTTGCAGGGCAATTGCCCCTTTGTAAAACGAAATGTCCGCTCCCCTGCATGGGAAAATTAATGTAATTCTATGTGCTAGTGTGAGTCATATGATATGGATGCCACACCATGGAACTGATTGTTAGGGAAGTCCCCTCATCGAGTGTTTTTTCCCTTTCCAATTAATCTTGTTCTTTAACAATTTTTATTGGTTAGGTTTTTCACTAAAAATCCTCCAAAGTGGTGACGGGAATTCTAATAATCAAGTCCATGGGGTGGCTAAGGGTTCAAAATGTTATTTGTGACCATGCTAGGCATCTGTATAAATTCTTGCGGAGTTTCGTTATGTTGTATTTTTATTTATTTTCTAGTTAATTAATTTCACCCCTTGGTGGTTAATTAACTCAG
Source organism: Pseudotsuga menziesii (assembly GCA_001517045.1). Classification (NCBI taxonomy): domain Eukaryota; kingdom Viridiplantae; phylum Streptophyta; class Pinopsida; order Pinales; family Pinaceae; genus Pseudotsuga; species Pseudotsuga menziesii. Next base: position 487,117 of record LPNX010633596.1, read on the forward strand.
TTTTGATGTAATAATGTAGTTTCTCAAGCACTGGCATTTTGTAATAGGGGCTATGAATGCAAGGTAAATTGCTATGAAACCCCCTAAGCCACTGCTTCGAGTCCCATGTCATTCTGACAAGGGGTTGAGGAGATAGACCATTTTTGGCTAAGCAAGGTCTATTTTTCCTAGGGAATTAATTAATTTCCCTAAGTCAAAAATTCATATTATTTGATTTTGAAGGAAAAAATCAAATAATGCCATGGTAATTTTGTTTGGGGGTTGCTAAGCCTAGGAAAATTTATTTCAAATTTTTCCACCCCCCATGGCCAAGATATTAATTTTTGAAATTATTTATAAATTTTCCTAAGTAAAAATTGGGAAATTTTAAAATTTAATTTTAAAAATTAAATGAAAGTGAATTTTTGAAGTTTTAGCCTAAGTCTAAAGGTTAAAATTTTATTTTAGAAGAGGCCATTAAAGGGAGGCGCCAGCCTTTGGAGACTAAAACGTGGGCTAAAACCCTTGCTAAAGTGGGACGCCTACATTAAGAGGAGGCGCTAGATTAGAGAAGCTCCTCTAAAGTGGTGCATGCATAAAAAAGGACCCCACATAAGGAGGCACTACACTTAGAGGAGGGCGATACACTTAGAGGAGGCACTAGGTTGGGCCCACAAATAAACCCTAAAAGCAATCTAAAGGTGGCGCCTTGGTCAAAACCCTAGATCTAAGGGTGTGGATGGATTGAGGCATGGATCAAGCACCCAAGCCATGGATTGAGGAGGCACCCAGGCCATTTGATTGGTTGAGAGGGGTGCAAAGTCAATATACCTAGATCTAGTGGTGGAGATCTAATCTAGATCTAGATCTAATCTTGGCCATTGATCTTCAAGGGGTTGGGGTTGCTCCTCAACTATATAATGAGGGTCTCACTCCCTCACTTGAGATATCTCTCTCATGCTATTGTTATGCTGCTGAAATATTTCTCTCTTCTCCTCTCATATTCTCTCAAGCATTTGGCCCAATCCTCTTGCTATTGTTGTATTGAATCTTGCCCTAGTTGGTCTATAATAGAAGAAAGCTTTGGATGCAAATTGTTGGTGTGGATCTCTCATTTCATGCTTGGATTAGTGAGGTAACCTTGTCGATTTATCAATTATTGTTGCATTTGTTTAGCTTGGAAGCTCTCCATGAAGTATTTTGTGGAGAGACTTGTAGGTAGAAGTACTTCTATCTTCATTTGTGAGTAGATTGGTAAGATTCTACAAAGTATTTTGTAGGATTTATTTTTTGTGCTCATCTCTTTACTTACTTGTTGCAGCTCTAATAGATTTTTTTTGCAGGGATATAAAGCTAAGAAGGGCTCCTCTAAGGGTTTCTTGTTTTCAGATTTTTCTTTGGGGGTTCTAGATATAGGGTTTCTACTATTGTATAGTAGTAAAAACCCATTTTTTAGGGCCTAAATCTTTAGTACTTTAATTAAACATTTCAGATCTGATATTTTAGTAGCATTCCAGCCCTCTAAACATCATATTTCAGTTATTTTTTCAATCAGATTTTTGCCATAAATTAGTGATTTTTGGGCTAATTTTTTCTGATAATTTCTTTGAGTTTTTTTGTGATTTCCAAGAAGCAATGCTTGCTGGTTTGTGATAGGTTTTACATAGGTGAAGGGGAGGTGCTACCCAAATTGGCCCAGAAATACCTCAACCTTCAGTTGGTTCCAAAAGGGGTTCAAACCCTCATCTTTCTCTCTTCTTCTCTAATATTTGTGAACCCCAACGAGAAGTTCTCTTGGGGTATTCTACAAAAGTTTATAAAGCATTTGTAATCTATATGTAAATAGATTAGGAAGTAGAGTAGGAAGTAGATAACTAGTTGCTTAGATTAACTTTTATGCAAGTTTTATTTCTGTTTACCCACCTTCCCTTAAGGGATTGAAGTGAGGTTAGGTTAATCTTTTTTTTATTTTTGTTTACCCACCATCTCTGTGACAAACCACCATCTCTGTTACAGAGATTGTTGTGTGGTTAGGTATTGTTTTAGCTAGTTGCATTCTCCTTTTAATTTTCTGTTCAAAGTAGTAAAATCCAAATTTTATTTCTGTTAAAAGAGTAACCATACAACCCACTGATCCAGTGTATCCTCTGTCCCACTTGTCATATTCCTTTTTCTGCTACAAACCTTCACATTTTGCTTTTCAGTCCAAGATCAAGTACCAACATCTCCCATAAGGGATACCGCTTGGTTGATCTTGTTGATAGTATAAAATTAACCTTGCATGCTAATAACCAAGACTTAAAATTTACCCCTAAAATTAACCAACAACAAATTTATCCCCTGTTCCTCTACTCAGTTATCACCCTTCGGGGTACTCACAAGATACAACAAGGGGTAGAGGAGTTTAGTTTAATAGGCATCCATCTTGCTATTTTTTTGGTTGATTAAAAACAGTGACCTCAGAAGCTACTTGGGGTAGAAGACCATGGGGGGTCTCTAGGCATTCTACGTCCTCCTTGTTGAGCACCGAGGCATTGGGGTTTGACCTGGGAGCTACGGGTGGGATTTGCTCCCACTTTGTTGAGCGTACCAGCATTCCTTCTTTGACTTGAGAAATACTAGATTGGGGTAGTCACACCACTGGTTCAAAAACTAAAACTTCAAGAGGAAAAACCTTAATAAAATTTACCTAAAATAAACCAAGAGACATTGCAAAACCGGTTCTATAACATTTTCATTTCAGCAACATTTCACTCCAATATTGGATTTGTTTCCTTTCAGTTGTTGTTGCACCTGCAAAGCAAGCCTAATAATTTTTTAACTTGTGGACATTAATCAACTGGTTTACTCTTTTCTGCCATTTATCTGAGCTTTGTCATCATCAAGTTTATTCATAAAATTACTGCTCAACTGTTTAATACTGTTCATATTACTCAACTGTGATTATATTATTTCTCATATTTGTTCATAAATCTTTCATAACTGTGTATATTGTTCATAGTTTGTTTTTCCTCTCATTGCTAGATAACTTAACCTGTGGGATAATTAACTTAGACTGCATGCATTGAAAGTTGCATTCTCTGACTCCATTACTTAGGGACTGGTTATATTAAAAGGATTGACTGTCATTGAAATATTGCATCTTGCATTTGTTGGATTGTCATCTCTCAAAACCTTAGCCTCACACCTTAATAAGATCTCTTTAATTTGTAATTAATTAATAAATTTGGAACTTAGTCTTCAGTAGGGACTTCCCCCCTTGGCTCTGTTGGGATCTTGCCTAAAAGGAGGAGTTGTGGACTGTGGTGATAGTGGTCCCCAGCTCTCGCTTGCCCCCAAGGACACACATAGCAGTTTGTGACTTTCCTGTTCCTTAAAGTGTGAATTAGGCGGCATACAGAACCCAAAAACTAAATTTGATTCTCCTTAACCTAGAGTTTAAAACCAACAGCATGATGAGTCTTCTGGCTCAAGGAAGAACAAAGGAAAAGGGAACCATGACAAGGAAAAATCCAAGTGTCCATACTGTGGGAAGGGCTTCCACCGTGAACATGCCTACATGAAGAAGAATCTTGATGAATCTACCTCTCTCCTTGAGAGAAATCACATCAATCTTTTGGAAAGATTTCGGAGGAGAGATCAACAAGATCGGGAACCACAACATGAAAAAGGTCATGCCCTCATGGAAAGCACTTCGATGTCCAAAGCACTCTTGATTGATTCTAGAGATTTGAACCACATGATGGCTGAAAGAGACTCCTTTTCATCCTTGGAGACTAGAAAATCCATCCCCATCCACATGGGAGATGACTCCACCATCATTTCAGAAGGACAAGGTGCTGTTGATCTTGAAAATGGATTTTTTCAAATGTTTTGTATGTACCGTTTCTGGCATCAAATCTCCTTAGTGTCTTTTAGATGACACATAATAGAGTGCCTACAAGAGTTTCTTTCAGCCCAAATTATGTTGAGATAATGGAGCTTGCATTCGGGAAACTCATTGCTAAAGGTCTTGCAAACCATCATGCAAGAGCCTATGAGTTCTCCCACTTTGTGCCGGATGCAAAGCCCACCGCTTTGCTAACTCATGGAAATGAGGTTAGTAGGCTGTGGAATGAAAGGTTTGGCCATATTAATTTCAAATATTTGTAGCAATTACAGAAAAACTCCATGGTTGAAGGCCTCCTGGTCATCAAGGCAACCACCGGAAATTGCAAGGGCTGTGTGATTGGAAAACACCCTGAGCACAAGTTCAATCGGGGGAAGGCAAACCGAGCTACATGCATATTAGGGATGATACATTATTATATAAGTGGTCCAATTCTTGTCACATACATGAATGTATCAAGGCATCTTCTTACTTTTATTGATGATTTTTCAAGGTACACATCGGTCTTCTTTCTCAAAAAGAAGTTTGAAGTATGTGAAAATTTTTCTGAATTGAAGGCCTTGATCGAGAATGCCTCTAGGCTTAAGATCAAGATCTTGAGATATGATAATGGAGGGGAGTATGTTAGTAATGAGTTTCTACACATATTCTCCCAAAGTGGCATTCAGGTCCAACATTCAATTCCCTATACTTCCTAGCAGAACAGAGTAATGGAAAGGAAGAATCGGTCTCTCAAGGAGATGACCACCTGTATGTTGGAATCAAAGAAGCTTGCTGAAAATTTGTGGGATGAAGCCATGCATGCTACAGAATACATTCAGAACAGGGTTCCACACTCATACATGAAATTTAATACCCCTTTTGAAGCATACTTTGGGCACAAGCCAGATGTGTTGAACCTACAGGTGTTTGGGTCCACTGCATGGGCCAGGATTCCGCTTGATAAAAGAAGGGATTTGCAACCGCAAAGCATAGAATGCCTATTTATTGGGTATCCTGATGAATCTAAAGGTTTCAATCTTCTAGAATTCAAAATCAAACAGATCATCATCGAGAGAAGTGTCAAGTTCGATGAGCCTCTTCAGGAGGTGGAACTAGTGAAGGAGAAAACTGCTTAATTTACTTCCTCTTCTACTGAATATTTGGATGATGAAATTGGGGGTGATGACCCTGATTTGGATCCTCTGGTTTCTGATATTAGTGTGCATCAATCATCAGATGCTGAATCAGAACCTGAAGTGCAAAATCATCTTCCCATATGGGCCCGACAAACACTCTCCTCCGCAGGAGATAACATTGGAAATCCAGATGATCCAAGGAGATTCCAGTCTGATTTCCGAAGAGAAGGTATTGCACTCTCTTGTCCTGATAATTTGCTGTCCAAAACTTGCTATTTGATGATTATTTTAGACCCAAAATACTACTACCATGCTCGGAAGGATCCGAGATGGCAAGTTGCCATGGATGAAGAGATGAATTCTCTCCAGAAAAAACACTACCTGGGAGCTAGTTTCTCTTCCTATGGGAAGGAAATTGGTTCAATGCAAGTGGGTGTTTCAGACCAAGGTTGATGCTGATAGAAGAAACTGAAAATATAAGTCAAGGATGGTGGAAAAATGTTTCCCTCAGGTCCAAAGTGTGGACTATCATGAGACCTTTGCATCAATTGCAAAAATGGACTTCATCTGCCTTGTTTTGGCAATTTCAGCATCTAAGCACTGGGAAGTGCATCATATGGATGTTAAGTAAGACTTTATACATGGATATCTTCATGAGGAGATATAAATGAAGCATCCTAAGGAATAAATCACCGATCCATATTTGGTTTGCAAGATAAATAAGTCATTATACGGGTTTAAACAGGCCCCAAGAGAGTGGTATTCCAAGATGGATGCCTTCCTTCTCTTGCAGAACTTTCGAAGGTGTAGATCAGATCAAAATGTGTATTTAAATCAGTATGATGGTCATATTATTATTATTGTTTTATATGTTGATGAATTACTGATCACAGGTAGCACAACTGCCTCCATTTCAGCCATCAAAACTGCTCTCCACAATGCCTTTGAAATGAGTGATTTGGGACTCGAAATTGAGCAAAATTATGATGGGATTATGGTCACTTAGTCCAAATAAATTTCAGACCTGTTAGCAAATTTTAACATGGCTGATTGTAGGCCTGCACCATTCCCTTTTCTTTCAGGGATCATCCTTGAAGAAGGAAAAATCACACCTCCCATGGACTGCTTTATCTATCGACAACTGATTGGTAGCTTGTTGTACTTGACACATTCTTGGCCTGATATCTGTTATGCCATGAATTATACATCAATATACATGCATCAGCTTCATGATATTCATTGGAAGGTAGCCAAGAGGATCCTCTAGTATATTCAAGGAACCATGACCTACAACATTCACTATGCTGCAGACTCCGAGCTAGAGCTGGTTGGATACACAGATTCTGATTGGGTGGGTGATTCTATTGATTGGAAGTCTACTTCTGGATATGTATTCATGTTTGGTAGTGGACCCATTTTCTGGTCTAGCAAAAAGAATGCTGCCATAGCACTATCTTCAGCAGAGGCCAAGTATCGAGGAGTGGTAAATGCTTGCATCCAAGCAGTTTGGTTACAAGGCATTCTTTGAGAGTTTGATCTTGGTAGAAATTTGTCCACTGTCCTCTTTTGTGACAATCGAAGTGATATTAATATTTCCACAGATCCAGTTACCAGGAAGAGGACCAAGCATGTAGAGATCCACATGCACTATATCAGGGAGCTAGTGCATGACAGGACCATCATTNCCAGATTGCAGACATCTTCACCAAACACTTTTTAGAAAAGAAGTTCACTTACCTCCGTTCACTATTGGGGGTGAGTTTATCAGGGTGATTCAGACTAATTTTAGTGTTCAGCTTGAGGGGGGGTTTTCCCACCAGGTTTTCCCTCTTTTCCTGACTTAGTTTGTTTTTTAGCATTGTTTCAGTTTCAGCATTGTACAGGGTGACCTATGGCCTTAGTTGCCAGGGCCCTAGCATTTTATGCATTTATGTTTTCTATCTTCTCCTGAGTATAGCTTAATGGGGGGTGTTGGAGACATTTACCACCTTACACACTCATTTTGGTCAATTTGGCATAGTTACACCACTATCCTAAGTATTATTGGCTTAATTAATATCAGTGGAGCATTAAATGTCATTAGCTATATCACATCCATGCCTACCTTTAGTCAAGGAGGCTAACTTATCCTTCTCCTACATTTGGGGAGGCTAACTGGAGCACTTCGAGGGTGATCTAAGTGATATTAATGCACCTAATTGCTAACTGATAGTTACACTCAGTTAAACAGGGTAGCAAAGGCACCTCTCTTCATTAAATTGATTATTTAATGATTATTTAATGAACTGGAGTCAACAGGGGTGCCTCCAACCACTTCTGATGTTCAGTTACACTTCAATTAGCCTCATCGGGGTTCATTAGAGTCATTGAAGCGCTAAAACTTGATGGTTGGCTTGATATGACATGTGTCTGATCTCTTTCAATTGAGACTTAGTCATTTATTGCACTCCGACTTCAGTTAGGGCTTAGTGGAGCCAATTAGCATTTTGATCAGTGGTTAACTTGAGTGTTGACAGTGGCTTACATTCAGTTAATCTAGACTCACTCATTCAATTCGAATGAACTCCTTAGGAATTTGAATTGCTTCTCATTCATGCTTATAGCATGACATTGTAATGTAATTTCTCATTCTTTGTGTGAATACACAAAGTGGTTACTCATTATGTAGTATGATTACACCATTTCATGAGTTATTTATTGATTAATATTTGATGAGACTGATGTTTATTCCCTAGATCAATGTGCAATATTAATAGATGCAAGATATTTTTCTTATCAACTCCTCTCGATAGTTTGATTTCTCAGCTGCCTTTCACTGCTCATGAGAAGAATTTTTTCTGCAAGAAGACTCCATGTGTGACATGTAATCTTCCACCCAATCAACATGTGGTTGAATGACATTAAGTGACAGCAATATGTGCCTATGTGGCTGATGGGAGGGTGATGGTGCATTCCACAAGTCATCATGAACACCTAGGAAAGCCTCCAACTCTTCCTGTTGCACCAATAAAGAAAATTCTTCTCCCAAATTTTATTCTTGCTTGATGAGGCTGAAATAGAAGTGTGGGTAGAACTGTGAATCATATCTCTGCAATAATTATCCACCCAAATTATGGCTGCCCCATCGTCATCCTCATCTGACTCTCCCATGAGGAAGATATTATTTTTAGGAAACAATTCTAGGGATGTAAATGAACATTACTACTGCAAAAATCAGAACCTTCATAACACATTTTCTTCACCTTATCCTCTTCTTTTATAGACACTATAGTGGCATGTTCTTCCACCAAAATTTATGCTTCACACCCAAGCGGTGTGGTATTTCTTTCTTCTTCCGTGTGTGCCTCCCGAGGTGACTCTAACTTTGATTTGTAATAATATTTTGGATCTGATACAAAATATATTTTCATCCATAAATAATCCCACTTATTGAGAAGTGATTTGGAGATCACCCACCAAGAAGCTTGAAGTGCATTCCTCTTCAACTTCTCCTCTTATTCAACCACCCCGCGATGATTTGCACGTCACCTCATGGATATTTTCTTTTCCTTGATCACTTGAAGAAATAAGTGAGTTATGTCCATTTTCCATGATTGAGAATGGTTTCAGGCCCTAATCCTCCCCTTCATATTTCCTATCCAGAATATTTGGACCAACATGCCCTTCTTATTTTTGCTCATCAATACTTCCATTAGAACCACTACATGTTTCTTCCTCTGGAAGGTTCATGACCTTCTCCTTTGAAGGATGTTTTGTCAGTGGATTTTTCTTCTCCAAGAAAGTTGATAAAAATTCACTCTCTAAAATAATACTCATGTCACCACTTTTGGAATATCTACTAGATGAACACCCAAACTGTCATGTACCCATACCCCATCATTATGCGGAATTAAAATAATCATCGAGAACCTTCATTGTTCATCGAAACACAAGGCATGGTCATGAACCACATCTCAACAATTCCAACACTATCACAGTCCCTCCTATATTCCATAGATTAGTTCAACAATATAAAAGAAAGGATATCAGAGTAGATCGAACGACGGAGAGAAAACGTGACAGAAATCAATGATCCCATAGACCAAATCTAAATCAATGGTTTAGAATTCACCTGTAAAAATCAACGGTGTGGAAAGCCCGAGATGCGGGGTCGAAAGTTACACAAAATATCGATCTCACTTCCCATAGCCCGCATCCCACATCCTGCCTCGAAAATAGATAAATTCTGAAGAATCATCTTGCGAAGATCGACGGCATAGAAACTTAACTTGCGGGATTGGAAATATGGAAATCACAACACTACGATCCCACATCCTGGAAGTTGTGGAAAGAATATCTATAGAACCCAAAATCTGCGAAACAACCTTCTGTATCCTGCATCTCTTAAGTTACTAAAGGAAAATATGCAGAAACTAAAATCTGTGAAAGGAATTTCTGCATCCTGCATCCTGCAAAATCCTTAATCCCGCAAACTGCGCAAATGAGGATTTCTAGCATAAAACTCAACTTTTCAGCTAAATTCTTGGATCGATCAAATCCTCTAGGCCCTTACCACACTGGCCAATTTACCCTGCAACTTAGTAAAATGCATTGAAGGAAAAACATACATAGATTCCTATAATTATAGTTACTCAGGAAACAACGCATAACTCAACATAGCAACATGGTCATCACATTCCATCAAGAAAATACAATGCAAGCATGAGAGCTACAGAGAATTATGTGGAAAATAACACTTATATCGAAGAAAGCTTGTCCCACAACCAGCTATGTCACTGCAATGTTCCACCCAACCATAGGCCAGTGTGCTCCTTAAACTCCCAGCAACACTGCCACCCCTGAGCTAGGCATGATTTCCTACAGGGATAAGGGAACACTAGAAGACTCATACATAGCCAAGGATGCAATTAAAATTAGCCAAGCCAACACAGTTGGGTTTCACAGGCTGTAAGGGAAAAACATCCCTTAGATGGGTTTCATAGGCCACTCAGCCAAGCCATCTCACAGTTGGGTTTCACAAATTGTTCTCAGTCAAGACAACATTCAACTTTAAGGACCAGTCAATCCAACAGATGGTTTATGATACTATTCATAGTCAAGCCATCTCACTATTGGGTTTATCAGGCTACCTAGCCAAGCCAGGATTAGCAGTTGGGTTTATCAGACTTTCCAACCAGAGGTTACTTACCAGGTCAGGTGCAATAGACACAACCAATCCAACATATGGGTTTAACATGCTACCAACCAAGCCATCTTTCCAGTTGGGTTTATCAGGCTTCCAAGGAAATGGGAAGGAAGAACTACTAAGCTAGTGAGCTCATCGACAGAGCTAAGGACACCTTCACAAGATCTATTTGGTCTGGATCCACCTCTGCCCACACACCCAACATAAGGAAGTGTCCCCTTCTCTACTCCACAATCCCTCAAGTTACACCTTCCCTTCCAGTGCTCTTCAGGATGTGCATGGCAAGTTCACCAGCCACTCTTATCTTACTCTAAGGTTCCACACCAAGTTTATCAAGTGCATTCTATGTCTCTCCCATTCCTAAGTCTCGCACATAGTCAGACCCGAACCAGGTTTCACAACACAACAACCATAGGGAGACTCAAAATCATAGGCTTACTTCGAACACGAGTATCAGGGTCTCATATGCTTAGCAATTTAGGTTAAAACTGCAACATAACAAATACCACAATGTCCAGGAAAAACATTCTCACAGAATGCGAAGGATACATACACAAAAGAAAGGCTCTGCTATTCTATCACTTCTACACAACCACTAGGGAGTGAAAATGATGAATCCATGATTGAATGCGATGAATGAATGTATGAATGAATGAACGAATGCCCTCACAGCTCTCAAAACATGAGAGTAGGAACCGGCGTGAATGCATGGGTCAAACTGACATACGGTTCTGGTGTTTCTTGTCCCTACAAGAAAAGCATGACACTCTAGAGCTGGGTGCTCTGCCCCATTCCAAATTTCCCATAATCTTCCCCTTCCAAGTAATAAATACCTCAACCACTTCCTGGCAGAGTAAATGGTTAGGAAGAAAAGACAAGAAAGAGGGTAGTTGACAGTTCTGATGGGTTCTCCCCATGACACATTGCTTTTCCCCAAACAGGCTCAAGGTTAACATTCCCACCCCTTTATCCTTAGGAAAATCATGCCCCCATCTCATTATTTCTTGCATTGACATAGCTGGTCTTGGTTTTTCATTATATTGCATATTTACATGATGTTTACGAGCGTGCTTGAATTAGCACAGAAACCATAGGCACCAACCATGATCGCCTATACACCAAACATCAATCAATGACAGGGCCTTGGCCTTAAGCTCCTTGTCATGATTTCATATAATATTTACATCACATACATTAATGCAACGGGGTCAAAACTGGGGTTTTGCACAGACAATCTCATAATGGTTGGACCAATAGATGGCTCTGTTGCATCTTCCCTTTTGGCTTCTTTTTCTTCTTCCTCACTCACATAGTTATAACAACTTGGTTCCTCCATGGATGATTGGTTGATATTGAAAGAATTCTCTTCCACATATTTGGTCTAAAATCCATACTGGAAATAAATATATTCCTTGAAAGTAATGTCTACACAATTTTTCTTACCCAAGAATAGATATTCCTTGTAGCAACAAGGCATGTTTTCACATGCTTCCATTATCTTTGTCAAGTCTTTCTTAACCATTGGAGAATCAGATCTGATCTCTTATCCATATGATGGCCAATATTCTTCATCATATTCATGTTTTTTTAGGCCTCAATCAACATAGATTATTTCTTCTTCTTCATATTGTCTGCAGTATTCTTCATACTGCTCATCATAGCCATCCTCATAGTATGACATGGCTGCAAATTTCTTCACGGAGAGATTTCTTTCCACAGGATGATCCGAGGAAAGAGCTCTGATACCACTGTGATATCCCTGATCTGATTTACATATCATAATATTAACTTGCTGTGAATTTTAAATTAAAAATTATGAAATTGAATTATTCACAGAAAACCTTCTTGGACTGGGCAAATTGGAGAATTATTTTGGGAAAATTTGCAGGAAAAAGGAGTGAACAGTGGGAATAAACCAAATAAATTCATACATGGAATTCACTATCCCCTATCACATTTATATCTGGTTCCATTTAGGATTCAAAATCGGCTCCGTGGAAACCTACTACCATGCTTATGCGCATCCAAATAGTGAAACTAAGGAGAGTAGTTTGGTCTGTTTCAACCAGAGGCTTATGGAAACTGGCAGAGGGTTTTCACAACATTAATATAACATAATAAAAGGTTTTGGACAGTTTTCTAGATTTCTGGAAGGTTCTGAGAAAATTTGGATCGATTTGGGTTTTTTTGGTAGTTTTGGCCAAGGGAAACCCTACGCAGGGGAGGATCCAAAAGGTGGTACAACCCAAATGAAAAATAGTTCTGGAGCTGGGTATGGGAAGGTGGGCCTTTTAGTGACTGACAGGAACTAACAAGGCTTAGATTTAGTTAACAGAACTTGTTTTACATCAGTTTTAGTAAAACTAGTTATTAAAAGCTAGTAATCTAGCTAGGGTTTAAAAGGAGCAGTTAAATAATATCAAATTCATTTCTGTAAAAAATAAAAATTGCAACAGAGATAAATATAATCTTTATGAACATGAAAAATCTCTTCAATCACTTCCCTAGATGGAATATTTATTATAGCACTCATATTTATTCCTTTTCCCCCATACATTTGATAAAATGGGCCTTATTGGAAAACCTGAGACAAGATTCTTTGTGGGCAGATATTTTTCGACCTGATAAATGTAATTTGCAAAATATTATGACACTAAATAATAGGAATTACAAAATGTACTGGCCATTACAAGGATGCTCCATAAATAAGGGGTAGGAGGCCCGTATCATGACTAGAAAGGAGCTTTGAGCATAGGTGAAGCATGGGCTTCACTGGAGCTTGACTTGAACTTGATGGAGGCTGAAAATAACTCTGATAATAATTCAATTTCTATAATATATCACTCCACTCCTGCAATGGAAGAGAAGGGGATGGAAGGAGAGGGGAATGGAAGGTTGGGGTTCATCTCCTAGTAGTCTGAGGCACACCACTCAGAAGTAATGCTCACATAAGCTTTCAGCAATCAAATGATCAACAAATCTGAATAATGGAGCTGGAATACTGATTTTATAGAATTAATGTTGACATGTTGAGAAAGTTACTTGACTTGGTGACCTATGAGAATAGTTCACCCATGAGTGGACATACTTTCCTTTCTTTTCTTTTCTTTTCTTTGCCTTTCCTTATTTTTCCTATTTTTCCAACTTTCCTTCTTTTCTAAACTTTCCTTCTTTTCATACTTTCCTGCTTTTCCTATTTTATCCTACTTTCTAGATTTATGCTTCTTTTCCTTAAATATTCCTCTTTTATAATTTTTGGCAACATTTTTGGACTCTAGTGCTTACTTTACTTGGCAAGTTTATTTCCACATTATTTAATTGCATAATTAATAAACGTGAAATTAAATTAAATACATTCCTCAAAATAATTATTAGAAATATTTTTCGTAGGAAGAATAATTAATGTCAATTTGAGCCCCTAGGAATTTCATAATGGTCAACACTCTTAATTTACCAAAATATGGGGACATGAAAAAACTTGACACTTCAGTTATAAGACATCAAGAAAATGAAAGAGAATCGTGAATATCTATGGTGCATTCAATGTCGCACATATGGCCATACCAAAGATGCTTGCCTTGATTTCTGAAATTTTCTATTTTTGAGAGCACCAAACCCATTAAGTTGCGGCTGTGTACCATGGTTTTGCATATTCCAAGTGTACGGGAATCGACACGAAGAATGTAGCTACATACAGAAGATGTTAATGAAGCCAACAAGATTATACTGCACTTTTTGTCACTCGGTTGGATATGAAGATAAAGACTGTCACACTTATGACCTACTCTAGGAGAGGGCATATGGATCATACTATGTGAAGGGGGAAGATCATCATGTCATGCAGCAACTGCAACTATAGTCATAGGTGGTGCAACCTCAACCACAGTATGTGTTGCTACCATAGATGCAGTTTGTACCACTACAACCGCAACAATAGTTCATGCCGCAACCACAATATAACCAGATGCAGATGGCTCCCCTGCATGAACAGTACATTCAAGCAATGCATTGTGTTTAGCAGCAACTGAATCCCCTGCAACAATAATTGAATCAGCCATAGTACCAGTAATAAGGAGGATTTCGAGGTCGTGGAGGAGGTTTCGATCGAGGAGGAGAATGAGGTTGCGGAACGGTCCAATGTTACAATTGTGGGTTATTTGGACATTACCAAAGATATTTTCCATCGTTGCAGGCACAATGTACATATTGTACTACAATTGATTACATGGTTTATAATTGTCCAAAATTGATTGGAAGATGGTAGACGAGAAATGTTCCACAGTTGCAAAGTCAAAATCAGTCACAAGCTCAAACCCATAACCAATTGCAGAACCAGAATCAATTGCAAAATCAGGCGCAAAATCAAATTCCACTTTAGAATCAGAACGTAAATGATCCTATGAATTCTGCATTGAATTAGAATCCACCGCTGAACCAGAACCCGTCAGTGAACCACATTCAAGGGTCGACAGTTGTGACAATCTCAGCAGAGACCAGAATGGAGGATGTCAATGTTTCTATTGTCACCCATTGAGTTGTGATGACCAGAGAGGATGTCCCTCATCCACAGGTTCGATTGGATGGGAATAAGAAGGAACCATTTGATATCACTACTTAAAGAGATACATTCTTTGAAGCTCATGATGTGATTGGAAGAAATCCTGGTAAGTTACATGTTTATGAAATACACTCTGCTTTTGATTCCTCATTGGAGGAAGGACAATCATGGAAGTATGGTACCTTACAATATTTTTTTGAGAGATTCTTGTCACTGGAAAGATATCCCGATGCTCTTGACGAGATTGAGAGTATGTTGCATTGACCGGGTAAGGATCAGAAGGACTCTGCAGCGAACTCCTTGCATAAGAAAAAGACAGGAAAAGGTATGTGCATGAACATTCAAATTGGGGACTATGAAGTAGATTCAATCATCCTATATCTTGGCTCATATGTGAATATTCTGACAAGACATACATGGAATAGACACTAAGAGGGGGGGTGAATCCGTGTGAAGCCAATTTTAAACTTTTCTTAGCTTATCACAGTTAGCTACCAATTCATCATTCCATTACTCTACCGTAATCATTTCATAACCATCATTCACATAGCATAAGCATTTCATTCATAAAGAACCATGACACAAAAGAACACCACACCATATAAATTTGTAATCTTTTTATATTAGTTTGGTACGGCTACAACCGTTAGGAAAAATCAGCACCTACTGATATATAGAGAACCTACTCTTAATCCAGGACCCTGCATGGTTTTCTTAGACCCTGCTAAGAAGGGTTTGAGGTATCCTAACCTCAAAAGCAAGTCAAGATTGCATTTACATTAAGGCTTACTGTCACTGTGTCACATCAACCTCATCTGTCTCTTCAATCTATTCTGCTGCTGGATGTCATAGGTCTGCTCGTTACCTCAATCCACTTTCCAACTCAATCAACTGTTGCAAATCATCTCTGCTCATCATATAAACTCTGCTGTAACACTAACAACACTGCTGGCCATTCATACTTCACTCATCACCATCATGTCATGAATGCACTGCTGTAGGTGTATTGTTTATGCGCCACAAAATAATGTCATGATCATCATGGTCTTCTTTACTTTGTCACTGATCATAACTTGACAGAGCTGAGCATGTCAAGTCTTCAAAGAATTTCAACTTAAACAACACTGCTGCACTAGTCTTCTCAGTCTTCTCTGTTCATCTTCTGCTGGTCAACACTATTCAATACTGCTGGTCAACATCAATGCTGCTTATCATCTCTGTTCATCAATCTCAGCTCATCCATTTTCTCACTCAACTTGTCCACTCTGACATCATCTCAGTTCTCTGCCATATCACATTGTCTACTTCAAGATATCAATGTCATCAAAACATATGGCTGTTAACACCTTGTCACTACCTTGTCATCATAGATTTGATCTCTACCAGATATTCTGCTCATATATTTATGGTCAGATTATGTCTTCTAAGTCTGCCAATGTCACATCTCATCTGCTATCACTGCCAAAGCAAATGTTATTCCTGTCATAATCATTTTTCTTTCACTATCACATGAACCACTACCATATCGTTTTCAAGCTATCACTGTCACATCACTTCACACTGCACAGTCACTGTCATGTACAGGAATATTTCAAGGAATGTCACTGCTGTCACTATCTTGTCAGCTGTCAAATCAAATATTAAGTCAAGGTATAGTCAAGTTTCTATCATGTCAAATCATTGTCCTCTTTTGATCAACAAATCTGTTGCCACTTTACTGTTTAGAAGGTTTTGTCCTCAAATCTGTTGCCATATAAGCAAGTCATATTCTTGCTTCACAAAGTGATCTAACCTACTCGCAAGTCTGTACTTTGATTTGCTTCTTTTTCTTGAACGAGAAAATCAATCTTCTCATACAAGTGCCAAGGTCAACTTCACACAAGAGACTTGGGCAGCCTTTACATAGTTATCTAGGCTATATATGATAATATCAAATTGCATGAAGTGTTCCTAGTCCGTTTGTTCATCACATAAGATCTGTGTCTACTAGGAGCCAAGATAAACAATACTAAATGTACTTACACATGTCAAAGTGTGGCTTTCAATCTTTGACACTATTAGTTCAGTCCTTGGAATGTGTGCCAGAATCAATCCCTTAATGCTGCAATAATTACACTCTTCACTAAGCTGAACCTTCACTTCTGTTGAATTTTATTGGGTTGTACCACTACTTTTGTTTCACCTTTACTGAGTTGTACATCTACTTCTGAGATGATCTTCAATTTCCTTTTGAATATCTGCTTTTGGAAGGCTGAGACGAAGCTTTGTAAGAGGTTTCAACTATTTTTGTATGGCTGTAAGAATGTTAGAACAAACCTATCATTCTCAGTCTACCCAAGAACCAGAGATAATGTTTTAACTGACTCCTGAATTCTTCATCTCAAATGATCAAGCTTGAACTGGCAATGTATTGAATATATAACTTCAGCTTCAATCAAATGTTTACCTTGACCTATGCATTAGAGCTTTCATGTACAGTGATCTTACCTCAGCATTCCATGTCAAAATTTGTGTATCAAGCTACCACCTAAGTGAGCATCATCCACTGCTAAAAGAAAATGGACTGTCCTGAAGAATACTTCTGTTGAGAACTTGGACTTTTTGACCAAAAGATTTCTATGGAAAACTCCAATCAAGTTCAGACTGTTTGTGAACCTTGGGATGATTTTCTGCTAGCTTGCCTTTTAACCTATGCACTTGTGTTCAAGCAAACTTGGACTATGGTTTATCCTCAGCTACTGCAAAAATAGGACCGTTTAGACTGCTAAAGAAAGGTGACTGTATACTGCTGCAAATCTCCACTGAGAATTAGGGCACAATCCTACTACACAGTTAATGCACCTCCTAGGGTAGCGAGCTTCCCACAATCAGGCTGCTCCCTACTACAATTTTGGACTGCTCCCTACTGCAATTTCAGACTGCTCACTACTGCAATTACGGACTGCTCCTTATTGCGGTTTCAAGTGCTTAAAAAGAGATAAAAGGATGTCATTATTCACCTTAACGTCTGCAACAAAACTTGAAAAATCTCAGACCTTTAAGAGCTGCTGTAGCAGCCCTAACCACCATCATGAGCCTTTGAAAAATTGGACTACTGCTCCTCTGCTTCTTGACTACTGCCACAAAATTTCCCCCCCAAAAAATGTGTCTTGACTGCTGCCCCGAAATTTCCACAGCCTACTGCTACCACCGAGGTTCTGCCTTAGTAAAATATCAGAGCTAACCACGAAATTGTATCTCCTAAATGAGGTCATTGATGGGGGTATTTATACCCATTTTCCCTATTTAATTGAGGCCTACCTGCTAATATTTTTTTATAAAAATTTGGAGCTGACATCCTATAAAAAAATATTTTAATTTAAAAAGATCTCGAGCCGACATAAAAGGATTTTATGGAGCCGACCTTTGGCTTGTTTGGGGAATGCTTCCTCTGGAAATAAGCCTTTACTAATACCATGGATTTGAAGTATCAACTTTTTGATAAATTCCATCCTCTTCGGTGCTGACAAGCAAGGACACAGAACTAGTACATGCATACTCGTCAACAAAGCTGGAACTTGACAGAATACCAGAAACTAGATAAGATGGATCATGATGTCATGATCAATCAGGCTCTTGCCAAAGAGATGTACTGCATGGTATTGAGACATACCCATATCATTGTTAACCATCAAAGGCAATGCATCATGAAACAAGTCATCAGCTAAACTTCTTGTTTGTCGAAAGGCATAAATAGATGCCTCAACTTTATTACAAGATCTACCTAATCCCATCTCACCCCATCTCACCCCATCTTGTTGTAGATGTACTCAAAGGAATACATTGTTCAAATTCAGTTGTAGACAAGCAAGAATTTGAAGCATTTTCTGCCAGTTTCTTTAAGCCACTTTAATGGCTCTTCAATGCTTCATCATGGCATCTTAGGGCTCTTTCTTCAATGGCTCTTCAATGCTTCTTGATTCTATAAATACAAGGGATTCTCTATCATCCATAAGGCTTTAAGACCATCTCCAGAGGCCACTGCAAGACTTAGTTGGCATCAATGACAATTTCATCAACACCATACAATATTTTTTTGAGAGCTTCTTGTCATTGGAAATATATCCCGATGATCTTGATGAGATTGAGAGTATGTTGCATCGACCGGGTAAGGATTGGAAGGACTCTGCAGTGAACTCCTTGCATAAGAAAAAGATAGGAAAATGTATGTGCATGAACATTCAAATTGGGGACTATGAAGTAGATTCAATCATCCTATATCTTGGCTCATATGTGAATATTCTGACAAGACATACATGGAATAAAATGGAGAGGCCAACATTGGGTAGGTCCCCTGTGCAACTGTACTTGGCTAATTAGGATAAAGTACAACCAATTAGACATGTGTCGAACCTGGTTGTGGATGTTGAAGGTATGAATACCTATCCAACTTTGATGCGATTCAATTTGTCAATGTTGGAGGCTCCTATCCCCCATTGCTAGGGATCCAATGGGCCAACGACTATATGGAAGTGATTAACTTTAATAAGCTGATGATGACATTTGAGAATCAAGACATCAGATTCATTTCTCATGTGAATCCAAATGAAGGGAGAATATATATTGAACCAATGAAAGATGAATTTTTCATGGGATGGGATCATGCTTACAACATTTCTGAATACTATCTCCACCCAATAGCCAATGGAGAACTTGGACGGTGCAACGCTAGCACTACATCTTCTGATTCTGATGATGCGCTAGAACACTGGAAAAATCGCATGCACAAGGTGTCAATTAGGAAGTGTGGTTTAATCATGCAGTCATTGCTTTGTGTCATGATTGAGATTGTTGAATTATCGATATATGAGGGACTTCCTAAGCTATCCGCTTTCCTCATGAAGTTTGAAGAAAAAGTATCTGCATTGCAGCGATTGTTGGTGCTAGAGGAAGTACTGGAGGATACCCCAACACAATGGTGGGCGACTCATAAGAAGATGATTAATGGATGGGTGCAATGTCGATAGATGATGAAAGTTCACTTCGGCAATGCAGAAATATATCATGCTGGAAGGTACGATGGGTGGAATGACCCCAACAGTCATCTAATAGAAGGTCAAACTCTATAGGAATTGCAACCAAAAGGTGAATGGGCACATGCCTTCATTCACACTTTGGATGAAATGTCAAGGTCATGGTACGTATCAGTAGAGTTGGACAGAGAAATAAATACATGGGAGGAGTTGACGGTTTTCTTTGCTAATACCTTCAATTTCAAGGATTCCAATCCTGATGTCCATAATGAACTCCACATCATCTACGATGTGGTGTTAAAGGTAGCACCAATCGCATATCCAGTGGACCTACATGCGCATTGCCATATGAAGTCGATGATGGAATGTTATAAGGTATATGGTAAACCTGAGGATGATGATGACTTGTGAGAATATCAATATTCTAGAAACACAAGGGAGCAGGGATGTCGTAAGTCCAAATATACTAACCAATCCCATGAGTCATCTGCTGAAGATTAGAAAAGTCAACATTGGGACAGAAGAGAACCCAAAATTTGCAAGTGTTGGGGACTATTGGGATGATGATACCATGGAACATGTCATGGATCTACTACATGAATTTCAAGATTTGTTTCCGAAGAAGTTCTTGAAAATGAAGGGGATACTAGAAGCCATACGTGAAACAAGTGAGGGAGAGACAGTATTGTCTGAATCCATGATACAAAGAGTGAGTCAAGGACAGAGATCAACAGGATGCTGGATGCTGGAATCATTGATCTAGTTGAATATTCATAATAGATCAGTCCTATGGTGGTTGAGGATAAGAAAATGGTAAAAGTTCGAATTTGTGCCGATATGAGAAAATTGAATGATGCATGTATGCATGATCCATTTCCAACACCATTCACAGATGAAGTACTTGAAGGAATTGATGGATAGGAGATGTACTCTTTTATAGATGGATTTTCTGGTTATCACCAGATAAGGATCAGAAAAGAGGACCAACATAAAACGGTATTTCTTACTGAATGGGGTTGCTTCCAGTACACAATGATGCCTTTTGGGTTGAAAAATGCACCTGCGATCTTTTCCCATGTTTTTGTTGCTGCATTCAAATATTTTATTAAGAAGTTTCTTCAATTTTACATGTATGATTAGATAGTGTATGGTCTGATTAGGGATCACCTAGAAAACCTACGACTAATGTTGGAAAGATGTCGATAGAATCATATTGTGCTGAACTCTAAAAAGTGTATCTTTTGCACACCTTTTGGAATATTCTTGGGTCACATTGTTTTCAATCAAGGACTATTGGTCAACCCTACAAACATTGCACTGATCTTGAGCTTGATGCCACCTACAAATGTGAATATTCTTAGAGAGATGCTGGAGCACACAGGATATTATCACAATTTCATCAGAGGTTATGCTGCGATTACAACCCCTATGGAGAAATTATTAAATAAAGATGTTGCATTTGTATGGATTCAAGAGTGTTAAGGAAGCTTCGACACACTAAAGGAAAAGATGGCTTCGGTGCCAATACTTGTGTTCCCATATTGGAACAAGGAGTTTCACGTCCATGTGGATGCATCATCTATTGCACTGGGAGTGGTGCCCGCGCAACCAAGAGAAGGGGATCTAGATCACCTGATTACTTTCGCTAGTCGAAATTTGTCAGTTGATGAGAAAAACTATACAACCATAGAGAGAGAAGGTCTGGTGATGGTATATGCGCTACAAAAATTTAGGCATTACCTCTTAGGCATTCATTTCAAGATGTTTACACACCATTCTGCTTTGAAATAACTAGTCAATACGCATGTGTTGGGGGGGATATCGTTCGCTAGCTACTTCTCTTCCATGAATTTGATTTTGAGATAATTGTGAACCTGGGTCGCTTGAATGTTGGCCCTAATCATTTGTCCTGAATTGAGATGGGTGAGGAAGCTACAAATATTGAAGAAGTATTTCCTAATGCACAGTTGTTTAGAGTCGACATGAAAGATGATTACTATGACCAAATAATTCATTTTTTGGCGACGAGAGTCGCACTGGAAGTTTCCATAGCAAGCCCGAGGAAGGAGTTGGTAGTCAAGGCTTTGAATTTCCAGTTGAGTGCTAGATAGTTATATAAAATTGGACCAGATGATATTTTGCGGCGTTGTGTCCTACAACATGAACAAGGGAATATATTGGTGGAAGCACATTCAGGGGTCGTCGGTGGACACTATGGAGGTCACGCTACTACAAGGAAGGTTCTTCGTGCAGGGCTCTAGTGGCCCACTCTACATAATGACGCGACGGATTATGCAAGGACTTGTGATATATGCCAATGCAATGGAAAACCCTCAAAGCGGGATGAGATGCCGCTGGTACCACAAGTAACTTTGCAACCTTTTGATAAGTGGGTCAAGGATTTTGTGGGTCCAATCAACCCCCTGGGGAAGAGAACTAGTGTGTAATAAATAATCACAGCGACATACTATTTGACAAGGTTGGCAGAGGCTACACCAGTCGTGGATTGCACCACTGTGACAACAATAAGATTCATGTTTGACAATATTTTGACGTGATTTGGATATCCAAGGATACTGATGAGCGACCAAAGAAGTCATTTATTAATGACACAGTAAGGGCGTTGACATAAGAGTTGCAAATACAACAGAAGAAAAGCACCCCATATCATCCACATGCGAATGGAACAGTAGAATCTTTTAATAAGATACTGAAGCATGCTTAATAAGGTATGTAATGCTAACCCTGATGACTGGGACTTGAAGATCCCAACATTGTTGTGGGAATATCGCACCAATTGCAAGAAGTTGATGGGGCAGACATCATTCAAATTTGTATATGGCTAAGAGACAGTCATGCCTATGGAATATATTATTCCCAGTCTGCGCATTGTAGCTGCGACGAGCCTGGATAATGAAGCAGTACTAGAGTAGTGGGTAGAGAAGGTGATACAACTTGAAGAGGACCGCTTCATAGTAGATTTCCATCAATGAATCGAGAAGGATCAACATAAGGCTTGGCATGATTCCCACATAAACAACAAATAGTTTCAGCAAGGAGACTTGGTACTATTATACGACAGTAAGTTCATGAAGCATCCAGGTAAGCTATGGATGCATTCGTTAGGTTCATAACTTGTTAAAACCATTACCTCAGGAGGCGCAGTTCAAATGAGACAGTTAGATAGTGCGACACTACCAAATGTAGTGAATGGTAGCAGATTGAAACCCTATAAGAAGGACCCAAAACTGCGCGATGCGTGAGGAATTGCAAAGAAAAAAGAGCTATCTAGTAGGATGGTGAATGAATGGAAGGCACACCAAGAGGAGGTGGCTATGCAATAATAGGAGTTAATAATACAATTAATAGGTCATGCTATGATAGCTGCATGTCTATGAGCAGAAGTCACATTAGTAACAAATGAATATGGTTAAAGTAGTTAACCAATGACGGTTGTAGAAGTGACGCGTAATAATGGTGGATCCAATCGTTGGGTTGGAAGAATCAGTGGAAAATTTGAGTAATTAATGAATGATTTGGTCATGATGGTTGAATTGATGTCATAATTATGAAGTATGAGGTGATTTGGAGATATAATAGGAATATTGATGTGGTAGGAAGACACCATTGTGTAAATTTGAATTACGTAGAGGTGCAGAGCTACCAAGTTGTTGAGAAAGATCTTGAGAAAAGATGAATAAAGTTGATAATTCCAGAGAGGGGGAGAGATTATTAAGTCTTGAGTAGAATTGGTGTGGAATGCAGAGTAACCAAGACACCATTGAGATTTTGAGTGAGCAAGATTCACCGCTCATACTAGTTGCGATTGAAGAAGAATTTGCCAGTATGCAAGATGGATCATCGAAGGGGAAGAGGAAGGTGCATAATCCTAGTTCTCCAGCTTCACAAAAGAGACAAACCAAAACAAACACAAGGGAACAAGGAGATGATGCAGCACAAACAAGGTTGTCAAGTTGTGGACTCGTGGAATATGTTGCTAGAGCAGGGGTGTCTATCAAGGACATCCGTGGCTACATCCCTCCTAGTCCTCCTGGCGCATAGGCCAAGAAGCCCAAAAAGAATCATAGATACCAAATCAGGATGTTGGCAATAGCACAGGGGATGGTATGCACTTTTGATATTGTGCCTGCACTGATGCAGTTGATGTTTGAAGACCAAAACCTGCTTGCATTAGAGGATGTCACGAAGGAGACATATTCACCAATAGTATCAATAGAAGGTGTCCCGATAGAGCTCATTCTAGATGACTAGGTGAGTAGACTGAACAAATCTAGATTACTCAGGTTGATCAATATGTGACATTTTGGGTGGCCAACTGAAGTGAATGTGTGTGTGAAACAACTTTTGGCATGTTTTCATGGTGGGTACTTATGGTTGAATGTGCCATATGAATCATGGTGGATTTGATCTCAGAGATAACGGGGCCACCCAAGGATGGGCTAGACCCCTCACAATATATTTGTGGAAAAGATAATGATAGGAAGTTGGAAATGAATCTAAAGAACTGCTATTCTCTAGATCATGATGGGAGAGCATACTGTATTGATAGAATTAATGATCATGTGGTTCATATTGGTGCCAAGATTTTGTCTAGTAAAGTTGTAAGGAAGAATTTCCTGGTACAATGTAATTCTGGGGTGATTGCATGTGCTGAGTTGTGTGCGCTAGGAGCACAAATGAATTGGTCCCTTTCTCTTTTGAATCACTTAGTGGAGGACATAGCAACCACGTAGGCTGGTGCAAGATCATTTACATATAGTTGGCTACTCATTTTGATTGTGCTAGTAGCTTGGATGCAACCATATGATTACCAGGGATGGTCATCAAAGCAATAGAGGCATGCAACGGTGTGAGGTATATCAAAATTTATGGTGGCTTAAGGAAGCAAAGAGAATGGTAGACTACTTGATACAATTTCATATCTACTAGGAAGAATTGGAGGAGGCAGTGCTAAAAGTTCCAAGACTGACATAGGAAGTCATGGCAAAGCATCATAGGATTGCGCATTTTGAAATTGGACCCCACACTGTTTACATTCACACGTGGTGGGACCCTGAAAATAAAAGGGTTCCAATGAGGTACAAGGTGACTGATGCAGAGCTGGAGGTAGTAATTAATGGTTGGACTGCGGACTAGCAAGAACCGATTAGTACAACAAAAGTTTCAACAGAAAAACCGATGGATGCACTTGAGGATCTTGTGCACAAATATGACCAACAATTTGTTGATGAATCATTGACAAATACACCTACTGACCCAGAAGCACAACACATACTCTTGGAAATAAGAGAAAAGAGGTGCATGGATCAGGATGTGAGCAACAATACTGTGTCAACGATGGAAGCACAACTGCACCGGCTGGTCCAAGCTGTTAATGATGTGACTGATGTAGATGCAAAAGAAATGAAGAATTTGTCATAGGAAGGATTTACCAAGGTAAGAGATAAATTGGATTTTTTTTATAATGTTGTTTTGAGAATACTAGCAGAAATCCAACTCCACAAGAGTACACATCAATCATCAAAAGCCGCGGGCCGGGAATGTTCAAATTCTGTCGAGTGTGATTGGCACCGAATGGGAGGACTTGAATAACTCCCTACATCAGCTATAGAACGTTTCCTTGGAATCAACAGACTATCTACACAGATTTTGGTATCCATGTAGTACATCTCCAACAAGGAGTTGGCTGATAGATATAAGGATATCAATGACCAGTACCTGCGGTTGGATGAGAAAGAAGAAGTAAAGCAAAGAGAGGTAGAATATTTGCATCGTGCCAAGGAAAAGTTGACAGAAGACATGACATGAGAGATAGAAGTATTGAAAAGAGTGCATGAGGAATTGGAGATGAAAACTGTAGAGGAGATGAAGGGGTTGAAGAATAGCCAAGCTGAATTGGAAGCAGCAGTAGAAGATGCCTGTTAGCATGTCTTGGAGAGAACCATAGAGTTGGATGCAGTAGCCAGAGAGAAGAAATTTGGAGCTGTTATTGTGTAGCTACAGTTTGAAACCATCATTTTGGAGGATTTGATACACCCCTCCGTGCCACAAGAATAGATCACCGCAAGGAATGGCAAGATAGAAGAGTTGGAAACACAACTTGATGAGTTAGAGAAGGATGCCCAGAAAGTGATAGATGCCACAACACAATTTTGGGGAAGCATAGTATAGGATGAACAACTGGAGAAACTAAATACACAACTGCAAGAAGTGAATGGGAAATTGGTGACTTTGAATATGTCGCTCAAAGAGATGCCATTCATAATGCAAATCACCAAGGCAGTGGAACTAAAGGATCTATAGCAACGGGTCACAAAGGAAAGAGAAAGGCAATAGCAATGTAGTGCATAGTTAGATGAGTTCCAAGAGATTAGGGCACAACTATCGGTGAAAATAGTATCTTCACTCCAGGAATCCTAAGAAGGTAAGAAAAATGTTGCTGCGAAGATGGTTGATCACCCTATCAACCATGATATAAATATGAGCCAAGAAATTAGTGAATGGGTGAAGGAGCAGATCAAAGCGAATACTCCGCAGTCTTCATATTTCAAAGCCAATATCACTGAGTATGACATCTCAAACTAAGCGTGGATCGAGGGTGATCCACAAGATTGTGTTGGGGGGATGTTGGAAGTGGTTTTTGCACAAGAGAAGGATTGGCACACAAGCAGAGAATAAAATATTTTGTATATTTTGTGTCACCTTTTGTAATTTGGACCATATTTTATGGATATTGGTCATTATTTTGTAGATTCAGTTAAGAATTGGTTAAGAGTTAGTTAGAAGTGGACCTTAAATGTAAAGGTGCAAGCCTATAAATAACAGTAGAATTGCAAATGTAGGACACTCATACACTAATACACTAAGACAGAAACGAACAGAGAGAACTTGTGGATTATGGATTGTTTTAAACCTATGGATTGTTACACAGAAGTAATATGACAAGACAGGAGTTGATCCAAATTGTTGTTTCTTTTATCTTTTTTAGTCTTACTATTTCTGCATTCCAATGATGAATGATTATTGAATGTGTGACATGGATCTATTATGCGATGCTTATTGCTTCTAAATGATGTTATTTTTCTAGATTTGTTTGCACATAAGTATGTTACTAGTGTTGATGTATTTGTAACTTCCGAATGTATTCACTTATATATTCTACCCTGATGTTTATTCCAGGAAGCATCTGTAATGTAATTGAGTCATGTCATGCCTCGATGTTCTGATCAAGAGATTCGATAATGTAAACAAGTCATATAAAGTCATTGAGGTCAACCCTCCATTGTAATTCGGGGAAATAGTCCCCACATTTGTGTCGAGGTTAACCCTCCTTTTTGATCAGAGGAAAAAGTCCCCACACTTGTGGGGCACTAGGGTTATTAGCCTCTCCTAGAGATGTTGGCTCTAGTAAGTAATTGTTAAGTGGGGCTGACATGTTAAAGTGGACACTAAGTGAATGAAAGAATATAAATAGAGAGTGAGCCTCTCTATTTATAACACACACACTCACCCATTGGGGTGCATGAGTGAGAGAGAAGTAGTTCTCTCAAGTGAGAGAGAGAGAGAGAAGCTATGGAGATCATCTTTATGTTTTCGGGTTTTACTATTGCTATTGGTGCTCATTCTATCTCTGAGGAAGTTGCGGGGTTTTCTCCTTTATGGTTTGTTAAATTTTCATATGCTTAGCTAAGACATCAGTATATCATTTCATTAGAGGAACTTTCAACTCAAAATGGGCCTTTTAACTTTTATTCAAATTCCATGTCATCATGTGTTATCCAATGAAATTGCTTTATGTTTGAAATACTGTATAGGTCTTAAACACTTTTTTAATATAAATTTGGGGATAGGTATCATAAAAAAACTACATTTTTTGTTTATATTTTTGACATATCTCCCTGTGTTTTTACTCAAATTTCGATCGGGAGAGCTCATTAGATGTAGAATTAAATTCTGCATCTAACGAGTACCCACTCGGCATACTTTTTACGGGCCCCACTACCCCAAAAACAAGAAATACCTGAAAAAATGGAATGATGATGTCATCATTCCATTTTTTCAGGTATTTCTTGTTTTTGGGGTAGCGGGGCCAATCAAAAGTATGCCGAGTGGGTACTCATCAGATGCAGAATTTAATTTTGCATCCAACGAGCTCTCCCGATCAAAATTTGAGTAAAAACACAGGGAGATATGTCAAAAATACAAACAAAAAAGTAGTTTTTTTCTTTTCTTCCTCCAAAATTAATAAATATTATTTTATTATTTTAACTATTATTTTATTAGTTCATTTTAGGAGGCCCATTTTGAGTTGAAATTTCCTCTAATGCATTTTTCATAATAAAATCATATAAACAGGATCACTGAAAGAAACAGTATCACAAGAACAACACAGATTTATCCTGGGAAAACCCTAAAGGGAAAAACCCAGCAGAAGCTTCCTCAATATAGATGCCCCAAAAAGGTAAAAAGGTAAAACCAACAAGGAGATCAAAAACCTGATCCTCCTCCTTCTCCATCAACTTCTCTCCTCCACAAGTGTGCTATTCCAAGTGAGTGTGTGTGTGTCACAAATGAGGATCACTACACCTCTATTTATATTCATCCGATCACTTAAGTTAACTCATTTGACATGTAGGCTCGAGTTAAATCATGTAGGCTCAAGTTACACATGTAGGCTCAAGTAACCACACTGGGGTGCTGATGACCCACCTTTACAATTAGACGGGACTACCTCATGACTCTTATTAGTTCTTCTGATTAGGAGCATCGGGGTACAATGTAATACAAGTGCTTCTCTCGGTAGGACCATCGGGGACCACAAAAAGATACATATAGAATATTCTTCAAAGTTACAATATTTCAACACTCCCCCTTAACGAGAAGGGTATTCTACAGCAACATCAACAACAACAAGAGTAGAGATAGGGTACATCATAAACATCAGTAGGGTAACACATCTATAAATCATTGGAAGCTTTTCAACATCATGTAGTCTTCATCTTCAATCTTCAGTCTTCATCATCAGCAACATCTTCATTATTTGATCAGTAACATATTCAGCATTTTGATCTTTCAATTAGCAATGACATCTTCAGCACTTGGACCTTTCGATCAGTAACATCTTCAGCACTTTGACTGTTCGATCAGCAACAACATCTTCAGCATTTTGACCTTTCGATCAGCAACATCTTCAGCACTTTGACTTTTCGATTAGCAACAACATCTTCAGCACCTTAACCTTTTGATAAAGAACAACATATTCAGTACTTTGACCTCTCGATCAACAGCAACATCATCATCATCATATTTTGATCTGTCGATCATAATCATCATCCTCATACTATGATCTTTCGATCAGAAACATCATCAACATAGAAACATCATCATCATACTCTGATCTTTCGATCAGAAACATCATCAACATACTCTGATCTTTCGATCAGAAACATCATCATCATACTCTGATCTTTCGATCAAAAACATCATAATCATAGTGCGTCATCATCATACTCTGATCTTTTAGATCAGTACGTCATCATCATCATACTCTGATCTTTTGATCAGTATGTCATCATCATCATACTCTGATTTTTCGATCAGTACAGCATCATCATCATCAACAACAACCTGCAATCCACAACTCAAAGAAAAAAAGTCTTTGGATCACTTTTGGACTTAAAGTCCAGGGATGATACAATCCCACCACATTCTCGACAACCGAAGTTACCGGATTGATTACGAGAGAATCAGTCCCTATCACTTTAGGACTAAGTCCAAGGATGATGCAATCCTACCACATTCTCGAGGACTGAATCCACCGGATACAATTATGGGATAATCACTCCCTATCACTTTAGGACTTGAGTCCAAGGATGATGCAATACTAACACATTCTCGACGACCGAAGTCATCGGATACAATTATGGGATAATCACTCCCTATCACTTTAGGACTTGAGTCCAAGGATGATGCAATCCTACCACATTCTCGATGACCGAAGTCACCAGATACAATTTTAGGATAATCACTCCCTATCACTTTAGGACTTGAGTCCAAGGATGATGCAATCCTACCACATTCTCGACGACCGAAGTCACCGGATACAATTACGGGATAATCACTCCCTATCACTTTAGGACTATGTCCAAGGATGATGTAATCCTACCACATTCTCGAGGACCGAAGCCACAGGATCTATTATGGACAGATGTCCCAGGATGATACAATCCCTCTTCATTCTCGAATACCGAGGTCTTCGGATCACTTTAGGGAAGGTGCCCAAGGATGATACAATCCCATCACGTTTTCGATGACCGAGGTCACCGGATCTATTATGGACAGATGTCCCGAGATGATACAATCCCTCTTCATTCTCAAGGACCGAGGTCTCTGGATCACTTTAGGAAAAATGCCCAGGGATGATACAATCCCACTGAAACATCACTACTCCCCCTTTCGAGGAAGGTCTTTCCGAACAACACCAAGCTTGTCTCGAAAGTGTTCGAACTCTAATCGAGGCAGAGGCTTCGTCGGTACATCATCATCCAAACCATCATCATCTACATCTTCAGTATCTGAATATCAATCTATCACCATCTGTATCTCTAGTATGTGAATACTGAAAGCATCATCATGTATATATTTAGTATAGAAATACAGAATCACCATCATCTGTATCTAGAGTATGTAAATACTGAAATATCATCTATATCTTCAGTATGGGAATACTGAAATCATCATCATCTATATATTTAGTATATAAATACTGAATCACCATCATCTGCATCTACAGTATCATCATCTGCATCTTATCTTGTATGTAGAAATACCGGATTTCTACGTGTTACGTCGGAACACAGGGTTCTTTGTCATCACAACTATGGTTATCATATAGAATCATTGTAGTGTCCATCTTCAGGTTAAAGAGACTTGTTATCAGCTTTTGAAGCCATATGGCTTCACAACTTAGTAGAGCAATCTGCTATGTATTCTGTTTCAACCGTGCTAAGAGAAACACTGGACTATTTCCTGCTAAACCATGAACTCATAGTAGACCAAAAGCATATACCTGATGTGATTTTCCTGTCTGAGATACTTCCAACCCAATATGCATCTATGTAGCCATAAAATCTATACTCATGGCTACCATCATAGTATAGACCAAAGTCTATAGTCCCTTTCAGATATCTCATCACATGTTTTGCAGCTACTAGGTGAACCCGTCTTGGTTGAACAAGATATTGACTTAAGGTGTTCACAGTAAAACAAATGTCTGGTCTGGTATTTGTTAAGTACATCAATGAACCAATGATCTGTCTGTAGTGAGTCACATCCACTAACTCTAATGAGTCATTAGCTAATAGCTTTAGGTTGGAGTCCATGGGTGTGGCCATGACTTTGCATTCCAACATATTGAATCTCTTCAATATCTCTACCACATACTTTCCCTGGTTGAGAAAGATTCCTTCTGAACTTTGCCATACTTCTAGACCTAGGAAATAATGCATTAACCCAAGGTCTTTCATCTCAAATTCTTTTGCTAGTTTCTTCTTGCTTTCCATGATCTATTTCTCATTCCCTGTCAAGAATAAGTCATCCACATATAGTAATAGAATGATAGGTACATCTTCTACAACCTTGTAGGAAAGGTTAGGATCAACTTTTCTCTTGACAAATCCCATGCTCATCAGGAAACTATCTATTCTTCCATACCAAGCTCTGGGAGCTTGCTTCAAGCCATAGAGGGCCTTCTTCAACTTGCATACTTGATTCCTTCTATCTTCAACTTCAAATCCTTGTGACTATTCGATGTAAAAATCTTCCTCAATCATACCATTAAGGAAGGCTTGTCTTTACTTCATCATGGAAGAAACTACCATGATAGTTTTGAAGGAAGTGTACCTTGCTTCCTGGAGTAAGTGTCTCTTCAGAATTAATTCCCTCTTTCTGATAGAAACCTCTAGCCACAACTCTTACCTTACTTCTATCAGTAACATATCTTATCTTGCAAATCCATTTGGAAGATACCACATTCTTGCTTTCTGGTTTGAGTACTATATCCCAAACATCATTCTAGTATCATAACATCTTCTATGAGTTTGTCTTATCAGGTCATCAACATATCCTAGTCTTCTACATTCAACCTTGAAGGTTGTAATCCACTTTACTCTTGGTAAAGTCTCGATCCATCACAAAGCTATCCATCATGTTGTACCATGTCGAACTCAGATATAATTTTCTGTGGTCACTCCCCCTGAAGTGGAGTATCATCTTCCCTCTTCATTCTGTAGAGGTGGTTCTATGCTTGATATATATTGGTCAATAGAGTATGTCATGTCATATTCTATTCTTTCTTGGGAGAATCACGAACCTTGCTTTGTACACTTGTTCCATCATACCGTATACATCATTCCCCATGATTAACTGTTATTCTTTGATCATAGCTTCTTTTATAGCATTTTTTTCTTCATCTTGAGTTATCTCTTGTACCCATGGTGGTCTTCATCCTTCAAGGTGGATCTACCATTCTCTGAAGCTCTTTCTTCCGTCATGGTGTCTCTGACCCTGGGAGCTTCAGATTCATGTTTATTGGAGTGAATCTTGAATTGTAATCACTTGTTCTTCAGAACAAGTCTCATCCTTCTTTTCTTGTAGGATGTTGTTCATGACCTTTTCTACAATTCAAATGCACCAGTTGCATGGTTAGAACTATTTCATAAAACATATGTATAACGACAAATTCTTATGCATCATGCAACTATTTAGTCAATACAACATTCATCCATATCTCACATAAACTTTCTAGATGCCTTCCATCTCCACCATGACATTATTGAGATTGTGCACTAATCCAATATGTCAGCAAAGAGGTTTGATAAGTAGCAATGGAGAGTTGTATAGCACCATGAGCTACTTACCCATCACATGCATATTAGTAGTATACAGTCATTAATGCAAACAATCTATCATGCATAACACTTCAACTGAATATAATCAAATGTATAACAAAACAATATCATGAAATGACAATTGAATACTTATCTTTATTTGTTTCATGGGTATATTCCTTCTTGAGTCTTCAGCTTCGTCGTCTTCTTCATTCATGATAGCATCATTTCTTATCCAAATGCTGAGGTGGATAAGAAGTTCTTCAAGAGTTGAGATCTTCATATTCCTCATTGATTGAGGGATCTTCTTTGGAAGATGAGAGATTGATCTTCAGAGACGAGCTTCTTCTTCTTCCCAAAGTCTGCTGAAAGTAATCACTTCCTTCTGGAACACATTCCTTGAATGAATGAATTCCATGATCCTGGGAGGCCATTCAAGGTGGCCATCACCACTTCTGCATTCTTCACTTCTTCTTTCCCCTCTTGAAGTTGTTCTTTGATTTGAGAGATCCTTATGACTGCATGGTCTCTGCATTCTGGATCTTCACATTCTTCAGCTGGTTTCTTAAGGTCATATTTCGATCTATGTTCTTCCCTTCAAATAGCTTGGTCAAGGAATCAAACCTCATCGATGTCTTTAGGGAAGACACTTGTAGAACAAGTTGATTCATGACTGAATCATTAATGATCTTCTGGGCTTTGACCAAGTTCTTCTTGTGAAAGGCTTATAGCCTCATCTCCCTCTAAAACTGGAACCTCTATGCTCATGTAGGTGTCCAATCCATTTTCTTCAAAGAGATCATATACTTCTAAGCTTGGAAGTTTTCAACTTCACCAAGCTTATCATCAAGCTGATGTGATAGATCACTTTGAAATGAGAACCTCAAATGAACATAGCAAAGGATTAGATCTTACCGATTTGAGGTGTCTGTCCTGGTTTCAGAGCTGGATGATCTAGGGTTTGTCACAGAAACCCTAATTTCAAAACTTGGAATCTTTCAGATCTGATTGGATATACAGATATATCTCTTCAAATGGAGCTGTCCAATGTACTCCATTTCTGAAAACAGTGGAGGGAAGCTCCCGGAACAGGAAGCCCTAATTTTTCAATTTCTTCTGCAGAAATTCCTGTTACTGTTTCTATGATATATCCAAAATTTCTACTCCTCTGTGTCTAAAATTTTGTATTGAGGTAACCTCACATGTCCCTGATCCAACACCACAAGTTTAATCAGAATTTGTTTCACCATTTGGGATTTATGATCCTTTTCCCTAGGTGACCTGTTACAGGACTATTCAGAACAGAGAAGTTGTACGGCATTCCACGTGTCACGGGTTCATATTCTGAGTTTGATATTTGGACCACTGAAATTAAAGTCCATGCAATTTCTAGAACATCTTCAGGAATTCCATTTGGACCTCTGTATCCCTAGATATTGCAGTTCTCCCCATGTGTCCTGTTTAGGGATGAATTGTGGAAGAGGCTGGAACCCTAACTTGGAGAGAATATATCTCCTGGAATACAGCGTATCTGAGGATGAATGTTGGACACAGTGTTCATTAGGATTTCATTTTTGGCCCCTGCAATTTTCAGTTCTTGATCCTTCACCAATCTCGTAATATAGCGAATGTACCAAAACATAGCAGTTTTAGTATTTAGGGTTTTTCTAGCTCGGGGTCAAACTAGGGTTTGACTTTCCCGGAGTTTCACCCAACCAAATTTCTTGATCCAGATCTCTAGAATTCGGTTTTGATGAGGATAAAAATCCTATGCTGGTCTCACTCAAAAATTCCTCTTCAGTAAGAATCCCTAATTTCCCGCACCGAAAATTGAAAATGTCGGAATCGAATTCCGCTTCCTAAGAAAGATGCACCCTTCAAAGGAGAGTCAGCCTAGCCTTATTTTGCTCATTGATTGTGGAGAGAGAACCAAAAAATAAGAATCCCAAACTTTTGTAGCTTGTGAAAGCTGCCCTATTCAGGTTATCTCTGATACCATGTTAAATTTTCATATGCTTAGCTAAGACATCAGTATATCATTTCATTTTTCATAATAAAAGCATATAAACAGGATCACTAAAAGAAACAGGTTCAAAAGAACAACACAGATTTATCCTGGGAAAACTTTAAAGGGAAAAACCCAGCAGAAGCTTCCTCAATATAGATGCCCCAAAAAGGTAAAAAGGTAAAACCAACAAGGAGATCAAAAACCTGATCCTCCTCCTTCTCCAGCAACTTCTCTCCTCCATAAGTGCGCTATTCCAAGTGAGTGTGTGTGTGTCACAAATGAGGAGCACTACACCTCTATTTATATTCATCCGATCACTTAAGTTAACTCATTTGACATGTAGGCTCGATTTAAATCATGTAGGATCGAGTTAAACATGTAGGCTCAAGTAACCACACTGGGGTGCTGATGACCCACCTTTACAATTAGAGGGGACTACCTCATGACTCTTATTAGTTCTTCCGATTAGGAGCATCGGGGTACAATGTAATACAAGTGGTTCTCTTGGTAGTACCATTGGGGACCACAAAAAGATACATATAGAATATTCTTCGAAGTTACAATATAGAGCCTCTCTATTTATAACACACACACTCACCCATTGGGGGGCATGATTGAGAGAGAAGTAGTTCTCTCAAGTGAGAGAGAGAGAGAAGCTATGGAGATCATCTTTATGTTTTCGGGTTTTACTATTGCTATTGGTGCTCATTCTATCTCTGAGGAAGTTGCGGGGTTTTCTCCTTTATGGTTTCTCCAAGGAAAATTCTTTGTGTCTCTTGCCTCTTGTGTTTATTGTTGTGCATGTTATTCTCTCAGATAAGATCCTAATATAATGCTAGCTTGAATGATAAAAATCTAACATGGTATCAGAGCTAACCTGAGAAAAAGACATTGTACAGCTGCAGAAGCTATGGCTTCTTAATTTTTGGGTCTCTCTCAAAAATCCATTAGCAAAAGTATGCTAGGATGACTCTCCATTGTAGGGCGCATCTTTCTGTTGAAGTGGAATTTGATTATGGGAATTTTCAGTTTTTGGTGCGGGAAATTAGGGCTTTTTACAGAAGAGGAATTTTTAAGTGAGCCCAGCATAGGATTTATCTCCTCATAAAAATCAAATTTTAGAGACCTAGGTCGATATTTTTTGCTGGGTATAACTCTATGAAAGTCAAACCCTATTTTGACCCCACGCCGAAAAAACCCTAAAATACTAAAACTGATACGTTTTGGTACATTCGCTATATCTTGGGATGGGAGAAGGCTCGGGAGATGAAAATTTCACAGGACAAATATAACATCATGATTTACACTATATCCAAATTTCATCCTCAGAT
Source organism: Pseudotsuga menziesii (assembly GCA_001517045.1). Lineage (NCBI taxonomy): Eukaryota > Viridiplantae > Streptophyta > Pinopsida > Pinales > Pinaceae > Pseudotsuga > Pseudotsuga menziesii. The sequence continues at coordinate 523,105 of LPNX010633596.1, forward strand.
TTGCTATATTCTAGGATATATGATCCCTCCAAGTTAGGGTTCCATCCTCTTCCACGATTCATCCCTAAACAAGACACCTGGGGAGAATTGCTATATCTCAGGATACGAAGGTCCAAATGAAATTTATGAAGATGTTACAGAAAGGACATGGAATTTTTTATATGGTCCAAATTTTAGGCCAAGAAGATGAAACATTGACACTTGGAATCCCATACAACTTCGCTATGCTGAACAGTCTTGAAATAGCTCACCTTGGGAAAATGATCATAAGTCCCAATTGGTGAAACCAATTCTGATGAAACCTATGTTTTTGGAATAGGGATAGGAGAGGATACCTTAGTGAAAATTTTTAGACACACAGGAGTAATAATTTTCAAGATACCATAGAAGCAGTATCAGGCATTTCTATAGAAGAAATTGGAAAACTAGGGCTTCCTGTTCTGGGAGCTTCCCTCCATTGTTTTCAGAAAATGAGTACATTGGACAAGTCAACTTGAATAGGTCTATATTTCTATCCAAATAGATATTAAATATTCCAAGTTTTGAAAATTAGGGTTTCTCTGACAAACCCTAGATCATCCAGCTCTCGAACCAGGACGGACACTTCAAATCGGTAAGATCTAATCTTTTGCTATTTTCATTTGAGGTTCTCATTTCAAAGTGATCTATCACATCAGCTTGATGATAAGCTTGGTGAAGTTGAAAAATTCCAAGCATGGAAGTATATGATCTCTCTGAAGAAAATGAAATGGACACCTACATATGTAGAGAGGTTCCAGTTCCAAAGGGAGATGAGGCTAAAATCCTTACACAAGAAGAACTTGGTCAAGGCCAAGAAGATCATTGCTGATTCAATCACGGATCAACTTGTACCACAAGTGTCTTCCATAAAGACACCAAAAGAGATGTTTGATCCTTGAACAAGCTATATGAAGGGAAGAACATAAAACAGAATATGACTTTGAGGAAATAGTTGTAGAATGTGAAGATCCAGAATGTAGAGACCATACAGTCATACTTTATGGGGGTATCTCAAATCAAAGAATAACTTGTAGCAGTAGAAGAAGAAGTGGAGAATGTAGAAGTGGTGATAGCCACCTTGAATGGCCTCCTAGGATCATGGGATTCATTCATACGAGGAATGTGTTCTAGAAGGAAGTGATTACTTTCTACAGACTCTGGGAAGAAGAAGAAGCTCGACTCATAATAAGAGAAGAGAAGATGGTAGCAACTAAATATCAAGCTCTCACCAACCAAAGATCCCTCAAGCGATGAGGAATATGAAGAACTCAACTCTTGAATAACCTCTTATACATCTTCGCATTTGGATAAGAAATGATGCTATTATGAATGAAGAAGACGAAGAAGCTAAAGGCTCAAGAAGGAGTCTACCCATGAAACAAATAAAGATAAGAAAGTTCGCATAAAATCACCTACAAGCAAAGAAGGATGAGACTTGTTCTGAATAACAAGTGACGACAGTTCAAGATGAAGAATAATATGATGAATGCAGCAACATCATTGATGCAGAACATTCCAGCTATGAAGAAGTAACCAAGAAGAAATGGAAGACCAGTTCAAGAAGAATGATGTCTAGGATGCATTATTGATACGTGAAGGGAAGTTTGTAGTTCCATCATGCAGTAGATAGAAACATCATGGGATAAAAGGTAGTATTCGTAACACATGGATTCTCATGGAAAGAAGGAATAGACTACAAAGAGACATTTGTAGCCACTGGAAGTGAAGACACATGATAGGAAGAATCATGTGTGCAAATGAAAGAAGGCTTTGTACGGGCTCAAAAGACACCCATGTGATAACACATACATGAGGAACTTAATGAAGATCTGACCCTTCGCTACAAGGTTGAAGATGAAATTATATAGAGGATGAAAAGCTCACAGATGGGTGCAAAAAGGACTTTTGAAAATATTCAAGATAGATGATCTTGGTATCTAGTGACCCTAGATGGATACATAGAATATTAGTAGCAGAGGAAGCTACTTGTCACTCCAGTACAAAATATTTCAGTGCATAGAGTATGAAAGTCAGAGGGAGAATTATGCTCCGCTTTAGAGGGAGTGACTACAAAAGATCCTAAGGTTCGACATGGTATGACAGGATGGATAGATTACTGATGACTCTAGGCTTTACTGAGAGTAAAGCGGATTCCAACCTTTGCTTCAAGGTTGAAGGAGAAAGACTAGTGATGCTCATGTTATATGTCGATGACTTGTTCCTCATAGAAAAGAGGAACTCATTAAAGTTGCAAGAAGGAGACTTGCTTCCGAGTTTGAGATAAAGGACTTGGGGATGATGCACTATGTTCTAGGCATGGAGGTGTGGATAAGGGAAGTATGTAGTAGAGATCCTGAAGAGGTTCAGGATGATGGTCTGTATGACCACACCTATGGCATCAAACCTGAAGCTGTTGAGTAATGATTCATCAGAGATGGTTGACTCCATGATGTATCATCATATGATTTACCTGACAAATATGAGACTAGATAATTGCTTTGTTGTGAACATATTGAGACATGTTCACTTGATGGTTGCAAAGCATGCAGTGAGGTACCTAAAGGGTACAGTTGATTATGGGCTCAAGTATGAGGCGAATCAGAAGATTAACCTGGAGGGTTATGAGGATTCATATTGGGCAGGAATCTCCATTGATAGGAAGAGCACTTTGATGTGGTACTTCAATATGAGATCAAGTGTGATCTCTTGGTTTGGTAGGATGGATTCCTGCATGGCGCTGAGTACAGCTGAGGCAAAAGATGTTGCCACTTGCTATTTGGGAGGTAGTATGTTTCTTTTGAAAACTACTATTTGATTTGCTTGATCTTACTTGAATTTTTGTATGATGTAGAGAGGAGCAGTGAAGCTCCAGTATGTGATCGAGATCAAGATCTCTTGAAAGAGGGATTTCTACTATAGTCCGTGAGCCAGGTTGTCTGAGCATAAATCCTGGCAAAGCTCATGGGTTGCTTAGATGTAAACAGACATGTAAGTTGTCCTTAGATGTACTCAGTCCTAGCAAAGCTCGCATGCTATCCTTGAACGTAATAAGCCCTGATGTGATTCTATTCTAGAAATGGCCAAAGTGAAGTTTGAGTACTTTAGGGAGAAGGTTGGTGTTCTCCAGATCGAGGTTCCCTCCAAGGGGAAGTGATGAGTCCATGAGCCACTTTGACATGGTGAGAGCATTTTGGTTCCTTCCATGGTTAGATGTAAGGGCTGAGCCATTCTGTCATGGTGAGAGGATTGGTTCCTTCCATGTCAGATGTGAGTGCCGAGCCATTCTGATGTGACTGTAGGATTGGTTCTGACATGGTCAGATATAAGTGTTGAATGCCATTCTTGGAATGGAGGCACCTGGTCAGTTACCAATATTACTCAGCTTGTTGCTGAGATGCCATTCTCTGGGAGAATGGAGGCACTTGTTTAGTTACCAGGAATCCTTAGTCTAGGATTGAGAGCCCTTTCGATGCGGTGTGTTCGCACATGGTCAGATGTAAGTGCAGATCCCTTCCGATGTGGTGTGTTCGCACATGGTCGGATGTAAGTGCAGAGCCCTTCTGATGTGGTGTGTTCGCACATGGTCAGATGTAAGTGCAGAGCCCTTCCGATACGATGTGTTCGCACATGGTCAGATATAAGTGCTGAGCCATTCTGGCACGATGTGTTTACACATGGTCATATGTGAGTGTTGGGCCTTTCTGACAAGATGAGGTCAGATGTGAGTGCTAGGCGTGCCTTTCTGACAAGATGAGGTCAGATGTGAGTGCTAGGCGTGCCTTTCTGACAAGATGAGGTTAGATGTAAGTGATCGATGGGCCATTCTAACTTAGGGTTAGATATAAGCGCTGAAGAAGACCTACATGGAGGCTAGGCCTACAATCAACATGAAAAAGGGTTGGCTCTGTAGAACTTCCTAAGACGAGAAGAATGAAGAGATAGCACCATTTGATTGAGATAACAAAAGAAGTAATGATGATGATGATTTAGTGATGATCCAGATTTGATGATGATCTAGATCAAGTGATGATCCAGACTTGATGATGATCCAACAGTGACGATCCAGATCAAGTGATGATCTAGACTTGATGATGATCCAGTAGTGATGATCCAGATCAAGTGATGATCTAGACTTGATGATGATCCAACAATGACAATCTAGATCAAGTGATGATCCAGACTCGATGATGTTCCAGTGATGATCCAGATCTAGTGATGATCCAGACTTGATGAAGATGACTTGATGATGAAGATGACTTGAAGATGAAGATGACTTGATGATTATCTAGATGATACATAGAAGAGGACTTGTGCTAATAAATTGTGTCGAGAGAATACCTTCCTAGTTAAGAGGGAGTGTTGATGTATTTGTAACTTTGGAATGTATTCACTTGTATATTGTACCCCAATGTTTATTTCAACAAGTATCTGTAATGTAATTGAGTCATGTCATGCCTCGATGTTCTGATTGAGAGATTCAATAATGTAAAAAATTCATGTAAAGACATTAAGGTTAACCCTCCATTGTAATTCGAGGCAATAGTCCCCACATTTGTGTCAAGGTTAACCCTCCTTGTTGATTGGAGGGAAAAGTCCCCACAGTTGTGGGGCACTAGGGTTATTAGACTCTCCTAGAGATGTCGGCTCTAGTAAGTAATGGTTAAGTGGGGTTGACATGTTAAAGTGGACACATGGGGGCTTCACTTGTTGGCCAATATCCTATCACGTTAGTTCATATTGTGGGTTTTAAAATTATAAGAAATCAAACCAATATATTGTAGGTATTGGGGGGATGAGGGGTTTAAGGTGGGGGTGGGTAGGGTGGTTTATAAGGATTGAGGTATAAAAAGGGGTGCGGAGGAGGTTTTAAGTATTGGGAGGGGGTTTCAACAAAAGAGTTTGGGTCAATATCTCTTAAAATTAAGGGTATTCTTTAATATCCCACGATCGCATGTGCTATGTTAGAGGTTCACTAAGTGATGTCCCCGTGAGTGGACATTAAGTGAACGAAAGAATATAAATAGAGAGTGAACCTCTCTATTTATAACACACACACTCACTCATTGGGGCGCAAGAGTGAGAGAGAAATAGTTCTCTCAAGTGAGAGAGAGAGAGAAGCTGTGGAGATCATATTTATGTTTTTTGGTTTTACTGTTGCTATTGGTGCTCATTCTATCTATGAGGAAGTTGTAGGGTTTTCTCCTTTATGGTTTCCCCAAGGAAAATTCTTTGTGTCTCCTGACTCTTGTGCTTATTGTTGTGCATGCTATTCTCTTAGATAAGATCTTAAGATAATGCTAGCTTGAATGATAAAAATCTAACAACTATGGTTATGCATGATTGATATGACATGTTACAAGCAATGATGAATAGTCTTGTTAATGGTTCAATAAACAGTCAAATTTGTTAGATAAGTTAATCAATTGTTGATGCACATAGTCCTCCTCCATTCTTCATAAATTTTGTTTCGACAACTCTCCCTTGAACATATCGGGTGAGACTTCATCCGCTTCACGAGTGTTGCAAGGCAAGGTAATACTTGTCTAGGCCGATGCTTAGGGAGATTGTGTTAAGTTGGTTTTTGACAGAGTTGGTGATCCGTAGGACCTCAATTTTAGTGCATTAAAATTTTGTTGTAAAAGAATGCGTTCAACAGGTTAATTAATGGACAGTATTAGCAGAAATTAAATGCTCAGAACAGGAATGAAAAACCACAACAATGATAGACAGATACAAGGAAGAAAACACAGAAACATAGTCACAAACAGAAGTTGAAAATGGAGTTCACCCCCTTGGGGAACACTAATTGAGGCTCACTGCCACTTATTGCACTTGATTGTATAAGTTTAGGAGTCTCCTAGATCAATCCCTACAATTTAGGAAGCAACTGGGAGTGCCGAAACCAACCAAGGTCAGTTAAATTCAGTTGATGACTAGTCAAGCCAAGTTAGGAGTCAGTTACATTCAGTTCTAGCTCTCTACATTCAGTTAAATAATGGTTTAATTAATTGCACACATGTGGGGTGCTTTTCTCACCTACCACAGTCAGTTAACCATTATTTAATACTAAATGTAACAATTGGTTGTGTTTTAGAACTCCAATTGTGATTTAGACAAGTCTTGGTTACCTACAGTCAAGTAGAGTCATCAATTCGAACTTCCTCATGTGGATTCGAATTACTTGTGGCTATTAAAGCCATTTTACATCATTGTAATTATTATCTAGATTACTTTTTTGATTAATGAAAGCATTCACAGCTGCAATCCTTTTGATGCAAACATTCACCGAATGGCTGAGTAAATTGTGAGATCTTCTTTGTGAGTTGTGTGTTTGTCTATAGATCTATATGCTCAAATTCAACATGGTATCAGAGCCTCGATGGACAAGGAACTTCTCCTCCTCGGATCTCCTACTGGATCATTTTTTTTGTTTTGCAGGTACAACTTCGAAATGAATTCATCAGTTCCTCTTCTCACCCGATCCTCAGATGCCTTAGACTATTCTGAATGGAATTTGAAGATGATTATATGTCTAAGAAGACAAAAACTCTTTTCGGTATCTATTGGACTTGGCAGACATAATTTTGGGAGTGATAATGACTGGCTAAAAGCAAAGGATAAAGCTTTTGAAATAATGGAACTGGCTCTTTCTCCTAGCATGCGCTATCATAGTAGATCTATTAAAGATCCAGAGGAACTCTGGACAAGATTGGACAGAACCTTTGGAAGCACATGGAGCACACCTAGCACCATAAGCATCCTTGATTCAAAAGTCTCGGCCTCTACTCTCTCTGATGAAGTTTTTCAAGATGAAGATGAAGCAGAAGCTTCTACACAGTCAATTCGAATTGAAGACAGCCTCCATGCAGTGACTCCTTCTCCTGATGCTCCAGAAGTTCATGAGATCTCTGATATCTCATATTCTCATATTGCTGAAACAGAAGAAGACATTCAAATCTCTGATATTGAAGAAAAATTCTGCTGCACTTCCATGCAAACATTCACCGGTGATTTTCCTTTAAATTCTGTGCAAAATTTACTAGTAATTGCTTCCGAAAGTGAAGATAAATTTGATTTTTCTTCCTCTAATGTTGCTGCTGGTGTGCAAATATGTGATACCTTGGATATTTTTGAAGAAATATCAGATTACCAGAGTGATCCATTTGCTCCCCATGATCTAGTTTTTCCAGCAAATTCCTGCAGGATTGCATGCACCAAAATTCAGAATTTTGAAGAAGAAGAAAGCTGTGCATCTACCGTCTCGGTTAACCATTTATTTGAATCTGATATTAACCTTATTGGATATGATATGATCTTATTTAGATTTGATCTGATATTTCTTGGTTTAATATATCAAATTCATAATCTTTCAGTACCGCTTGTAGCTGTTCTCATCAATGGTGTGAAGAAACAAGTACCGCAAGTCTCCTACAAAACTACTGCTGGGGATTTGATTCCATTTCACAGTTTTGGATCTATTTTGAACCTGTTTAGATATGATTTAATTTCTGATCTGATATTATTTGGTTCATATTTTAAAATTCAAAGCATTCAGTCATGCTTGTAGCTGCTCTCACCAATTCCGGTGTGAAAAATCAAGTACCGCACTTTCTCTTCAAAACTGCTGATGGGGATTTGGTGTTAGTTTCCTAATATGAGGTTGATGATATTTTATTATGTGATTAATTATATATTTCAGAAGCTATATCAGGCTATGGAGCTTCAGCATTCTCTCTCAACAGTCCCAGTGCTTCTCTACCATTGATCACATGCTCATCTTCTCACAGAACTAGTAAAGAGGAAGATTTTCTGCATCCGCCTGGACACCTGCTCCTAACACTTGGGGCTGTTCTTACCAATCATGTTTTTCTGTTCATGGCTGCAACATATCATCTTCTTGAGTGTTCTTCACATTCTCTGAATTCTTAAGAACCTTTCCTCACGTTTCAGTTGACTTCAATTACTCTACATGGGTCCAGTCTTCATCCGGCAGCTGTCTATATTTCTGATTTAGTTGAGCATATCATTCTTCTTCCAAAGAGGAAGATTCCTATAGACATATGATGGAGAGGTTCACATGCCAGGCCCCAGGATACCTGTGCACAGAAGAACCAGATTGATCCTGATTCTACCTGCTTAATTAGAAGGGGGGTTTTTTTTCCCATGTGGTTTTTCCCCAAGCACCTTATTTTTGAGTAGTTACTTTATTTTACTTGATGTAATGGGTGACCTATGGTCTTAGTTACTAGGGCCCACAGTTTGTCCAAGTTAGCATTCAGGGGGGGTGTTAGGATTATTAATCCTCCCTTGTCCAAATTTGGTCATATGTCTAAATCGGGAGTCATGTCTAAATTGGGAGTCCATCCAGTCTATTTATAGTCATTAGCACCATTGGTTAAACTTAACCTAATTGGGGCACATGTTTCAGTTACCAAAGTGTGGGAAACACTAATTAAGGCTCACTGCCACTTATTGCATTTGATTGCATAAGTTTAGGAGTCTCCTAGATCAATCCCTACAATTTAGGAAGCAACTGGGAGTGCCGAAACCAACCAAGGTCAGTTAACTTCAGTTGATGACTAGTCAAGACAAGTTAGGAGTCAGTTACATTCAGTTCTAGCTCTCTACATTCAGTTAAATAATGGTTTAATTAATTGCACACATGTGGGGCGTTTTTCTCACCTACCACAGTCAGTTAACCATTATTTAATACTAAATGTAACAGTTAGTTGTGTTTTATAACTCCAATTGTGATTTAGACAAGTCTTGGTTACCTGCAATCAAGTAGAGTCATCAATTCGAACTTCCTCATGTGGATTCGAATTGCTTGTGGCTATTAAATCCATTTTACATCCTTGCAATTATTATCTAGATTAATTTTTTGATTAATGAAAGCATTCACAGCTGCAAGCCTTTTGCACTGTTTCATTCTTCAATGGCTGAGTAAATTGTGAGATCTTCTTTGTGAGTTGCGTGTTTGTCTACAGATCTATATGCTCAAATTTAACACCCCTCCACTGGGCTACGTCTCTGGGTCCCTCTCCAATGGGTACCGATCCAATTAATGGCTTTAAATGGTACAAAATGGTTCTGGCATCAACTTCAGCATTTGCAGAAACATAATGCTGGACAGGAAGTCTTCAAGACCTCCTCTCTGGAACTTACAACTTGGAATTCAAAAGATAAAGAAGCCAAACTATAATAGAGAAATGGTCGACTTCTAAATACAAACAGCACTCTGGATAAATTGCAACAAAAACACTCGTGCTATCCTCTGTCTCTGTCAAAATTAACTACAGAAAACTGTAAAACAGAAGGCCGAACAGAAAGTTTTCAAGACTCCTCTCTGAAACTTACAACTTGGACTTCAAAAGATAAAGAAGCCAACATGTAACAGAGAATGGTCGACTTTACACTAACAACATCTTGAATAATTTTACAGCCAACTTTGTTTTTCTTCTCCCCCTGTACTGGCTGAAACAACTGGAATATAAAGTTGCCCCTGTATCATGGCTAGAATCGAGCCATTGAAGCGTTCAGTGGGAGGAATCGTCACCGGTTCGACTCGCCAAAATGTTACCAAAGAGTCTGTTCTGCATCCTCCTACCAAATTCCAACTCGTTCATCATCACCGGCCATTCCATATTCCCGTAACGTTACCAACAGGCTGTTCATACTATCCAAACATGGCCACAAAACTGTGCTAGATATGATACCTGCCAGAGCGTTACTTCTATGCCAAGATGGAACCAAATGTTATATCAAATATAGCAACGGATCAAATGTTATAACAGCCAAAGAAAGCTCCACCAAACTGTTTCGAACAAGCTGTGAGCATTATGAAATATCCTGCCACATCATAATATTCCACATGGGAGATATTCCCGTCATGCAAACATGTTTAGAAATGTCACCGTGCCACGTGCATTGCAGTGTTTGGGTTGGAAGTTTTTGTTATCCGGGCTTCCGTCGTTGCGGAAGAGTGACGAGCAACTAACTCCGACGATCTCTGCCTCAATCGGCTGTCATTTGGTTTTTCAAGTCGGAAGTTTTGTTACTTTGGTTTCCGCAGTTGCGGACGGCAGATGGTAAAGTCTCCCGATTTGACTTTTCAAACCTCGCGTCGCTGTGTGCGCCACTCTGTAAGTCTTGGGATTTCACCGCTGCGGCTGCCGAAAGCGTTATTCTTCTGATCAAGATTGTGCCCGTCACGAACTGCGATATCCTTTATCTCTCCACCGTTGTGGCTCCTGTTCTTCTTCGACTTCCGATCCATCCTTTAAGTTTCCACTGTTGCGGAAGGAAGAATCTTTGTGAGCTCCGACGTTGTGGAAGGAAGAAGCTTTGTGAGCTTCGACGTTGCGGAAGGAAAAAGCTCTTTCGACCTCTGATCCTTATATTTTTTTCCTTCTGTTTGTTGCTTCTTTGAACCATTCACTGTGCGGCCTTTTCACAAATGTTAAGGGAAATGTCACCGAGCTACACGGTATGGTTATGCCTCACCGCCAGACTAACTGTGCAATGGACGTTATAACCGTCGGATGTTTTGACTGGATCGTGCACAAAACATCGCAGGTGTTACCATTTAACCATTGTACCATATTGGATCTTTAAAGAGGAATAATCCGCCGGATCAATCCCCCCCATTGGAGAGCTTTCGGACCACCAAAATCCTGAATTATTCTGCAAGTAAGTGGGGGTAAAGTTCCCTCACTTTTCCAATCTTCATCCACCTTGCTTTGCTTAGAATATGCATATTAGTCTCCTTGTCCATGACCAAAGGAGGTTCATACCATTTAAAATTCTTTGCATATGCGACTGGAGATAAGCTCAAACAGAAAGACTGTTTACACTTCTTTTTAAAGATCTCAAAATGATCATAAACAAAATTGAGCTTTTTACCTTTCAATCTTCGCTTGGTGATCTGCAGCCAAACTTGCTTTTCAACTTCAAAAGGATGATGATTTTCATGTCTGGATTTGCAAATTGCCTGGCTCGTCTCCTGCTGTTCTTGCACTATCTGTTGCACTGCTTTCTTTGCATCATGATGTCCAACTATAACATCTTCTGTGTCGAAAGAAAAGTCCACATGTGACCTCAACAGATAAGAAAAACAAGCCTCAAAAGGAGATTTAATGCATGGCATGTGCTGCAACTGTTCACCCTAAACCTTAGGATGTTCATCACAATAATTTTGAAGAAATTGAATAATCATTCGATTCATGCCAAGATTTGGAAAAGGCATGCTTTGCTGCAACTGCACTTCATGTTGTACATCTCTATTAAGTGATAATCTTTCAAGTCCCTGTAACAAAGCACCATACTTGGGAACACCTTTAATTAATTTAATTCCATGTTCCACCAATGATGCGCCTTTAACAGCCATTAATGCAAACTTCCTACTAGCATTCACTATCATTTTCATTTGACTTGTAGTGACTAATGCTAGATTTGTTTTCATACGATGTGCACGAACAATGTATTCCACACCACCTTTAAAAAGATGATATTTGTTCTACTCTCTATAAAAGACTGCTTTCCGGTCATACAAATATGGACTCCCAAGTACAATTCCACAAATTTCAAGTGGTACTACATCTAGTTCTACCTCATCCATAAACTTTTCGGTGATTGCAAATTTCAAAATACATTTCTTTGTAACTTGCAATTGTGTATCATTAGTAACCCAACAAAGAGGATAGGGTTTTTCATGAGGCATAGTAACTAAATGCAATTTCTTAACCACTTCTTCCGATATCAAATTCACTTGAGAACCACTATCAAACAATGTATCAATTTTTGAATGATTTGTAATGACACGAACATGAAACAGTTCACTTCTTCTTTTATCACTTTGCATAGAAGTAGATAGCAGATTTGTACTTGTACTTGCACATGAATTAGAACTTGAACTTGCATCAATGGAAAGAGATATACCTTTATCTTTACCTCGGATCCCTATTGCTGTGATCTTAGTCTCATCACCTGAATCAGATCCCAAGTCTTGAATTATTGCTGCAGTAGCTTCTTGATTATCCTTGTCTTTGCTTTTATTTCTTCCCATCCACTTAGGCTTTAACTCTAGATGAAGTTTCCAACACCTAGAAACATCATGCTCTTTCTGACAATGTTAGCATGTGGGTTTCTCACCCTCTTTCTTGATGGTAGTTGTTTCCTTTCCCTTATCTTTGCTTTTATCTTTGTTGTCAAATTTAGATGACTTCTTCATAAACGAATCATCATCATGCTTACCCCTAGCTTCTAAATGTGTAGCTTGAACACATACATCATCCAAATTACTGGGGTTAAACATCAACAAAGTATGTCGCAAATAATAATGCATGCCACCAATATATTTAAGAAGAGTTTCTTGCATATCCAATGCAACATTCAATGCAATAGCCCTCTTTCTAAATTCATGAGTATATTCCTGAATGCTTTGTCCTTTAGCTTGTCTAAAAGTTTTCCAGCTCATTATTAATTGCTGCATGTGACCTAAAGGATAAAATTGCTTCCTTAATACTTCAATGAATTCATTCCAAATTGAAATAATTTTACCATTCTTTCAAAGATCCTGTTGAATCTTGCTCTCCCACCACGTAAGAGCCATTCCACTCATTCTCAAAGTGGCCAATTGAATCCTAGAAGGGTCATCATTAATGCCCTGCACCCTGCAATATACTTCAAGCTGCTTAATCCAATTGTCTAATTTTTCAGCATCTAACTCTCCATTATAAATAGGTAATTCAAATTTTACATCCAATTTGAAATAAGGCATATTAGGAATTGCATTATTTGAATGAGAAGTATGAGAAGAAGATAAAGTTTGATTAGTGTCAGGAGGATCACCATCATCTCCTACTCCTTTACCCTTTTCTTTCGGCTTCACTTCTGCATCTCTGGATGAAGATCCTTCTTCTTTCTTCTTCCTTTTTGATTGCTCATCAAGTAGAATTTCCATCACGGCTTTCATGGTCATAAAAGCCTATAGAAAATCAGTTTCAGAAATGACAGATTTTTCCCGTTCTGTATGTCCTTCTTCTTCCCCTCGTGGAGAAGACATGGTTCTTGAGAATGTTCTCCTGGAGCCAATCTCAGGATTTCCTTCAACTAATTCTCCTTCACCAACCTTTGACCTGGACCTGGTAAGCATTCACAAAATTACACAACAGTCAACCAGCTCTGATACCAAAATATGATCTGTAGGACATCAACTTTAGTGCATTAAAAGTTTGTTGTAAAAGAATGTGTTCAATAGGTTAATTAATGGATAGTATTAGCAGAAATTAAATGCTCAGAACAGGAATGAAAAACCACAACAATGATAGACAGATACAAGGAAGAAAACACAGAAACAAAGTCACAAACAGAAGTTGATAATGGAGTTCATCCCTCCACTGGGCTACATCTTCGAGTCCCTCTCCAATGGGTACCGATCCAATTAATGGCTTTAAATGGTACAAAATGGTTCTGGCAACAACTTCAGCATTTGCAGAAACAGAATGCTGGACAGGAAGTCTTCAAGACCTCCTCTCTGGAACTTACAACTTGGACTTCAAAAGATAAAGAAACCAAACTATAACAGAGAAATGGTTGACTTCTAAATACAAACAGCACTCTGGATAAATTGCAGCAAAAACACTCCTACTATCCTCTGTCTCTGTCAAAATTAACTACAGAAAACTGTAAAATAGAAGGCTGAATAGAAAGTCTTCAAGACTCCTCTCTGGAACTTACAACTTGGACTTCAAAAGATAAAGAAGCCAAAATGTAACAGAGAATGGTCGACTTTACACTAATAGCATCTGGAATAATTTTACAGCCAACTTTTTTTCTTCTTCTCCCCCCGTACTAGCTAAAACAACTAGAATATAAAGCTGCCCCTGTATCATGGCTAGAATCAAGTTGTTGAAGCATTCAGTGGCAGGAATCGTCACCGGTTCGACTCGCCAAAACGTTACCAAAGAGTCTGTTCCGCATCCTCCTGCCAAATTCCAATTCGTTCATCATCACCGACCGTTCCATATTCCCGTAACGTTACCAGCAGGCTGTTCATACTTTCCAAACATGGCAACAAAACTGTGCCAGATATGATACCTGCCAGAGCGTTACTCCTATGCCAAGACGAAACCAAATGTTATATCAAATATAGCAATGGATCAAATGTTATAACAACCAAAGAAAGCTCCGCCAAACTGTTATGAACAAGCTGTGAGCATTATGAAATATCCTACCACATCATAATATTCCACATGGGAGATATTCCTGTCATGCCAACTATTTAGAAATGTCACCGCGCCACGCGCATTGCAGTGTTTGGGTCAAAAAATTTTGTTATCTGGGCTTCCGCCGTTGCGGAAGAGTGACGAGCAACTAGCTCCGACGATCTCTGCCTCAATCGGTTGTCATTTGGTTTTTCAAGTCGGAATTTTTGTTACTTTGGTTTCCGCAGTTGCGGACGACAGATGGTAAAGTCTCCCGATTTGACTTTTCAAACCTCGCGTCGCTGTGTGCGCCACTCTGTAAGTCTTTGGCTTCCGCCGTTGTGGATGCCGAAATCGTTATTCTTCTGATCAAGATTGTGCCTGTCGCAAACTGCGATATCCTTTATCTCTCCACCGTTGCGGCTCCCGTTCTGCTTCGACTTCCGATCCGTCCTTTAAGTAATTTTCGCTGTTGCGGAAGGAAGAAGATTTGTGAGCTCCGACGTTGCGGAAGGAAGAAGCTTTGTGAGCTTCGACGTTGCGGAAGGAAGAAGCTCTTCCGACCTTCGATCCTTATATTTTTTGCCGTTCGTTTGCTACTTGTTTAAACCATTCACTGCGCAGCCTTTTCAAAACTATTAAGGGAAATTTCGCCGAGCTATGCGGTATGGTTATGCCTCACCGCCAGACTAACTGCGCAATGGATGTTATAACCATTGGATGTTTTGACTGGATCGTGCACAAAACGTCGCAGGTGTTACCATTTAAGCATTGTACCATATTGGATCTTTAAAGAGGAATAATCCACCGGATCAGTTGGAACCCCTCTTGACTAGTCTTTGTTGGGAGGGCTACACCAACATGAATCCTCATTCGACCTCTTGCATCTTGTCGAAATTTCCTTTGTTAGTGATACAAATTGCAAGCTACAAAAATATAAGGTTGCAATCATATCACTATAATTGAAATAAATTCAATTGGTAGCATGGAGTTTTCTCATGCCTATGGCCACACCCATGCATGTAATATATTTGATGAGATAGTATGTTCTAGCTTTCGAGTTCCCACCTACTGAGATTCTCATATCAACAACCCCATAAACTAAACAATGCCTCTTATTTGAGTAGATATAATACCTTCATTACACTTAATACTATGATCAAAATCATTACCATAACAACAGGTACAAAACCTTTAGATCTATCAACTATGAATATGGTTCAACAAAATGCAACCTTTGTTAAGATCATTGGACCCAAATTTTGGTAAAAAATCTTTTTTCATGTGATTGAAATCCAAATTACCTTTGGCATGTTCAATCACAACACACACAACTAGGTATTATTCACAACACAATTAAAATATGTATTTTTTTACAGGAATAGACCCACATATACAATATATTTCTATATAATTATTTATTTCCACTAAGACCAACTTTGGTCTATCAGATCGTAAGAGAAAATGATAATGAATCAAGTGGATTGCTTTAGAATTGTATTTGTATGCTTGACATATTATAAACATGAAATAAAAATCATAGAACTTACAATAGCTTTGGTTGAACCCCGTGCAAAATAATTTATAAAGAAAGAAGGTTCATTACCATCTATAACTTTATAAAGAGCTCTAACGATGCATCCTCTCCATGTACTTTAAAAAGAAAAATACTGTATGTAAGCCTCATTAATAGTCTAATAAAAACATTGTACAACATGCACTATTAGTGTTAGTTGAAACTAAGGTGCTTGTTGCTTGTTGCATTTGACCAACCCAAACAAGTACATTAGAGTCTATATCAAGAATAATTATATCCTCTATTAACAAGTAATTTTGACTCAAATTGAAGACTTTAGTAACCTCCAAATAAGAGAAACTTATTAAAAGATAGAAAACACAATATGAAAGAAAACCATGAAAAAAATATACATGAAATATGCTCTATATTCTCTATCATGAAATATACATATTGATATCAAAAGTATCCAAAACCACACCTCCAATGTTCCTGATATGATTTCATAGTTGAAAAATACAATGAGGATAAGTTATGTTAGATCTTCCATATGTAGAAGACAGATATAGAGGAGCACTTCCTTTTCAAATGTGCCCACTATTATGAGATAGGTGATTGGTTACATTGCCTGTTCAAGGAATTCCATAACTCCCTCCACTTTTTTTTGTACTAAAACCAATGATGCCTACAACTAGTTAGTAGAATTATTTTCTGTTAGACATCACATCGTTTGACCCCTCTCCCGAGAAGAAGTTACTCAAAGGATTACAAATGTATTTTTAGTTCTCTCTCGAACAAGACACTACTCAAAGGATGGCAACTTTCTTCTTAGTACTCCTAGATAGGGGAACCAATAAGAAATCAAAGTGGAGAACCATTCCATCTCCCAAACATGTCAAACCCAAATATTCATCCCGACCTTTAACAATGAGATCCATGTGGAGTATTTGTAACATGTATCTAGAAGTTTCACACTAGGTTTATAAGAACCACCCTTCTACGAATGCCTAACAATGGGTCACATCTTCCAAATAGAGAGACATCCCATGAAACAAATCCATCTTCTCTCACTTGTTATACAAAATTTATCTATTTTGTGCTTAAATGGTAGTAGAGATACCATTTCAAATTTAAAGGAGGACCCTTCTCTCTTTTTCCTAAGGACAAGCACTTGGAGCATTGAGTCTCTTTTCCTCATACTCATCTCAAGAGCATTTGATTTCTTCTTTTTTGCATTAGGGTAGACATAGTTAGATTTTTTTGGAAACATCAATTCTTTCTTTTATAAGATTGGCCTATGCAATCCCACTTTATATATCCACAACCATAATCTACTGCTTTTAGCCTCTTCCAAGTACATGCATTTGTATCTAATTAGGGCGCCAGTTTTCTAGCCATGGTGCTTGGAGCTTTTGAGACATGCATACTTGCTACTAGGGAATGTAAAACGAATCTTTTGGAACAATATAGTGATTTGAAGTTGTTTGAACCTGCAATGGTTGAGGATCTAATAATTGAGAACAAAATTGCATTATTCTTCGATGAAGTATGATGGATAAGTGTTGAATTCTTGGAGATTGTTGCACCTACTAAATATGGTTGTAGCTTCTTTTTGAGCCTACACAAATCCATTGGACATCCTATTCTTGTATACATTTCTGTAGAAAGGCTTGAAGATGACAGAAACAGATGTATGATGCAAAAGTCGTTAACTTTGCAATGTTGAAGCTAAAGAAAATTTTGCCTCATGTATCAAAACAATAAGTTGATACTCATGGAAAATCTATCTTATCTAGTTTTTAATTTCTCAATTCATTTGGGATCATTCTTTCCATGAAAAATTTCAACATGTAATGGGGGAGGACATAATAACAAAGTTAATACATTTTCTTATATCAAGGATGTTAATATGATTTTATGGGTATTCATATGTAATGTAGCTACACAATAACTCATAATTTTCTCCCATATGAACTATTTGTAGATATTATACTTAAAAGTTTGCAGGATGTTTTACCAACATGTTAGAAAACCTAACAACAGACATACTCGCCAATCTTTAGGTAAATCCAAAGTTTACAAGGAATAAATGTATTAGCCATTTTCCTCATAAATCCATTCACTACCTAATATGGGCTATATACAATGCAACATTAATAATAATTTTGGTTGCAGAAATTATGAATGCCAAAGTCCATATATAATAACCATTCATCTGAGGCTAAATATTGTTTATTCCAAATATAAAGCTAAGCTAAATATTTTGTATTGAGCAAACCCTAAACTTCCAAGAATTTATTGAGTAGTGCACCTTATTCCTCTCTTGAGAGGGTAATTATGGATAGTGCTAAGTGTAAAATCCTTTGTCTTCTTAGTCCACTAATAATCCTAGATACATTTTCTGCTCCTACTTTCACCTAATAGCTTGAAGATTTTAATGAATAAAGTTTAATTCTCTCATTCACAGATGCTAATGTGGAGCAAAAACAAACTTTCTTTATTACTTGTTTCAAACGAGATAAATCCTTGCAAAACCAAGCCTTCCAAGTGGAAACAAGTTTGTTTAATGAAGAAACTCGGTGTGTTATATCCCTTATAGCCAAGTTTTTAGGTTTAGACAGTAATAGGCATGTCACTCAATCCCTAATGAGTGTGTTGTTCAAGATTAGTACTAGTCAAGTTGAGTCCATTGAGCCAAGTTAGTCCTATTGCCTTAAATTTCATGAGTTTCTAGCTGAGAGCATTCCACTAAATCAAAAAAGATTAAATTAAAAACAAAAATTTAAATCTTACAACATAACTAGCTCAAACCATGTCATTCAACCAAAAACAATCATGTCTAGTGGGCTCAACTTTATATTCATGTTCTCTACTCTAGATGCTCTTCTTTAAACAAATGCATTAGAGATTTTCCTCATAAATCCATTCACTACACAATATGGCTATATACAATGCAGCATTAATAATCATTTTGATTGCAGACTTTATGAATACCAAAATCCTTATATAATAATCATTCATCTTTCATAAAAAAAAGAAAAAGCCAAACTAAATATTGTTTATTCCAAATATAAAGCCAAGCTAAATCTTAAAAAAAAAATCACTTCTGAATCTGTAAAAATAAATAATATGAATTACAAACATCCCATACTTAATTAATACTAGCAATACAAAACTGAAAAATACAAATGAAAACATCCCACACAATTGAAACTATAAGTACAAAATGGAGCTGAGCAACAGATATTCAATAATTTTCCCAATAAATCCATTCACTACATAATATGCATTGCTTACAATGCAACATTGAGAATAATTTTATTCGCAAATAAATCCATTTAAATCTATTTTATTCCAAACATAAATCCAGACCAAATCTTAAAAAAGATTCAGAAATAAAATGAATCCCCACACAATGATCAAATACAAAAAGAAACAGTGAAAATTTGAAACATCCCACACAATTGGTGTCAGGCCAACCAAAGATCAAACGTTGGCACTAAATTGAAGACTGCTGAAAATGGCTTTCCAATGGAAATTGGAATCCAAGGATCCTCCTCCTGGGCAAGCAATGTCATACTTTACCCAGAGGTTACTGGCTACTTTGAATTCCAAC